>QGSO01000456.1:0-527036 GCA_011037825.1 Carya cathayensis | reverse complement strand
TTTTTTTTCTTTAGCAATACTATGCACCAAACTAAAAATATCCCAAATACTTGAAACATATTTCATACATAAAAACATACTAAAAAGCCGTGATCACTACACTAGTCCAAAATGGTTGTGATCAAAAGAATACTTGAGATACAACTCCAAAAGTACAAGTAGTAACCTAAGTTAAATACTATACCATCATCAACATCGCACCGTAGCCTAGATGACCGTATTCAGATGGTCAGATTCCAATTCTTCTTTGGGTCCTGTAACAAGATCTACCATTCGGGGGGAATGGTAGTTGGGACTACCACAGTGAGATTTGATTACAAATCTCAGTAAGTTAACATAAAACTCACACACAGGTTAAAAATGCATGCATGGCAGTAAAAGCATAAATGCATAATTATAGTCATACATAAACATAGTATAACTTGACATATAACATGACTTAACCAGAACTTAAACGTAAACTGAACTTGATTTAACATGACATAAACTTAAGCTTAAAACATAACATGAACGTGAAACATAACATGAACGTGAGCTTGAACATATCATAAACGTGAACATAACATGATGTGAACATGAACTTGGAACATAACATGTACGTGAGCATAACATAACATGGACTTGATCTAAAACTTGACTTATCATGTATTTGATCTGAAACTGTACTTAACATAAACTTGGAATATTATTCAATTGTCTTGATTAATAACGTGCATTAATACGTACTCCACAGTTGTTGTGGCCCCACGTATTCAAGTAACATAAAACATAATACGTACTCCACAGTTGTTGTGGCCCCACGTATTCTACATGTCACAATTGCTGTGTCTCATGTAGTGTATGCTCCACAGTTGTTGTGGCCCCATACTTCATGCTCCACAGTTGTTGTGGCCCCATGAATACACATAACATAAAATATAATACGTACTCCACAGTTGTTGTGGCCCCACGTATTCTACATGTCACAATTGCTGTGTCTCATGTAGTGTATGCTCCACAGTTGTTGTGGCCCCATACTTCATGTAACATAAAATATAATACGTACTCCACAGTTGTTGTGGCCCCACGCATTATAAGTAACATAAATATAATACGTACTCCACAGTTGTTGTGGCCCCACGCATTATAAGTAACATAGAATATAATACGTACTCCACAGTTGTTGTGGCCCCACGCATTATCATAACATAACATAAGATATAATACGTACTCCACAGTTGTTGTGGCCCCACGCATTATAAGTAACATAAATATAATACGTACTCCACAGTTGTTGTGGCCCCACGCATTATAAATAACATAGAATATAATACGTACTCCACAGTTGTTGTGGCCCCACGCATTATCATAACATAACATAAGATATAATACGTACTCCACAGTTGTTGTGGCCCCACGCATTATAAGTAACATAAATATAATACGTACTCCACAGTTGTTGTGGCCCCACGCATTATAAGTAACATAAATATAATACGTACTCCACAGTTGTTGTGGCCCCACGCATTATAAGTAACATAACATAAGATATAATACGTACTCCACAGTTGTTGTGGCCCCACGCATTATAAGTAACATAAATATAATACGTACTCCACAGTTGTTGTGGCCCCACGCAAAGAGAATAGGAAATTAAAATCTCTGCTTAAGTCTTCTTTTAGATTGCCAACTCCTTTAGATAAGGATGCCATGCAGATTCTTGAAGAACAAGAGCGTTTAAAGAATGAGGCGAAATGCCTCAAATTTCTGTAATTTTTTGCTTCAAGATAATAATATTTCACAAATATTTATATTTGTGTATCTATCTTCTGGTAGCTATTCTGTGTGCTCCATTTTATTTCTCATGCACATTTATCTCCCCCTTGAAACCGAAAGGGTTTTATATTTCAAATATGTGCAGTTCTTCTGATCTCTTCAGGAGTTTCAAGAAGATTTAAATCATCAACCGCAATAATAACAAATCCGGAATCTCTTAATAAAAACACATGGATAATCTTTCAATAAATATTCGCTAATGCGTTTATACTACATGCGTCCGGATTGTTTTCTGGATGTACTCAGATAACAACCTTCAAGCATTTTATATCCTTCAGGGATTTTCATATATATGCCTTGGTCTAATGACCCATATAAATATGCAGTGACCACATCCATTAACTGCATATCCAATCTTTTTGTGATTGCATCCATAACAGGAGATTATATTTCCTCATAATCAATCCCTCATTTCTGCAGTTTTTATGAGCTCTTCTGGAGCCTCATAATCAATTCCTGCTTTCTGCAGTTTTCATGAGCTCTTCTGGAGCCTCAATGACATTTAAATTATCTATATAAACTGCAATAAAAGATAATATAAATAATGAAAATATATGAAAATAGTATGTTCCACATACGTTTAGCTTGCATTAGATCATATAAGGATTTTAAGACTTGATAGAATATGTACTTCAGGACTATATGCTTCATGCATACCCAAATTCTTGGTAACTATCAAGTTAATATAAATCTCAATATGATCTTTTTAACTTCAGAAACATATCAATATTATTTCTGCAGGAAATATATTCGTGATTTATATATCACATTTTCATTTCCTTTATACAAATACCCACTGATATTCAACAAGCATCACCTCATAGGTGTTTGAACTTCAAGTCCATATGCATCACTTTTTACTAGTGATATCAATTTTGCAGGAATTGTTTCTTTCAAATTTGGCCAATATTTTATGTCGGTATTTTTCGACGGTTCTTGATTCACTTTCTCCATTACTTCTGGTAATGTCAATTGCCATCTCATATGGAAATACGTTGTCGACAACGGTTTTATTTCTCTCTATAATTTCTCAATTACTCATGAAATGTAATATCGAGATCTCCTTATTTTCAGGTACCTGTCCCTCTTCAAGGGAAGACATTTCATGAAAACCTCTTCAGGATGTATTATACTCTTCAGGAGTTTTCATTATGAGAGAATTTTAGATGGACTTCATTGCTTGTTTTGTGGGTACGGCCTCTTTAGGAGCACCAATTTCTTTTCTTTGTGCTTTTCTCTTTCCGAGATGCTTTATCATTTATATCAATAGGTCTCACATGCTTTCAGACATGTCTTATGTTCATTAGACTGCTAACTTTCTTAATTGCCCTGCAGGGACTTCAATCCTCACTAGGATTTTAGCAGCTAGAATATGAGACTTTTTATCTTATTGCATCCATAAATTAATTATCATATGAACTTCCAGTTCACCTATGATAATCATGATAACGTCGAATTATTTCATCTTATTTGCTTCTAGCAAATTTTTCTTTCCACTTCTAGTGGTAAAACTTTCTTTCCACTTCTGATGGTAAAACTTTATAGTAAAAGAATCTTCTGGTTCTTTTATGGACGTCCATATGAAAATCATTCGACGTATCGTAATTGATTTTGGATGATCAAGATAATCATGAAAAAGATACAAATATTTTGAATCATATCACTTTTGATTCATCAACATAATATCATCTCAAAGAGAAAGCTGATAATATTTTCAATACGAGCTTCTGGCTCGAAATCATTGAAGTACTATAAATATATTCATTACCACGTCCAATCTTTTGGATTCTTTGAAAACAATTCGTCATTCTCTTCTGGGAATGATATAAATCCAATTTCATTCACTTCAGGGAATGATATGGAACTAGTAGGACGTGGCTCATGATATCTTATCAAAATCTCATTATGTTGCTTAACCACTAGAAAATCAGATATAAATTTAGAATATATTATGAACTTTTGCATTTGATATTGCTACTTCAGGAGCATACTCGATATTGCTATTTCAGGAGCACATTCGAGACGTTCATTTAAATATATATTCTTTATTGATTTTTCTCAACACACTTTCAATTATGCAACTTCAGGTGCATAAATCATAATGAGTCTTTTGGTACACATATTGCTCATTTAAATTATCTCATAGAATCAATAGATCCTTTATTATGAGATACTCAATAAAATTATTGATTTAGAACAATCCTTCAGGGATGTTCAATTTCTATTCCAAGATAGATTTTATCATCAATAACTCATAACAAGTATATATAAAAAATAAATAAAACTTGTATGTAAACTATGTAAATAAAGATAGAATTTAATCAAGTAATAATAATAAATATAATCTTTAATACTCAAATTGAAAATTGCAAATAATATATTAAAAACCTTACTTGAAGTAAAAGACCACTAGCTTCTTAATCAAAGAATACTTTGTTCGCATCTGCTTTACCGTTCCTTTCTCGTATTATTTTTATAATCTCGTACTATTTCTGATAACGTGTTCACGTATCCTTTTCCTTTCTGAAGAATTCTCTAAGCTCGAGTTTCAAAACTCACGGATTCAACAATTTCAACTCCCTTTTTCCTTTTTTTTTTTTTTATTTAAAAGTACTTTACAACTCAGTAGTAATGATGGAGTTTAGCAAAGGGGCCTACCAATTTTGTTTTTATTATTAACTTGGGTCGATGCACATGGTTAGATGTTGTTGTTGGTGTGATTGATAGCACCTTTGTCTTGTTGTCAAAGAACAGCCGTACCTTTGTTAAACACCTTGCTTCCCCCAAGGTCAAGGTACTCTGAGATCAAAAGCTAAGAAACTAGCTATGCAAAGACACGCAGAAAATCTCAGATTCGGCTAGACAAAAATCAGATCCAACTCATCGTTCTAACTCAGTATCCATGCTCAAAGATGTTCATCTGACTTCTCTGTACTAGTCGCATATATAGTACCTAGCTAGCTACTTGATGCAGATCAGCTCGTCTGAGTTCTCGGAGGCGCAGGCTATAAGAAGTTGCCGTTTCTCCGAAGGAGCATCTGAAAACTCCACGGATCTGTCGCTAAAAGAAATAGAAAAATTAAAAATCTCGTGTAGCTTTGTTTCATGAGTGAGATCAAAAACATGAAGAGGGGAGGACGCGGCCTCAGCAGCAGCAACAGTAGAAAAATCTCAGAGAGAGAGAAGAAAAAGTAGAGTTGAAGAAGATGAGGTGGCTCTTGAGATTGGGAGTTTCAGAATGGCGAGAGAGCAATTCGTGCTGATAACGTGTTATGAAACTTATGAATTCCTTAAAGGATACAACGATATATATAGGAGTACAAAGGAGACTATACATTTGACGGTTAGTACTATGCATTTGACGGCTAGAGGAAACTATACGTTTGACGGTTAGCACTATGCGTTTGACGTCTAGCACTATACATTTGACGTCTAGCACTATGCCTTTGACGGCTAGTTAAAGGTGGTCATACAATTCAATTTGAATTTGATTTCTAACATAAAAAATATTTTTTTTAAAAAAAGTACAATTTACACTAAGGAGAATGGTCAAACCTAGGCCGCATAGGAGCACCACCCAAACATGAATCTATCACAACCTGCCCAAAGTAATGGATGGAAAATTTGGCCATTATCCTTACAGGGGGTAAGTTTTTGTATCCGAGTGTTTGAGCGTATAATTTTAATGGAAAAACACATAAACGTCTCTCGAATTGCCACTAGATTTGTAATCACCCTCCAAACTATTGATTTTTGCAATCACCTCCCATACTATCAAAAATAACTTAGAATCTCTTTTTCCTTTAAAATATATATATATATCCCTAAAAACTTTCACAAATTACAAAGAACATGCATTTTACATCACTGATATAGTAGGAATTGATCTGTAAGAAAAGTTTAAAATTTTATATTTTAAGATATTTACAATATGACATGTCAACGTTCTACTTGTAAACAGATTTTTCTTTTTTCTTTTTTCTTTTTTAATATCTTTATAATCTGTTAATAGTATTATATTTGAGAATTTGGGATAAAATTAAGTAAATAACGAGTTTGCTTAAATGACTCTTTGCAGGTCGTTGTTGTCATCAGATCTTATTTGAAACAAATGGTCAATGAGGAGAGAAGGATCGCAAGTCAAACAGAAAATTTTTAAAAATTGCTTGGAACAAAATTTATAAACCTGTCGAAGATGGTCTTGTGATTATGGATTTACTAGAGATTAAGAAAGCTCATCCTTCACGGTTCTTCTCCTTACAGGTGGCTGATGTGGTTTCAAATGTGTGGAACTTGGCTTACTTGCAAAAGGCTTTTTGGTGTGGGTTTGGTTTGTCAAATTTGTCACGGGTTGGTTTCATCGAGGAAGGGGGTTCTTTTTCATGACATTTGCTTGGAATCACTTTGGATCTCGGGGAGAGAAGATGGGGTTGGCATAGATGGGCTTGGAATCACAAAATGCTTCACATTCCTTTGGCATCAATGTGTAACTATTTTTACCTGCCTTCGGAGGAGTCTTTGGATCATGATCATGTGTTAAGAGTTCCAGAAGCTTTGCCTTGGAAGTTTGTCAGTATTGTTCAGTAGTGATGGGAATAAGCTTTTCTAGAACAGAAAACTTGGTTTCAGAGAATGAGATTATGGTTTCCGAAGGCTAAAGGTAAAATTATCAGTTGGGTCTTATTTTTGGCTTTCTTCCAATGTCAATTGGTAACGCCATCACCAGGAAGAGTAACAGAGAGTGGGAACTCGAATTGAGTAAGATTTTATATGTGATAGCTAAATTGGTAAAGCTATATTGAATATTATTGATCAGAATATCTCTATGTATATGAACTTGGAACAGAGAGAGTTTGGATTTACTAATTGGTGCCAAACAGAGCAGAACTTGTTTGACAACTTTGTTATTGGTAGCACCACCTCAATCAGACCACCATCATACTTGCACCATTCTTGGTCGATAAGATCTTATGTTGCTTATAATAGCTTCAAAAGTGTTTGCATTGTCCGAATAGAGAAAATTATTAGGTACTCCCGGAGTACGGATGATGTGGTGCAAACATGCCATGTAATTAAAAAATGCTTGTGCAAACACCAATTTTAACTGACATAACATCTTATAATAGAATGAGAATATCACATATCCATACTCCGGGAGTACTTAATAATTACTCAGGCAAATAGTATTATTAATAGTATTGAAGCTTGGCAGTTAGGCCTCAACCTGCTGAAACAGAAGCAACAGGAGCGAGATAATGTTTACAGCATACCTGAACAGACAAATTGCGAACAGACCATGAGGGGTAAATGGCAGGAAGTATGATGATATTCTAAAAGGAACTTGTGAACGCCGAACGGTCAATTTGAAATAAAGAATAGAGGCTCAAATGATCAAATATTGCCCGTTCTAAGGGCTTGATAAAATCCCATGGAGGTGTTCCCACCCTCAAACCCTCCACAGTCGCATCCCACCCGCAAAATTAAAATAAGGTACACGAAAAGGGGCTAACACATTTACAGATGAGGTTGCTGCCTGAACAAAGCAGACTTCTCGAGTCCAATCTCATACCTCAACAATAACACTAACTTCAGGGCAATCTGGATGATTCATTTCTTTACATGGGAATGGTTGCACTCAATACAGCATCTATCAATAAGAAACTCGCAACAGCTAAAAGCCGTCTGATCCCCTGCATAAGTAGAGTGCTTCATTGCAAATATATGCACAGATAATTTCTGAGCAGAGTCCAAGAACCAACTATAACCAGAGATCATTCTGAATAACCAACACTTCAACTACCCATCGATGCATATACCAGAAAGCTGTGCAAGTGATATCCAAGATGCAGGACAGCACGGCGCACACTCAGAAGAGACGATTATGATTGAGCTGCTTCACGGAGGAAGTAACCAAACCGTTCTTGTATTTTAAACCCCAACACTGTCTGAAGGAAAACAAACTCCGGATCCTTGCATGCATTTAAATGATTTCATGTTTCAGAGACTTCCACCAGAAATCCATATCAATCACAATTAGAACTAGATAATGATAAAAGTGATCTAGGGGATTCATTTTACCATTAGCCAAAGGAAAAATATCCTAGCTTGATGTGTCAATTTCCTTACCATGGTCCTCCTCACGAATATTTCTCTTTAACCTTCTTAGCCATATATCATAGTCCATCAGATATGGTGTCCCGCAAAGACTGTCAACATAATCAGCAAATGCCTTCAACACGGTTGAGACGTCACCAAGCTTCTGCTGAATCAACCTCCTCGACCAAGAGGTCTCTCTCCACTGCAACGCACCCTCAACAGAATCCAGGTCAGGCAAAGTACCACCAGACGAATAATAAAGCATATAAACCAGGCTCTCTGCATCTGAAGCTGAGCACAACTTTCCCTCCTGGAGAGCAAAAGTTGACGAGAAATGAAGATTCAATGCAGGGCGGTCCCTATCTTCAAGAATAGCATGTCCCCAGCCAATAAGGACAAAATACGGATACCTCACACCGGACCTGACATAAATTACATTCTCTGGCCTGATGTCTCCATGCCGAATCCCAGCACAGGCAGCTGTCGAAAGTGCAGACAAGCAATCATGACAACACCTGATTGCCTCCTCTGAACGGAATCGACCTTCACTAATCATTTCAGCCACAGTTTCACCAACCGGGCTGGTCACAAGAATTGGGGTGCCACACCAAGGGTGGTCACAGTTTCCTCCTGAGCTGGGTCTTCGACACTGACCAGGGTGAATAATCCTGCCAGATGCACCTAACTGTGGCAAATATTTGCAAGAGAGACCTTTCTGTTTCATAATGGTCAATATTTTAGTCTGTCTCTGAACCTGATACCATAAATTCATGTTTTCCCATGCTGGTTCCAGCTGAGAAGGATGAGAACCAACATATAGAAACAGACTTTTTCCTGGGTCTTCCAGAGGAGATGCAATGTAATATGAAAATTCAGCACTGCTCAGCAATTCGTTAATCTGATAACCCTTTTCCCGGTTGGAATCCTCCAACCATAATGTAGATCCTACTTCCAACTTCATTACCTCTTCAGACCGAATATTATTGGAATCTTCTTGAACTTCAACAATTTCAGGGGAAACAGTGTGCTGCTGGTAACGAAATACACCATTCCCATTCACTCTGGTATCCTCCAACTGCCTCTCCGCTCTCCTCGTTTGAAGGCGAGAACCATGGTCAACAGCTAAATCCTCAATAGAGTGCTTGGGCATTCCAGCCAACTGCATGATACAGTGGAAGGTTGCAAAGAGTACCTGTAGAGCACCAAGATCTCCCCAATTTGCATTTCCTAGCTTGTTCCAGATCCGATCAACCGGAGAGACTGCAATTCTAGCATGGTCTTTTATCCAATTAGCAGCACATTCATAAACATTATTAACATCATATTCCAACTTATATATGTCTCCTTCAACTCTTACAACCCCACCATGTTGAGAATCAACAAGAAGAACAAAGACTGTGTTTGAACTCTCAGAGAAACTCAATCTGCTTAAGCTTCTTGATAGTAGTACACGAAGAGCATAGAATAGGGCCTCCCCTATAACAGAAAGAGAAGGCTGCCGCTCACCATCCCCAGCAAGGCTTCCAATATCAGGTCTCATAAGAGCCAATTCAAGAAGATGGTCCCACGACCCGCTGGGATGCCTAGGGTTTTTTAGCATTATACCAGTGGCACAAAGAGTTCCAAGCTTACCATTAGCAATGGCCTTCTCAGCCTGGTAGAATTTCAAGTTAGCATTGGACAGACAGGCAACAGAGAAAGGCATAGGTTCATCCTGACTCCAAAATGCCTCCCACAATCCCTTCACACTCGCATGTAAAAAGTCTTCAATAGCAAGATAAGCAGTTGCTTCTACAGCATCAGAAGTAGAAGCATAAACAGCATTCGGCATCCGAATCAGCTGCTGAAATGTGATCCCTTCCAATGCATAATCAAACTTTTGAAGTTCTATTAACTCGAAAGGAACATCAAAGGCAGGTGATTTTCCTGCTGACTTTTCTGATAACGAATCAAACCAGTCTTCAAGTTTCACAGTCAGATCTTTACTATCCAAAAATCTATGGAAAAAATCTTTGCGGTTCCGAGACCTACTGCTAGATGATACACTAGACCTTTTTGTCCCAGACCCCACTGACTCCTGGTCTGGGAAATCACCTGTCAAATATGAAGTGTTCACAAATTCTCATGAAATGCAAACATAAAGTAATTGATTGATATGTAAAAGATGGAGCAAACAATCACAGAATTGCAGCAGGTAACTTTGGCCAGAGAAAATAAGTCATACATAAAATTATGTAATATTACAGTATCGCATTACTTCATAGCTTTTGTCTTGACCAAAATATGTAATAAGTAGAGATCAGATACAGTGCCCATTCTCTGGAAAATATCTGCCACCAATAATTATAGCCGTATAAAAAAACGAAGGAGAATCGCAGAATAAGAAAAAAGCAAAACAACGGAAGAGATTTGAAGATTTATGTATCAAATATTGTGTGTGGGTGTGTGGGTGTACACAATGTTAGTTGCGGTGTTGTAACAACCCGATCCAATGATTTTAGGGATTTAACAAGGACAATTTTATTGGGCCTAATTATGTTTAATGGATCATTTTGGAATAGCCCACAAGCTATTAATTTATTGAGGTTTATTGGATTTTTTTGAATAGGCTCAAAATGTATTATGATGTATTATGGAATTGAATTGGGCCAAATAATTGGATTAAATCCCATTTAATATTTATGAACCAAGTGGGCCCCTATTTAATTAGTATTTTTTTTTTATTAGCATCGGATGTCCAAAAACAGTGTCCCAACTAATCTCAGGGGTGCACAGGCCCTCGGCAAGGAGTTTCCTACAAGCCCCTATTTAATTAGTATTAGGCCCAAGAATTATTTATAAGCCCAAAAGTATTTATTGGACAAGTTGGGTTCATTTTGGAATTTAAGATCGGGCCATTGGGGTTGTTTAGTGACTTAGCCCATGAAATTATAGGGCAAGCCCTATAATTTCATTGGACCCTTCACATGGCCCAACCCATTCGTTGAGTCCATACAATGCCCAAGAAAAAACTCTAGTGACCCATGGAGCAACCAAGACCCAAAATCTATGTGGAAGGCTCCAAGACTTAAGCCCAGATGTGATGCCCAACCCAAGTAGAAACCCATGCAAGCAGGATTTTCTTCCTTCCTCTTACAGTTGAGGCTGCCATGTGTGTGTGTGTGTGTGTGTGCGAGCATGCACGTGAGTGTTCTGAAACCAGTTTAGGGCTGCCGCAATAATCTTCCCCACGCATGGGTTGCGCTCAACACATTTACCTCTCTGCCGAACCTCTGTTGAGCTATAAACCACCATGGGTGTCTATAGCCACCTCCAGCCCTAGGGTTTCTTGCAGCCACAACACAACACACCCCCCAACCATACTCCTCAGATGGAGCACCACTGCAAGGGCAACAACAACCATCAACCTCCGTTGCCCAAGCTGCCAATTGGGGTGATACCCGCATATGCGGGGGTAGGGTCAACCCTTCCCCACACCTTGCCCCGCATATCCGGGGGGTAGTATTTCCACCTCCGCACCCCGCCCCAGGGATGCGGGGGCCAGGTCCCCCGCCCACTTCAATTAGGCCTCAAAATTATTTTTGGGTCCAAAAATATTAACTATTATATAATTAAAATTATAAATTAAAATTTGTAAATATAACTATAATTTAGAAACTAATAACATCATTTTTAAATTTGTTAGACTTACATTCAAAAGATTGTATTGCCTTGACCTCCTAGGCCAACCTTTATATAAGAGGTCAAGGCAATACAAGAGTCTTGCTTGAGCAAGCGTCCTGACTAATCCCCGAGGGCAAGGTAGCAAGATGCAGGGCCTAGCTGCCCATCCCTAGCTGCCACACCTCACCTAGTTCACCACATGCTAGCCTCGGTTTGAAGGAGAACTAGTCCAAGACCCACCACCACAGCAACCGCAAGCCCCTCCACATCATTGCCACCTTACACCACCTAGCCCATAGACATCTACGTTGTCCATAACACCAACCACAGCGGAAACTAGCCCCCGCAATAATAATGCAGCCCCTGTTTTCCCGTAAATGAAACAAACAACCAACAGCCCGACCACCCCAGGCAGCAAAACGGGAAGCCCAACCTTGCCCAGCCCAAATGTCCTCTGTTTGCTACACCAAGAATAGAGCAAGCCACCATCATCTAACCACCGTGAGCCACCAAATGCCACCACCGTGAGACGCCAATCACCAAGCGACCACCACAGACCCACTGTCCTGTTGGTTGCTGCAGCACCGTGAGTCTCCTCTCTACCTCTTCGTTTTCTCTCTCTTTCTCTCTCATCTTCTCTCCCTAGCTTGCTGCCCAACCACCTAGACCAAGCCGAAGACAGTAAACAAACTGTGAAGCCCCTAGCTCATTCACCAGGCACCACCCTATGTCAGAGATAATCAGGATCACTACAGAAATAGCCGACCAACAACTGTTGTTCCTCCTCGCTGGTTACACGGCTGCACCCCACGTCTCATTACTACTCTGCCCATTAGGCCTCTCTGTTTGTCTCCAATGTTAAAACTTTATATGATTGGACTTAAACTCTAGGAATCAAGTTACGTAAATGCCCCTGCCTAGTGAGTGTTGATCATAGGCTTATTATTTTGTATGATATTTTATGATAAAATCACAACTAGCAGTAATCTAATCAAGGAGCGGGCTGCTAACTGTTATTTATGAAACCAAAGATTATATTTATTGGAATGTTCGAGGGTTTAATAGTTTTGTTAAATGCCTCTGGGTGGAGAATTTAATTCGTAATTGGAAGGCCAACGTACTTTGTTTTCAAGAAAGCAGATTGAAATTTATTAACCAAACTGTCATCAATAACTTGTGAAATTGTCATTACATGGGATAGGTTGTGTTAGTTTCGAATGGAGCATTGGGTGGTATCGTTGTTATGTGGGAAGAAGGGTTGTGGAATTGATAGAAGAATATGTGGGAGAATATTTGGTGGCGTGTCATTTCAAAAATGTGGATGATGGTTTTGAATGGGCTTTTGTGGGCGTATATGGGTGTTTATGGTCCTAATTTGGATAGTAGTAGGAGATTTTTGTGGGATGAAATAGTAAGTCTTTGTTGTTGGTGGGATCTTCCTTGGTGTTTCAGTGGGGATTTCAACATTACTCGGTTCCCTAGTGATCGAGTGGGGGATTCTCACATTTATACTGCTATGGCTGATTTTTCAGATATTATATTTGATATGGACCTCATTGATTTAGCTTTGGCAAGTGGTGATTTTACGTGGTCCAAGGGGAAGGCATGATCTAGATTGGATAGATTTTTGGTTTCTTCTTCTTAGAAAGTTCATTTTCCTGATTTATGTCAGAAAAGGCTTCCAAGGTTATGTTCTAAGCATTTTCCCATCATTTTGGATTGTGGGGGCATCAATGGAGGGCGTAGGTATTTTAAATTTGAAAATTTGGTTGGAGGATGACGGCTTTGTGGATAGGGAGAGGGTTTGGTGGGCTTCGTATCATTTTTCTGGTACACCGCATTGTCTTGGCTAGAAAACTTAAAGCTTTAAAAAATGATTTGAAGAAATGGAATGTGGAGGTTTTTGGGAATGTGTAAAGTCAGAAAAAGCATATTATGGAGTAGCTGCAGGTTATGTAGGAACGGGAAACCCCTAGGGGTTGGCTCAAGTGATAAAGGCCTTGGGTTTGGGAGTATGCTCACCCCAGGTCTAAGGTTCAAATCCACTTGGATGCAAAAAATTTATAAGGGCCATCGGACTGGGAGATTTTCCCCTTGAATTACCCGAAGTGCACTTGCATGAAATTCCTTACTGCCTGTGCACCCCCGGGATTAGTCGGGACGCTGTTCCTAGACACCCGGTCAAAGTTTTAAATACCGTATCGGGGGCTGTACCAGTCAAGGCACTAGAACAAAATATTTCGATACGAAATAGTCAATATATGAATAAATTATATATAAATTATATTCCAAAATAATAGTCTATATTTAAATACATATATATAAATTATAAATAACCTGGTCTAAATTAGGGGTCAAAAAATGAGCTTGTAGTTTGGAAAAAAAAAAAAAAGTAAAGGCCGAAATATCTGCCGGTACAAGGCGAAATGGCTGAAATTCTGACCGGTACAAAACAAGGGTCTTCTCTATACCGGCTACTGGGCCAGTACGGCATATTTTGGTTGTACCGGCCGGTACGGTATGAAATTCAAAACCATGCACCCGGTGCCAATCAAATAAAAAAACTAGGAGCGGGAGGTGTTAGGAGAAATCTCAGAAGAGGATAAGGTGAGGAAAAGAGGGTGGTTAATATTAGAGAAGATCATTCTTTTGGAGAAAATTTCTTGGAGGCAAAAATCTCGAGCTCTATGGTTGAAGGAAGGCGACGAGTGTATGAAGTTTTTTCACCAAATGGCTAATTTATTTCAAAGAAACAATGCTATTGAGATTATTCATACAAGTGATTGTATTCTTTCGAATCATTTGGCTATTAAGGATCATATTGTGAATTTTTATGAAAAGCTTTTGAGTCCATTGACCAGTTTAGTGTGCAGTGGTTGGAAAGAGCTCTTGAAAAGGAAGTTCTTGATGTGGTTAAAGGAAAAGGGGGATAAAGTTCCAGGCCCAGATGGTTTTTCCATGGCATTTTTCCAATCTTGTTGGGATATTGTGCGAGAGGATGTTATGAAGGTTTTTCTTGAATTTCACTCATTTATGAAATTTGAGAAGTCTTAATGCTACACTTGTTGCCCTTATCCCTAAAAAGATGGGGGCTGTGGAGATGAGGGATTTTCGTCCTATTAGTTTGGTCAATGGGGGTGTATAAGATTATTTCAAAAGTACAGGTACTAGCTAACGATATAAGTGTGGTGATAGAAAATATTATTTTGAAATCACATAATGCATTTGTCAAGAGAAGACAAATTCTTGATTCGGTATTATTTGCTAATAAATGTTTGGAGTAGAATCAGATCGGGCGACTCTCGTGTTCTTGTAAAATTGGACATGAAAAAAGCTTATAAGTTATAACCATGTTAACTGGGAGTTTCTCTTGTATTACTATTTACTTTGGAGATATGGCTTTGGAGAGAAGCAATGTTTGTGGATTAGGCATTGCATTTAGACGGTCAGATTTTCCATTTTGGTCAGTGGTTCCCCAATTGGTTTCTTCAATAGATCCCGTGGTTTAAGACAAGGTGATCCTTTGTGTCCCTTTCTTTTTGTCATTGTAATGGATGCTTTGAGTAGAATGATTGAAGCGGCGATGGATGGGAGTTTCTTGTCAGGTTTTGTGGTGGGAGATGACTCACGGGGTAGCATAAAAGTTTCACATCTTCTTTTTGCTGATGATAATTTAATTTTCAATAAGACTAATCATGATCATCTTCATTCATTGAGAACCCTTTTATTATGCTTTGAAGCTGTTTATGGGCTTAGAATTAACTTATCTAAGTCATAAATGATTCTTGTGGGTTCTATTATGGCTATTTTGGATTTAGCTAATATCTTGGATTGCAAGGTCTCATCGTTACCTATGAAATATCTTAGTCTTCCCTTGGGAGCTGAATAAATCTTTGATGATATGTGATGGTGTGATTAAGATTGAGCGAAGGCTGATAGGTTGGAAAATGATTTATTTGTCTAGAGGGGAAAGAATTACTTTGATTAGGAGTATGTTGTCTAATCTCCCAACAAATTTTCTCTATTTTTCCTTTGCCTGCAGGGGCAGCTAATAAAATGGAGAGAATTTTTCATAATTTTCTGTGGGGCGGTATCGGGGAGGAAGGAAAGTTTCATTTGGTAAGTTGGAACAAGGTTTGTTCACTGGTTTCTTGTGGAGAATTGAGGATTCGAAATTTGAAGCTTTTCAACAAAGCTCTTCTTGGGAAATGGCTAGGGCGGTATCATCTTAAAAGATATGCGTTATGGAGGAATATTATTGATGTGTGAAATACGGGAGTGTGTGGGAGAGTTGGGGTTCTAATGAAGTTGGAGTGTATGGAGTAGGTTTGTGGAAAACTATTAGGAATGGCTGGGGGGAATTTGTTAGCCATATTAAATTCAAGGTGGGTGGTGGAACTACGATTCGTTTTTGGCATAATACTTTGTCTAGAGATTAGGCTGTTAAGAATATTTTTTCTTCCCTCTTTACGATTGCAAGACATCAAGAAGCTGTTGTTGCTTATTCTTTTATCTTTTCAAATAATGCTCTTCAATGGAATGTAAATTTATAAGAGATGTTGATGCCGGACAGAATTTAGATTAATTCTAACGGCTAGTTTCAACAGATGATCAACATAGAGAAAACTAAAAATTCACCCAAAAACACAAAGAAAACTCTGAAAATTATTGATTAATAGTAAAATTAGATATTTTTTTATGGAGCCCACAAGCCGGACCTAAATAGCTGCAAAATTCGAAATTATGATACTTTTCCAAAAATGAAAAAATTTAAATTATTGTATGAGAAATAAATACATAAATAACAAGAATCCTACCCTAAATTTGGCCAAAATCAAAATCACTTCTAAAACTTGAAACCCAATATTTACTAATAAGGCAAAAATGAGCATAAATATATGATTTACGGGAAAATAACTAATATTGCCCATAGTCCAAGGAAGATATTAAGCTTTTCCTTCCATATTTGTACAAATTCATCTTCTTAAGGTAGTACTTCAATGCAATTTTCGTAGAATCTAGACCTAGGTACCCCATATCAATTCTCCCCGGGTTAAAGAAAATTCATCCTCGAATTTTAAATTTTCTTGATTCGATCTTTTGGATGTCCAATTAGACCAATCTTTCTTTCCTTTTGTTGTATCGTCCCAGTGATCATAAAAAAACTAAAATTGATTTGATCAGCTAGAAATAAAATAATATTGAGCATCTTATACTCCAAAATTAAGTTTCTTTCCCACGTCTCAAATCCAAAAAAAATATTTTGCATAGGAGAATTTGAAAAAACCAATCCTCAACTCCAAGAAAATCAACAAAGTTAACTGTCTCAAAAATTGTTTCATGATCTTCAAATTTCAAAACTTCACCACCATTTTCTTTATCCAAATTTTATTGTTTTCAATAAAAATAGTTACCTCACCCACTAGGTTATCTTCATCAAGATGGGTATCGTAGATTGGTATAGAGTTCCATCTTGTGGAAGAATGTTCATCCTCAAACTCTTCTTCCTCAGAGTAGTAAATCCATTCAACTTCATTAAATAAATCAACGAAACCTTCAGCTTGAAGAGTTCCAGAAAATTCTAGTAAATTAACTCTGAAACCGAGATCCCCATGATGCTACTCCCTACCACGGTACTCCCAAAATAGAGCAAGCTTGTGATACGGGTTCTCAAAACTAGAATCAGAATCGTGATCTTCCATCTCATGATCACCGATATCTTGTGCCGTTAGACGTAGGGTTAACTCTACAACCTGTCTTCACAAATCCTCAATTATCACATCCTGAACGCTACGATCAGGATAAGGGACTTCCTCGTTTGGAACATGCCCACGATGACAATGAACATGACCACGAACCATGGAAACTGATGAGATATAACCCCAGGAAAGAAGCTTAAGCTCTAATACCAATTGATGCCAGACATAATTTATCTAGCCCGTTTGGATACGAAAACGATTTCATCTTATCTCATCCCATCTCATCATTGCAATTTTTTCAAATTTCCACACAAAATATAAAAAAAAAAAAAAAAAATTCAATTTTTTCTAATTTCCACACATAATATAATAAAAAAAATTTAACTTTTTCAAATCCAAAAATAATAATAATATTAAAAAATAATATTCTAAAAATATTTTATTCAACTTTTAACTTTCATCTAAACATATCTCATCTCACTATCCAAACCACACAATTCTGAAGGTTAGTTTCAACATATGACCTACATAGAGAAGACGAGATTCGCCCAAAAACATAGAGAAAACTTTAAAAATTATTGATTATAGTAAAATTCGAAATTTTTTTATTAACCCCACAAGCCAAACTTAAATAATTGCAAAATTCGAAATTATGATATTTTTCTAAAAATAAAAAAATCTAAATTATTGTATGGGAAATAAATACATAAATTAACAAAAATCCTACCATAAATTTGGCCAAAATCAAAATCAAAATCACTTCCAAAACTTGAAACCCAATATTTATTAATAAGGCAAAAATGAGCATAAATATATGATTTGAGGGAAAATAAGTAATATTGCCCTTAGTCCAAGGAAGATAGTAAGCTTTTCCTTCCATATTTGTACAAATTCATCTTCTTAAGGTAGTACTTCAACGCAATCAACATAGAATTTAGACCTAGATATCCCATATCAATTTGGGTCTACATCAGATGTGCGTGATTGGGAAGTGAATTTTGTTTCTGATATTTTTGGAATCTTATATGATATGAAGATTGGTCAAGGAAGAGAAGATAGTTTGTTGTGGATCCATGCAAGAAATTCCATATTTTCGGTTAGCTCCTTTATAACGCGTTGACTTGTATTGTGTCAATAAATTTCCTTGGAAATGCATTTGGAGATCTAAAGTGCCTAGTAAGGTTGCATTTTTCTGCTAGATGGCATCCCTTCGAAAGATTTTGACCACAGATAATTTAAGAAAGTGTGGTGCCCTTGATCCTTGGTAACGTACTTGGCGAGGATCCGAAGTGCCAGGGGTGCCAACCAGTAAGCAACACCACAAATCTGACTCGGGGCTAGGAGTGCATTCTCAAATAGAACACACAAGAAGTGATATATATATATATATATATAACGCAATGGAAATAAGTAAAGGGATTAGTCGATGACTAATGTCAATTGTACCAGATATTTGTACCAATAAAAATTATCCTTCAATAGTAATATCCATATGTCATTGTTACTTCTTCTCAAATAAAATTGTACACCATCATCATCGCTTATATTAAAATACAATGAACCATACATAGTCCGTCGCCTACTAAACATCTTAACAAGTACAAATAGTTACTTAATAGAGACAGGCCTTCGTATCTATTCCACGGGTTGGGTTGGTCCTTCCTTGGGAACCTACCTAGGCTACATATGCATCAAGATTTATAGCTCCAGTAAACGAAACCATAGGTGGGACCATCATAGTGAGACTTCTAAAAAATCCTAATAAATTAAAACCAATGGCAGTGCTATTAAAGAGAGACAATGGAAATGAATATGCATGCACAACTTCATGTAAACAAATTTGTGAACACATTTATGCATTGCGAGGAATCAAGCTCCGGATATAAACACATGTATTCATGGCGAGGATTCACCCTTAAGATAAATCTCAATTATACAAGCAAGATGAGAAATCACCCTCATATTCCCAGTATTGTCGTAGGAACTAACCTACCTAAATAGTATTTCAAACACTACAGTCGTGTTGGTGTCGATCCTTCTGCCGCAAGCTTTGAAGTCACTTGTTTTCTTGAAAACTCTTACTAGAGAAAAGAGTAAACACTTGACGATCTCAAAAGTGTGGTTTTGACTTTTGTCTAATGCCTTTTATACCGTGGGAGTATCAGTTCTATTTCTAATGTTTGTCTGACTCTGAGTATGCTTGGATGAGATACCTTCGATCTCAGCCATCCATTTACCCTTTGGACTTGAAGAATGGCATAGACCAAATGTTTGATGGGATGAGGCAAGCACGTTCCTGCAACTCGCTTTGGGTCCAATCCTGCAATCCTTCCCCTAATAAAGGTCTTCCACGTGGTGTTGGACTATACGTTCTTAGATCTAATGGTATGACCTACAGATTCGTAATCTTTCTTCAACATGCTCACTCCAGACGTAACATCTCTTACGGTGTATAGGCCTCTGTGTACAGCACATGCTTCCCTCTAAGCACCTCTGGGTTATCACGAAAAACCCCCCACATTTGCATCCAGCATGTCCTTGCCCCTTGCCCACCCTTGTATGGTCATCACATCATTTGCCCACCTGACGTAGGGTGAAAAGTCATTTTATCGCCCAATGTTGAACGGTGTCAGCCACACTTTATACATAGTGCCGCTCACCCTTCTCTTGGACTAGCTGCACTTTGCTCACCTAACTATCTCCTTGCCTGCCTTTTGTCCTCGAGAGGGAATCTCTTCTCTTGCTTCGGCACGGTCCTCACAGAAAGCCTGGACTAATCATTGTGAATTGGTGCTTCATGTGTAAGAAAGATTGTGAAACTGTTGACCACTCATTTCTTCATTGCGAGGTGGCTAAGAATTTTTGGGATAAGATTTTTGGTAGAATGGGTGGGTATTGCTTGAGTGATGCCTAAGCAAGTGGTAGATATTTTAGCTTGTTATCAACATTTTAAGGGGAATAACCGCATTGTTGCTATTTGGAGGATGATCCCTTTATGTTTGATGTTGTGTTTGTGGTTGGAAAGAAATGGGCGGTGCTTTGAAGATAGAGAACATTCAATGGGAGAACTTAGAGAGATTTTCTTTAGTACTTTGTGTATTTGGCGAAGGCTCATTTATTGAATGGAGACAATTTCATTATTTGCCTTTAGCCTATTCTAATTCCTAGCTTGTATTTAGGAGTTTTTTCTTGTATACTTCCTGTATACTTAGGTTATACCTATTTACTAGTCAATAAAATTTCTTATTACTTATAAAAAGAATATTTTAATAAAGAATGACTTTATTTATTATATGAAATCTTTTGTATCTAACGCTTTAGAAGAAGATTTTAAAGCGTTAGATACAAAAGATTTTAAAAGCAAGGTTAGTAGCACTCTGGATCCCTCGATTTCATAAAAATGACGTTATTCTAAATTGGGAATAAAGTGTTACAGATGTATAAAAAATCTTATACATTGTCTCAATATTTTTATTAAAGACATTTGATGCATATAAAGTACATTCTGAAAATAGTGACTATACCAACCAATAGAACAAGCAGACAAACAATTGCATGCCTATTTCATGGATCAGATTACCAACTATTTTGGATGGGAAACAAAGAAGCCTATCCCCCAAAACAAATGCTCTAATAAAGAAGAAGATTCTTAGTTAATAAAGAAGAAGATTCTTAGTTAATCCCTTGGGCTAAGAGCCTTGGTCTTGGTGGTATGTTCCCTCCAAGTCTAAGGTTCGAACCTTAGGTGCAAACATTTCTAGGGGCCATCGGACTAGAAAAATTTTCCCTTGAATTATCCGAGGTGAGCTTACAGGAAACTCCTTGCCGAGGGCCTATTCACCCACGAGATTAGTTGGAACTTTGTTACGGGCACCCGGTACCAATAAAAAAAAGGAAGATTCTTAGTTATCTAGAAAATTATGGCCAAGTGTAACAAATAGGAGATGTGGGACCACAATCACTCCATTAGCATATATCATTAGATCATCTATTACACTTTCAGACAATGATACAGGTTGTTTTTCAAAGGATAAGAATAAGAATGTAGACATATACAACTTCCAAGAGAGAAGTCTCTCGCACTTTACACATGCACATATACACCCATGTCACTTTTTGGTGTTCGGAGTATTTGCTTTAAACTTACTGTGCTATCCAGTTTACATCAACGACATGTTATCATTAAATCTTGCATATGTTGCAAAAAGCATATTCGAAACCACTGCTTCTCTTTAACAGTTTGTCATAATGGAGGTATCACACAAATAATCTTGCAATATTAGCAAAGATTTCAAAAAGTATGTACTCTAAATTATTTCCTTTCCTAGAAAAAGAATTGGTTATAAAGGAACTCCTTCACCTCGATTATCTGTGCCACCTTTTACATATAGCATGCCGCTTGAAAAATATAAGATCATATAGCACCCATGGAACACACCTAACAACATTTTCATCCCCTGGGCTTAGCCAGGCATTTTGACAACCATAAACAAAAGCTAGTCTGCCTTATGGAGTGAGTAGATGGTAAACCCCAATTAACAAAGGGTGTATGCTACTTTAAGAGGAAACACCAAATAACATCTCCCCTTGCAAAAAATTGGACAAATGAAAATGTTCTTAACATAAATCAGAAATCCAAAAATACAGGTCTCCTATGTAAATTGAATATGCAAAAGGCCTATGATCATGCTAACTGGGATTTCTTACTTTACTTACTTGGGAGGTGTGGATGTGGGGAGAGATGGTGTTCGTGGGTTTGAGGGTGGGAGAAGTGGAGGGGCTCTTGTGGGCTGTTATAGCTCAATTGACAGGAGTTATGGAGTATGTGAGAGATCTGATTATTAAAGTGGACAAGGGGCTGAACCTTGCCATGGGTTTGGATGGTGGACTGAAAATGGACCAGGGGGGGCTGACCCTATGGGTTTGAAGGCCACAAGTTTGCCAACACAGGGCACCTCGACGCCGTCACAGCTGGGCTTGTTTGACGCCGGCATCACTGTTCACGCCGATGTCACCCAAGTCATCGGCAAGTTGCAGTCTGACTGCCCTCAGTCACCAATTACAAATGGGGTTGGTACTTTTTTCCAAAGCTACTTTCAATTGAAGATGGGGGTCTTTCCATGGTTTTGAGTACTTTGAAAGAAGTGGACAAGTTTCTTTTAGAAGATGATAATGGTGTAACATAAGGTAGTGCTTCCCCACTTGTTTTAGGAAGGGGGGATGAGCATAGCCCTATCTATTCTATGCCTCCTAAGGGAGCAGTAGGGTCTAATGAAGTGGCACAGAAATGGTCGTCGGGGGGTGGTACACCTAGAAGCAATGTTCTCATCAATGGAACGATGACACCCACAACGGAGGTAAAGGAACCTCCAATGGTGATAGCAACAATGGACAACAACAATATAGCTATTGAGGAGATTCGGGATTAGAATACAGGATATGATGGGGAGGAAATTATAGGTTTGTCATTGGTGCCTTTTGAGGAGGAATGTTTAGGGTTGAGAGTGCAATTGGGAGTTGTGTCTGGGGAAAATGTTGTTCCCCTTGTATATCTTCCTTCAATAAACAATATAGGAGGTTCATCATCGGATTGGGTTTTGCATAAGGTTAACGAGATTCAGCAATGTGTGGGGATTTCATATGAAGGATGTAACGATCAATTTACAGTACTACTCATTGCGATTGAGGCGGGCCACTCGCTTGAAACCAAATCAAGATTTAAGAAAAGCAGGGAATTAAAACGCCTTTCTTGAGCAATCAACTACGACGCTAAAAGATACAGTTCAAGTCAAGGGAAGACTAAAGGGAGGGCATTATGAAGCCATCCTCGTAGAGAGAGTTTCGGTAGTAGTCTTAAGGGAAACAAGGGGTTGGGGTTAGGGTTGGGGAGATGTGTTCCATTCCCATTCGGGCTTGGTGTATTTTGGATAGATTTCTAATTTTCACGGGCTTATTGGTCTTTAGGGGCTCTCTAGTATGGGCTAGGTGTTTCTTGTATACACCCAGTATACTTGGTTACTCTTATCGATATTAATATATATAATATTTTTACTTATAAAAAAAATTCAGGAATGGTGAATGGCAGTCCAGCTGGTTTCTTTAACAGCTCTCAAGACCTAAGACAAGGAGATCCGTTGTCCCCACTCCTTTTTGTCATTGTCCTGAAGGCGCTTAGCAAATTGATAACAACTTTAGTTAATAATGTATTTGTGACGGATTCTCGATTGGTGACCCCAATGGGGGTACTCTTAACACTTCTCACTTACCATTTGTAGATGATACACTAATATTTTGTAAGGCAGACCAAAACTAGATTCAGGCACTGAGAGCACTTCTACTCTATTTTGAAGTGGCATCAGGTTTGAAAGTGAATTTTGACAGATTAGAGCTAATGCCAGTTGCCGAAGACCTATACACCCTCGGGATTAATCAGGACGATGTTCTTGGACACCTAGTGGCAGATATTTTTTTAAAAAAAAGGAACTGGTGCCAATTGGTAATGTTCGTAATATCCAGCAGCTGGCTAACACTCTTAAATGTAAGGCTTCCGCTCTTTCCATGAATTACCTTGGCCTTCCATTAGGGGCTACCTCACGGGCTAAATCAATCTGGGATACAGTTATCGAGGACATAGAACATAGATTGGCAGGTTGGAAGAGACTGTAATTGTCGAAAGGTAGCAAGATCACCTTAATCAAGAGTACCCTATCTAATCTACCAATGTACTTTCTATCTCTATTCCCAATTCCAACAAGTGTCGCTACCCAGATTGAGAAATTTCATCATGATTTCCCTTGGAGCGGTATGGGGGATGACTTCAAATTCAATCTAGTCAGTTGGGACAAGGTATATTCTCCATTGTCCCCTGGAGGGCTGGGAATTAGAAACCTAAGGATTTTCAATCGGGCTTTACTCGGGAAATGGTTGTGACAATATAATATGGAACCAGAAGCTCTATAGAAATCAGTGATTGACTATAAATATGGAGGTATGTGGGGGGTTGGTGCAATAGAGAGATAAGTGAGGCTAATGGGGTGGGAGTTTGGAAGCACATTAGACGAGGATGGGGGTTTTCAATCGTCATACAAGACTCGTGTTGGGAGATGGCTCTAGAATAAAATTTTGAACAACCTATGGTGTGGGAATAATGCCCTAAAGGACTTGTTCCCTTCATTTTTTGAGGTTACATGTGAGAAAGATGCCTCAGTGACTGATCTTATGGCGATATCTAGGAATCAAGTCCAATGGATCATCAACTTCACTAGGGCGGCCCAAGATTGGGAAATTGCAAGCTTTGAGGATTTTTTAAGTCTCTTGTATTCCATGATACGTTGTGATGGATACCCGTAGGCAAAGGTACATTCTCAGTTCGCACCTTCTATAAGTCTCTCTCACATAGTCGCAAAACAATCAATTTCTATAGAGAAGGATTTGGCGAAATAAGGGGCCTCTCAAAGAGGCATTCTTTACTTGGACAGCTTCTCTGGGTAAGATTTTGACAACGGATAACTTGCAAAAATGCAGGGTGATCATAGTAGATTGGTGTTGCATGTGTAAGAAAAATGGTGAGACTGCGGATCACCTCTTACTGCATTGTGAGCTTGCTAGAGCGCCATGGGATGAAGTGTTTTGTAGATTAGGGCTAGCTTGGGTAATGCACAAATCAAAGTTGTGTTGAAGATGGTTCCTATCTATATTTTGTGGTGCTTGTGGCAAGAGCAAAATGATGGGACGTTCGAAGACGAGGAGTGCACAATAGAGGAACTTAGATATCTCTTATTAGGACTTTATTTATATGGCCATAGCTATAGATTTTAATGGCCTTGATGTTCGTGATTTTCTTGTTTCCTTTGCTTCTTCCTAGATAGGTGTTACCTCTTGCATACCTCTTGTATACTATCTTATCAATACAATCGTTTACTTTTAAAAAAAAATCCAAACAAAATTTCAGTATTTTTGAGGTTCTTTTTTTTTTTTCTTCTCAATATATAAACACCGAAGTACATTATAGCATATACACAAGCAGATATCTCAAATTAATTAGACAGCCTAATCAATTAAAAATGAGATATTAGCCAATAAAATTACCAAACTAAATATGTAAAGATCTAACATTTGTTTTCAATAACATAAACCTTTGCACATGATATTCAAATCAGGATTACAAATTCTTGAATTGAACAACCGCATTAAATTTAAAAAGGCCTACCAGAAAGAGTAAGATCATTCCGGTTGAATAGCTCACACTAAACCTTTAGTTATTACAAATAAGAATGTGGTTCTGCAATCAAACTCCAAATCAAAGGAAGAATTTTGAGATATCACTAATATTTTTCTTCAAAGCCTCCTCAATCCTAGTTTCAGGTACTTTATTAATAAGAAAGTGGTCCTGCAATCTTTCTCCGAGTCAAATTAGAGGAAACATTTTGAGATTTTACTAATATTTTTCTTCAAAGCCTCCTCAACCCTAGTAAACCATGATTATTGATGTATATCAGGATCCTACTCATGAGTTTTAAAGTTTAATTTCTATATGAATAACCACAAAAACTCAAACGTGACCTTGCAAAGAAACACGCAGATTGAATTTATCGCTATAATTTACTTATCAAAAAAGGATTTATCGCCAAAAATATTTAACATCAGTTGGAGGGCAGAGCCAAGGTCTATTGTATAAACATATACCAGGGCAACCAAGAATCACCTTGGACCCAAACAACTAGTAAAGGACTGACCTAGACTAACTCATTCAGGCATTTTGACAACAACTTTAAAATCAACGCGTCTAGGTGCCTTACATTTTTTGCAAGGAAACTCCGATCCCATATGAGAATTCCCCCTCCGGATACACTACAAATGGAACACAATTGAATTGAAAAGTCTTCGCCTATAGAACACCGCCACTGTTTATTTCCATATTTCACAGGCGCGAATGTACCGAGGTCGGGTCGGGTCGGAAATTCTCACACATTGCAAGCAAAACGAAACAAAAGCGAATCCAAAAAAAACCAGCGAGAAATTCTTTGATACTCGAGAGAATTATAAGGAAAAGGAACGGAAGAAAATTGGGTCAATCGGGGTTCTTTGTAAAGTAAAACTCAGTCAAAGCGGAAGTCAAAAGAGAGAGAGATCAGGGTTGGAGAGAGAAAAACATACCTTCCATTACAAATCGGTTGAGAGCTTCTTCGCGACCTGAGATCTTTCCGCTCGGAAACAACTTCCGGATGTATCTGCACTGATTATATATCTCCCTCTCTCTATACAAACTGCTGTTTCTCTGTCTTCGTTTTGCACTTTGTTGCCCACTTCGATTACTTTTGTTTTCTTGTTTCGTTACCTGCAACGGTTTAATGCCTGTTCTTTTGTATTACATCTCGCGACATTTTCGCCTAGAATTCTCCCGAGTTATGTTGATTTGCACGGTAACTCTTTCCTCTCTTTTTCTTCATGAGAAAATATATTTTTAGTAGTGAATTCACTTAATTGTGTAATTGTTGTATAATTATTATTGTAAATAAAATATGATATTTATATTAAAAAATTATTTTTTAATAATAAATCTCATATTTTTTTAAAATAATTATACAACGTTTACGTAATTCATAATTATATATAAAATTATTTTTCTTCTTTTAATGTTAGACTGAGAATTTAAAAATTAAACTTTTATAAATAAAAAATGCTACTCTTCCCAGCAGTAGCTCTCGCTGGGAGTTATTATTGAGACTTTTTAATTTTTTACTTAATGATTAAGTACATGTCTTTTAATAATATTGTAAATTTTTTATTTTTTAAAAACTATTTAAAAGTATTAAAAAATACATGCACTTAAAAAAAATAAAAAACAAACACAAAACAACTAGCAACAGCCCTCACCAGGAGCTCCTAACAGTGGGGTAGAGCCACCCTTCATAAATTTGATATGGAAAATGCTAGTCGAGTCGACAAAAATAACTGATGGAATTTTTTATTAATTTTTAATTTTTTACTTAATAGTTAAAAAAGAGAATATTAGAGAATTAATATTTTTATTTTTAAAAATATTTAAAACTATATAAAAAATTGTTAAAAAAAAGAAAAAATTAAAATTTACATTTTGCTGTCATCAATTCACTTCTTCGATAATATATCGATTCATATAGCACTGTCTGTTTGATATATCATATTCATTTTTATAATTAAAGAGAAAAATAAGCATAATCATGATTAATTTACGAGCATATTATGAACAAAGTTTTCGATCTAAAATGTAGGACCATATTTATCTTATGAGGTGATTGTTATTAAGTATTTGACTCTTTTTATTTATATTGATACGTATTTTAAGTTTTAACCACACGGTATTGAACAAAGTGAGAATATCGCTGCAAGAACTTGGTCCAACGTAGTGAAGTAGCATCATGAGATTTTCGTTAATCTTGTTTACTACTAAATTATTTGTGACACAAGATTTTAGAAAATATTTTTATAAATGCTTCCATTAACGTGCTATTAAGACAGTGATATAAGATAAAATAGTTTTAGTTGAAAATTGAATAAAATATTATTAAAATATTATTTTTTTAAATATTATTATTGTTTTGAGATTTAAAATTTTTAAATTATTTATTATATTTTATGTGAGAATTTAAAAAAAAAGTATAATGATGATGTAAGATGAAATGAAACATTTTCACCATCCAAACAGTCTCTTAATGCCTTCCTCTAGTTTTAATGTTTTCTTTTGGCAAATTGGCTCCTTTCTCTAGCCTTTTGTTTTCTTCATGAGCAAAGGGAACCTTGCATATTGTATGTTTTTTATTCAGCTCTTTCTTATTATCATTAAATTAGAATTTAGTTGTAATAACATTTTTAGTTTTATCTTATTTCAAGAAAATTAGAATAAAATGGTATGCACATTATATTATTTCTTTTTTAAATTTTATAATTATCTGGGTGAAATATATTATTAAGAAAAATATAAAACTTAATTTATGGTTGACATGTAACTTAATTCCTATATAGCTCATTTCCATAGTTAGCAATAGCTTCTTCTTTTAATTATCAATATATAAAAATATTTGGTGTAAAATTATCAATTTTCTTAGAAGAATGCAAATTTAGAAATTCTTTTTTTTATTATTTTTTGTTCATTTTATCAATTCATCCACAACTAATTAGAGTTTTGCTACATACAAGCACAGTTGCGCACTAATTTGTGTACCAATACTGATTTATTCATACTTAAAATTTAAATTAACACTGTTTTCAATAAAATTTACTTTTTGACCAATCACATCACATTGGTGCAAAGATTAGTACACAATTGTGCTTGCAACTATATTTTTCCAACTAATTATTCTAGTATAGAAGTATTTGGCCCTCCAAACTTATAATCATGGCTTCATCTCTACTCATAATCTCAAACTTTGATGTCGTAATTTGTATCTTAGAAATAGAAAAGTGTTAAGAACGTGTCTCACTTCCAATCTACCACTAAGCGACCGCGATTCGTTGATGAAACTTGGTGGGGCTTCTCCTGTAAACACTCCGATGTTTAAGTCAGTTAAGAGGTAGTTGTATTCCAGTTTTTTTAATTATCAAAGGTTACCTGTATATATAGGCTCGTTTGCTATACCTATCTCATTCAGGATTTACCGATACGGATTACTACTTAGTATTTTGAGTAATTGCGTTACTTCCCGCTGTCTTTATCCTTCCGTTAAAGGTGGTGTCATGCATATCTTCCTTCAAACTCTTCTCAACTATCCCTCTATAGCCCTTGGGCCCATCCTCTAGGCTTCTTGGCTTTTACTGTACTATAGGCCTCCTTATATGTTTTAGGGCTTTTCGGTTGTGATGGTCCCTCCAATTACCCCGCCAATTCCATTTGCCTTTCTGGTGGATGGAATTCACATTGATCAAACTTGTTGTTGCGGAAATGCTGGGTGTGATCATACGGGCCCCCCTTTTTTTTTATCTCATGCACACACTTCCTTTTCCCCTTTTGCTTTATACCTGGGCCTGGGTGCTTAGAAAACAAGTAGACACGGACTCAGGCCCAAACCACACATGGCTTTTTGGTGCGTTCAGGCCCGTCATGCCCTATTTCCTTGCCACTTTATACTTCACTTTTCCAAAAAGATTATTATTATTATTATTATTATTATTATTTCTTCTTTAAAAAAAAAAAATCGAGGACTCCCTATCATTTCCCGCTGCTGTGGCAGACAAGAAAAAAAGCTTTCTTGGGTCGGTTAATCTTCTTCTTCAGTGTAAGGTTACCTTTTTTTTTATTCGTTGGTGCTCTGCATTTCGTTATCCTTCAAATACCCCACTTTTCCATTTTCTTTCGTCCCTTCACTTGTTACACTCTCTGCACTTCCATTCCCATTCTTGTTCTTCGCTTACCCTGGCCTTTCTCGCTATTTTCTTCTCACCGACTTTAATGGCCCCTATAGTGAAGGCGAGGTTTCTGAAAACCCTTCGAAGTCCCTGAGGGCACAGTTTTTGCTGGATACCAATGGCGCTCGGCTATCCGAGAGAAACATTTCACCAAAATTCGGAAAGATTTTCATATTCCTGAAACCGTTATCTTGGGAGTTCCTAAATCTGGATGTTGTGATGACGAGGGTTTTGCTAGTAGAGTGGCTATTACTATTCCCCTTCTGCAGAATGGGTTGAGACTCCCCTTCTGCCGCCCTCTCAGTGACATTTTGGACCTTCTCAACATAGCTCCCGCTCAATTACATCTTTTCGCACTGAGGGCGTACCTCTGCTCCTGTATCATATTCCGTATGGTTTTGGAGCATCTTGGCGACCCTTACCCTAACCTGACTAGTTAGGAACTTTTTGCATTTTATAACGTGAGGGAAGCTGCTAAGGGCAATGTTGTTAGCTTCCGCAAGAAATACAACGGGCAAGCGTTGGCCCGGTTCGAGACTCGTCACTCCAATGCTAAGGCATGGACCTCGGGCGGCTAGAGTGATCTTCTCATCTTGGTCATTTGTTGTTAAGCGTTCTTTGTTGAAACGGGCCAAGTAGGCCTTTAAATTCTCATCCTCCTTTTGCTTAACCGTTAATAGGTAGGCGGCTGGGCGCCGACGTCTCTTGCTAAGCATGAACTGGGTTAAGAACTGCTTTGTCAATTCTTCAAAGCTGTCTATTGACTTTAGTTTGAGGGTCTCAAACCACCCCCTAGCGGTCCCTTTCAGGGTCAAAGGGAAAGCCCGGCACGCAATCTCCCCTGGGAAACCATGGAGCGTGATATGAGCTTTAAAGTTCTTCAGATGATCTACCGGGTCCTTGGACCCATCGTACATATCTATTTGGGAAAACTTTGAAATTTTGCCTGGAGTGGCACAACCATAATATGTGTACTGTATGGCAGATCTATTTGGTGTAATAGACTTTCCACCAAGGAAGAACTGCCCATCTATTTTGCCATCTCTTCATACTTTCCCTCCAGCTCCTTCAACTCGTCATGCATTCTTTTTTTCTCTGTTTATTTAGTATCCGTTTCAACACTACAATGTGCCTCTCCCTCACCTTGCTCACTGTAAGTGGGCACATCGACATTATGGGAATTGGCATTCTTCCGTCTTAAGTCGTCGTTTTCTTTTTGTAAGATTCCTATGGCCTCCAAGCCCTGCCTTAAATTTTCCTCTGCTACCGCTAGTCGCTCTTCCACAGATGATGGTAATGCGTCCATCGTTCGACTTATTACTGAGCGTGTTACAATTGGCATATGAGAACCACGCTGAATCACACAGATGCCACAGACGGCGCCAAATGTTAAGGACGTGTCTCACTTCCAATCTACCATTGCACGACCGCGATTCGTTGATGAAACTTGGTAGGGCTTATCCTGCAAACACTCCGATACTTAAGTCAGTTAAAAGGTAGTTGTATTCCAGTTTTTTTAATTATCAAATGTTACATGTATATTTAAGCTCGTTTACTGTACCTATCTCATTCAGGATTTACTGGTACGGATTACTACTTAGTATTTTGAGTAATTGCGTCACTTCCCACTGTCTTTATCCTTCCGTTAAAGGTGGTGCCATGTATATCTTCCTTCAAACTCTTCTCAACTATCCCTCTATGGCCCTTGGGCCCATCCTCTGGGTTTCTTGGCTTTTACTGTACTACGGGCCTCCTTATATGTTCTAGAGCCTTTCGGTTGGGATGGTCCCTCCAAAAGGCATTGCTTGTAACATTTTTGTCAGTTCACAAGAACTTGAAGTATCAATTCAATCTGTTGATATGAGATACAGATGGTGGATGGAGATTATTAGTGACTACTAGTCACTAGTGTAATATCGTGTTTGGATTGAGAAACACTCTCATTTCATCTTATCATTATCACTTTTTCAAGTTTTTACACAAAATATAATAAACAATTCAACTATTTCAAGTCTAAAAATATTAATATTATTAAAAAATAATATTTTAATAATATTTTGTTCAATTTTTAATTTTCATATAAAACCATCTCATCTCATCTCACTATCCAAACAACTCTACAACACTAGAAGTATAACCAATGAGTTATTTTATAATAGCTCAGTTGTAGAAAGAGGACCTCAAGCAAGTCAAGATAATGAAATGAATGTGTGGGGCACCATACCTAGTGTAAAAATCCTGGCAAGAGGTTCCATATTGCTAAGGGTGCTAAAGGGTTAACACCTAAGGTTTGGTGAGGTCAGTCGTGCCTCGTCCAAATGGAAGTGTACATGTTGATTATAGATATAAATCGTAGTGGAAAAGATAGAGGTTTAGTAAGTAAACTAGACCTTGCAATACCAAAAATACGAAGCACAATTCAGGAATTAGTACTATCATTCCTCAAAAGTATTAACTTAGGCTGTATTTGGATGTTTAGTCGAGTTTAGTTCTTTATAAATAATAGTGAGTGAAAATGGTAAAGTGAGTTTTGTGAGGCCTATATAAGATGAGTTTAGATGTATTTAGTACTATTTATGAGAAGTTGAAAAAGGTTGTGGGTCCCACGTATAAAGAGATTTTGAATTAAGATGAGTTTAGTAATTTAAGAGTTGTGTGTTTTGATGTTAGACTTAACTTAAAATTAGACTGAACTAAATTGATCTCAGTGCCCAACAACCAAACTAGCCCTTAAAGTTATATACCATCTGAGTACAATTTTCAACGCCTAATGGGTGACAGACCGAATACAATTGGTCGTCTCTTTTCTAAAAGGTTAAGTACAACTCAAAATGATGCATGCTCTTACGACAGAAACAAGCCTCCATCCTCTTGGTTCGAACATGTTAGGCTTTTCTTCCTCGAGCAACGTTCCTAGTTCTTATTCTGTATCAAAGTCTATGGTTTTAGAGATAAAACCATAGGTAGGTTAGACAGCCATAACAAAAACTACTAATTAGATATAATACTCTTAAAGATATAATGAACACTTCATGTAAAGGTAAAAGGACACATATTGGCGATCAATCACTCTTTACGGCGCAGAAACATGTGTCTGTAAACATTGCAATGAATTATCCTCTTAGTGAAATGCATATATCTATAAGTATTTTATATAGCAAATACATATAGAATACACATTTACATATACATATACATGTATATATATAACTAATCTCGAAACGGCAGACCAAAACATACCGGTATTAAAATATTTTGTTTGATTACTTCAGCTGAAATAATCACCATAAGAGCATTCTCATTGCAATATCTAAACATCAAAAACCATCTTTAAATAGCTAATAAGACATAAAAAAAACCATCACATTGGATTAGTCAAATCCTAACTAGAGTCACTTTTAGCTACAGTAAATCCAAATCTAAAACCAAATTTGATAATTACTGTTCACACATCAAATGTTTATTTTATTATTTTTTTAACTCTCTCTCTTCTCTCTATCTACTTCCACAATATTCATATAAGTTTCTTTAAATTAAATAGTAAAATATGATAAAATAAAATAAATTAATAAATAAAAATTAAATATTTTTTAAATTATTAATTAATCATTACTATATAATAAATAAATAGATAATTCAATGTGAAGATTTGATGTGAATAGCTAAAGTCAAATTTATCTTAAATTATTTTATTGTTATATAATGAAAAAATAGCTATTCCAATATAGATACTTAAATAAATGGAATAGTCAAGATCTAAATTCATCTTACATTCATCAAAATTGTTCTTTATATATGGATAATCCATTAACAATACTCTAATGAGATTTAAAACATTGCTATTAGTTTTTCTTCCTTATCAAGTATCGAGTGTAGACTATAAGCAATTTCTTAAGATTTATTAATTTTGTTAGAGAAATCCTCCAAGTCATTGAAATTGTTGTCATCATTTTGGGGAAAAAGTTTGGTGAAACTCTCGTAGTCTTATTAAAAGATTTTTCATTTAATCATTTTTCTTTGATTTCAATAAAACAAAAATTTAAAACATATATATCAAAATAGTTTTATAAATTCAAACAATTTTTCAAATCTACTTATTTTTTGCAAAGAAAAATTATATTAATCATTTTCACACAGCACACACCATACATTTTTTTATTTCTTTCCTTTACCAAATATTTGGTATATGGATAATGAGTAGAAGAATTCAATTGGACCAAATTTTAAAAAAATAATTAAAAAAAAAGTGTAATATGTGGTATGTGGAGATGATGTGTAGCATAGCTCTTTTACAAATCATAATATAAGTAAGGAAAATGTTGGGGGGACCGATGAATTGGAACCCCCCCTACAATTTTAATGATACTTTAAAAAAAATTAATGGTTAAGGAAGTGTTTATTAATGAATTGAGATTTTTTTAAAACATATATATATATATATTTAAAAATGTTTAAAAAATACGTAAAAAAAAATAAAAAATTTTACCTTTATCGATTTAGCTATCGGTACCATTTAAGTAATGTGATAACAAATCTTTACTCAAGCAATTCTCAAAACTTTCACAAATTTCAATAAAAGTTACATCTCAATTTTTAAAAGATAATAAATAAAAAGGTTACAAATTGTCAAAACAGAGCTTCCTCCTAAGGCTGTAAACGAGTCGACCTCGAGCGAACATGAGGTATGCGAGCTCAGCTCATTCACAACTCAAGTCGAACTTGGGCTTGACTTGTTTATAGGTCGGGCCTATGAGAGCATCCGAGCTCAACTCGTTTACATGTAATGCAAACTCGAGCTCGCTTCTGTTAAATAGCCAAGCCCAAGCCCAAGCTCAACTTGAGCTCGGCTCGTTAAATAGGATATTTTATATAAAAATAACTAGTATAAAATTAAAATTAAATAACAAATTAAATACAAATTTATATCATGAAGCCTTTAAGAGTATTATGGATATGGTACATTAAATGATATTTTACATCCTAATAAAACAAGTGAATCAAAAAATAATTTACAACAATAAGAAATGAAACTTAGTACATTAAACTTCAAAACAAAAAATGGACTGTAAAATTTAAATCAGTGAAGTTCTCAATCTTCATGAATGGAGTCAGAAATTTTGACATTGTTGCCCTATATACACTAATACACTAAAAATTTTGTTAACAGGTTTTTAATCACTTGCTTAAGTACTATTAACTTAGTAATATTATCAATGGATATTTGACAGGAATGCAAAACTTAATTTGTAAAAGAAATAAATGTTATATCTCAAACAGGTTACCAAACAAGTCACCAAAAATAACCAAAATAGGTTGAAGCAAGCAGCATTAGAACTAGCATACTGTAATACTACAGGTAGACATATAGCTACCAAAGAAGTTACCAGAACAACCAGACAAGTTGACAACAAAATCAGCCAGACAGGTTACAGCAAGTTACTAAAACAACCAAAACAGTATAACACAAGTCATAAGAAAAGAAGAATCAAATCTGCCAACTAGCAGGTAGCAGTATGCAATAGGCATACATTAATAAGTAATACCATATGCAGTTACCAAAGAAGTTACCAAAACAACAAGATAACAAACTGTGAGGTAGACAATTGCAATTACCAAGACAAAATTAGCATGACATAAGAAGAATCAAATCAACCATAAACCAGCAGGCTGTAGAATGAAATAGGCATACATAGATACACTAATTTTTGTTAAATAAAATTAGCTTGGTTACCAACAAAATCACAATGGCTAAAAGTTACCAAAGTTCAACAAAATCTGAAATCACCATGACAGAAGTCAGCAAGTTCCCAACTTGAACAAAATCACCATGACAACCTACATATACTGTGATAGTAAAAAACATTAATATCATTTTTATTCCCTTGCATCATTACTCATGTACTTTTAACTTAGTAATATGGATGTTTACAATGCAAATTTGCCATTTAAAAAAATTTCGGAAATCTGGATTGTGAGGAGTTAGAACTTAGAAATTACCTTAACTGTCATGACTCATATCATCCCAAATAAAATCAGATAGAACAACCAAACTGTCCAAATATTACAAAGTAAACTATCGAAATATCAAATAATAAATCAGATAAATTAAACAATACAGACCAGATGCCACAACCAAACTGTCTAGATGCTCCATAGATTAAGCATGATAAAATGTGACAATATTAGTTTCACTTAATTTGAGTGAGGACAACCTATGGCTATGGCAAGAAAATTTGAGTTTCTGATAGAGCATCTTTTTATTGACAAAATAAAAAAGTAGTTAGTATTTCTGTAAATAATACTAAGTATAAAATAGGGAAATAACAATTTAAAATTAAAATAAATGTAACATTTACATAATTAGTTGATGGTATTTTAAGTCCATATAATGCTCTAACCCAATCAGACCCACATAACAACATTTGGACTGTTTCAGTTGACAATGAAGCTCGATGAGGAACAATGTCTCTGCCTCCTGGGCTAAATGTTGATTCTAACCTAACTGTGGTAATTGGTGTAGCCAATATATCTCAGGTCAATTTGGACAAAGTTTAAAACTTGAGACTATTTGCTTTTTACCATTCCAAGGCATCAAAACTTGCATCTGAACTATCTTCACAGTTGTATATACTCTCCTCTAAATAATTGTCCAATTTTGAATTAATAGTCTGCACTGTATCAACACTTCTAACAAAATATTTAAATAATAATTGGCCACTCTACATGCTTATCTCAGCCCAAGCACTTAAGGAACTACCAGATATCATCATTTGAGCATTTTTCTACTCTCTCTGTGCCTCAAGAGTTGTATTGTATTAATTAACATACTCATCATATAACTCATGCAACACTTGAGAGACAGGTTCAATATTCTTAGAAGCGTCCCGATCATGATAAATTAAATGAAAACAAAACTAGATCAGGACCATTTTGAATCTAGGGTCTAACACCGCAACAATTGCCATCAATAGATTACACTCCCCTCAATATTTCTCAAACTTAGCACTCATTTTCCTTACCATTGATTTCATGTACTCATTCTCATCTCTGCTCGTCTTACCTAAAATGTTCTTCATTCTCCATACTTTAGAAAGAAATAAGTTTGCTATTGGGTAATCACTTCCGAATACAATATTGGTTACTTCATTGAAAATAGCAAGTAGTTAATAAACATTTTCAACTTGCCCCCACTCTTCAACATTTGGAACCCTTTCAAAACACATAACTCTATCATTATATCTAGGAAAAACTTCTTTAACTTAATTGCAACATCTAACATTAAATAAGTGTTGTTCCATCTTTTCCATCTTATAGGCACATTTAAAATTAGTTTTTTTGAGGGCAATTGTAACTGTTTTGCAATTTTACTAAATTGTTTTAGCCTATTCTCTGATGCTACCAAATATTTCATACCATCTCTCACACAATCAACGATCTTCCTAATCTTTCCAAGTCCATACTGTATAAGTAAATTAGTTATATGCGCACAACAACGTACATGAAACAGTTTCCCTCCTACAAACAATGCTTTCTTCAATCTAAAATCATCTTTCAAGGTCCGAATGGCAACATCATTAGAATTAGTATTGTTAACAGCAATTGAATAAATTTTATTCTCAATCTCCCAATTTTGGAGACACTTTTTTTAAGTATCAGCAATAAGAAGCCTAGTATGTGGAAGTAACATATTACAAAAGTTCAACACCTGTATCTGAAAATGCCAATCAGTATCTATAAAATGACATGTCACTACCATATATGAAAGTTTTTGACAAGAAGTCCACATATCAGTTTTGATATGAACTTTTTCATAGGTTTCAGCAAAGCCTTTAACTTTGTCTTTTCAGTCTCATAAGTTCTCATGTATTCTTTCTTTGCAGCTACTTGAGAATTTTTTTCCAATATGGAGTGTTTGCACTCATGAATTTATTAAATACCACATGTTCTATTAAAGAAAATCGATATTCATGGTAAAGTATCATATGAGAGGCAAGCTCTCGGGACCCTCCTATGATTATAGGTAAAGTTTGAGATAGTAAAGCCACCATTGGCCTCCTTAAACTCAACTATTAAGACTTTCTGTTTTTTCTTAGACCCCATATATGGCAAACAGGTTAGCAAGTGCTTACGTAGTGTAGTCATAGAACTTGATCGAGATGCTTTAAACAAAGTTTTACACCACTTACATTGAGGTTGTTTAACCTTATCTTTATCAATTTCGATAAAATAATTCCATACAACAAAAGTCCTCTTTCTTTTTTTTTCTTTCATAGGCTACTATTTGAACTTCTGTTGGGTCCTCAGTAGACACAATATTAGGGGCCTCAGTATTTGCAGTGTCTCCATCATCATCAGGATATAGGCTCTACTAAGCTAATCCCAATAGAGTTTTCATTTTCATACTCTTCCACCAGATCAACTTCATTCACATGATCATTCATTTGCTAGGGTCTAATATTTTTTAAATACAAAACCAGAAATATACAATAAGCATATAGATATTGACAAAAAATCAAAACAACCTTGTCTTGGTGGCTCAAGGTGCCTCTAGAAGCAAGGATACTAAAAAATATTAAAGTCAAAATAATTTGACTCCAACAATTTTGTTATATAGCCTTGCCTTGATGCCTCAATGTGCCTCCAAAAGGCAAGGCTAATACAGTTGATACTAATTAACTAAAAGATGTTAAAGTCAAATAAATTTGACTCAAACAATTTTAGTATACAGTCTTGCCTTTCTGGCTCTATGTGCCTCTAGAAGGAGGTAACTTAACAACATAAACATAGAACAAATTGGATATCAACCAAAACATGTTAAACACAACACCATTTCATACTTGAAGCAAGAACATAAACACATGACAAATTGGAATAGATTGTAAAAGATAAATCAACCAAAACATATTAAAGATGACATAATTAAATAGTTGAAACAAGAACCATATATAATCATTTATAATCAACCAAAACAGATTCAAGAAAGCATACTTTGTAAGTTTAATACTTGAAGCAAGAACAACAAGAACATAAATACATGACAAATTGTAAAAAATTAATCAACCAATACATGTTAAATAAAACATCTTTCACTACCTAAAGCCAAAATCACCATAGGATCAGATTAATCAACCAAAACATGAACAATAAAGCATCATTAAATAGTTCAAACAAGAACATAAAACATCATTAAATAGAAAATAACCTAAGAGGCTGAGAGAATTCACAGCGGACTGGAAATTTTGCTTCAAGCATAGATCAGTAGGCAAGCTCTTTAGAAGGTTTTTTCTTCAATACTTAGATATGAAATATAAAGCTCAAATAGGTATTTGTAAAATTGTAAACAATAAAAAAATGAATTTAGAGATGAAGTTAATAGCCTAAGGTCTAACAGGGCATATTCTACAATTACAAAATAAATAAATAAATAAAACATAAATGTATCAATCAAAGTGATGGACATTAGACAGTCATAGAAGCATGCATATACGACTGCTGACTGGTGATGAATGGCAGTGTACTTAGATGATTTGATCTAGATTTACAACGTAAAAATGCCATAATGTAAAAAGAGTTAGGATAGAACCATAAAGAGGCATAAGAAATACTTAAATAAAACTATAAGTAGATAAGATAAATCAAATCTGCCAAGTTCCCAATCAAATGCTTAGAAATAGGAAAATAACTTGGGTAATTGACTCATAGATGGATGAATCGATGAAACAGAGAATCACAAACTATAGAATCAGGGATTTAGTTGGATGGGAGTCATAAATGCATGCATTTAATGACTCATTTGTAGAAGATTGGCTGCGATATCAGAGGCTAAGATTACAACCACGGCTCCTAAAAATATGGTCACTGGCTGCATTTGCTAGGGTTTCTCGCAGTTGTAGCCTGTTTGACTCAAGGCCCCTCGAGAATCCCTAACTACAAGCATTGGAGAATCAAGGATTAAACCCTTGATTCCATCATTCCTTGCAAATCGAATGATATGAGGTAACCTGTAATCAGCGTAAACATAAGAGGCTAGAGGAGGCGAGGGTTTCTCGATGGGTTTGAGAGAAAGTGAAAGAGTGAATCGAAGTGTGAGAAAGAGTCTAAGAGTGAGACTTGGACAATAAAGAGTAAAATGGCGCAAGAGTAAAAGACAAATCAGATAGAATTTGTAACCCTAGAGTAAAGGAATCAATGGCTCCTGAGTCCCAACAGTATAAATTGGTTGATCCAACGGCCTCTACTGCATGACCAAAATTAATACAAAATTAAATACTAATATACTATACTAATTTAAATATTATTCTATTTAAAAAAAATACTATAGTCTATAAATTATAATACATGTTAATTGTTATATACTATAATTTTTAAAACTAGCAAGTAGTGTTGTAAAAAAAGACATTTAACACTAAACATGTGTATTACTATAGTCTATATAATCTTATGAATACATTATTATTAGAGTTTAGTGATTATTGATTAATCATATATAAAGTAATAAGATTAATAACTAGTGATAAGTTATTAATAGTACTTTATAGAATGATAGAATCATAAGTACAATGTAATTTCATAGAATATATAATGATAGAATCTAACAATCATAAGTGTTAAGTATTTAATAATGATATTATGATAGATTAATAACAATATTGTAAAGTCTTCAATAGTACTTCATAGAATGATAAAATCATAAGTGATAAGTTATAAGTTAATAAGTTATGACTATAGCTTATAGCTATAGGCTATAGGCGTAACTTTTTATATGATAATTCAATATTTGATAAGAATTAAGATAAATATATCAATATGATATATTAATATTATAAATTAAGTTGGACTTATAGTATATGTAGAAGAAAATCTATAACTATAAGTCACTATAATTCTATATACATAATTAATAATACATATATAACGTTTGGCTATTATATACATTATATATATTGTATTATATATGTATAAAATATACGAATAGAGTTGAAGAGTGAAGTTGAGCTTCACATGAGTTTGTTCACAAACATTATTTAAGCCAGTCGAGCTTTATACGAGCTTGTATTGTTTAATAATCGAGTCTATTATGTGTTTACGAACGACCTATTTAATATAAGAATTGAGTCGATTTCGAGTCTAATCGAGTTGAATTCGAACTGCTTGTCGAGTAGCCTGTTTATTTTACAGCCCTACCTTCTCCAAAAGTACCCCCCGTGATATAACTTGAAAATTAAGGATAGATTCATCTTTCTAAGGAATGAAAGTATTAACATGAATGATAAAAAATTAAAAAGAGATTAAAAAATACAACAATATAAAATGCTTATCATTTATACGGATTTTAACGTATATTTGGATGCTAAACGTTGGAAAATCTTTTATGTATATGGTAAAGGAATTGGGATGAAATGAAACCTTTTTTGAGTTTTTCTATAAAATGTGGGCCAACACTTTAAAAATATGTTTGCACAATGAATTTTGTAATTTCTTTTAACATTTATTATTTAAATTATTAATAAAAATAAAAGGAAAATTGGGGTGGCCACCCATAGGCCTAGATGTAAAAAACTTATTTATCATCTTTTTTTATCACCATCAACTTAATATTTTTTGATGTGACATTAAATAATAGACTATCAAAATAAAATATAATAAATAATCTCTAATTATTTAATATCATATCATAAAATAATAATAAGATGATGATAAAACGAATGATAAGTACCATTACTCTCGAAAGATAGATAGACCAAACCGAGTGGCCACCCATAGGGCCATTTGTAGCTGCCAATACATCCCCACCAACAGAGTGGTGATGGTGGCCACAGCAGCTTGTCACGGATTTAGAATTTCTTCACACGTCCCGTGCAGCCTTAGGAGGTTTTTGCCCTCGCAAAGCTCCTAAGTAAGCCTTCTAAGCGACTCAAGACAAGAGAGAACAACTCTAGAGAGAGAAAGAAGAGAGAGGAGCTCTAGAGAACTTGTTTGCTCTATTGCTTGGTGATTTACACAAGTGAGTAGGTCTCTATTTATAGAGACCTCTTGGTACAAAGAATGGCTAGGATTGTGACACTTGTCACCAATCCAAGGGTAAAGAACATTTTAGATTTCTACTCTATAATTGTCTATAAGGCCCTTTCTAGAACACTACTCTAGAATTGTCTATAAGGCCATTTCTAGAACACTCCACACAATTCTACAACATTCAAGAATAACCTACAAAGGACTAGGAGGCTCTAGAAGGTTGTGGAATTCTCTAGAAAAATCTAGGTGGTGACAAGTTGGCCTTGTGGTGACTACGGATGTTGGGATATTTTTGAATTAATTTATTTTATATTAAAATAATAATTTTTAAAAAATAAGGTGAATGGAGACCATAACGTTTTTATGTTTGTGAAAAAATTGAAAAAATAATTTTATTGTAAATAGAATACTGCCATATATTGTATACAATTTGAACAGAGTAGTGCCACATAATTATATGATTTTACCTATAATATTATAAATATTTTATAATAGTTTCATTTAATAATATATTTTTAATTTAAATTTTTAAATTTTTAAAGATTTTAAAATTCTCAATAACTTAACATCTATAATTATATAAGTAAAATTAGGAATATAATAGATTTTCCATTTGTTTGAATAAACGGAGTGCAAAAACATGTAAGAGCATCTACATCGGTTTTTTTAAATTGCTTTTTATCTTTAAATTTAACTCATTTTATAAAAAATATGCCCACATTGAATTAGCTAATCCATTTTTATCCCAAATATGAGTTATAGTAATTTTATCTTTTTCTTTAAAGATGAAAAGTCCTGTAGCAAGTCTATATCAATTATTTATTAATTTCATTTTTTCTCTTATGTTATTTTGTTATATTTTAAGATTATTATATTATAGATGTGGAATTTTTATGAATTGTACATATGAAATTTTTATTTATATATGAGATTTTATCATTTATATATATGAGATTATTATATTATAGTGTGAGATTTTTATGGATTGTATATATGGAATTTTTATTTACATATGAGATTTTATTGTCTATGTATATATGAGATTATTATATTATAGATTGTTGGATTGTAAAAATGAACATAAATATGAGTGTTGGAGGTTATTGTAGTCTATAGGGGTGGCAATATATTATACGACCCATTAACCCAATACGAATACGACACGATAATAACGGGTTATGGTTTAATCTTAACGAGTTTGGATCAAAATGGGTTGACCCGTTAAGACACGATTGCTTAACGGGTCAATCCCGTTATGACATGTTATAATCTGTTAAGAAAGTTAAAATTACAATTATACCCTTATACCTGAAAGTAAAATTGTTAGAATTTCAATTTCGATATTTTTATTGTTTGAATTGTAATTTTAGACTTGTAGTAAACTTTACAATTTTTATAAATATTGTGATTTTAAAATTTATAAAAAATTATGCTAAATTTAATTAAGTCAAACTGGTTAATTTCAGGCATATTCAACTCATTTACATAAATAGTTTGAAATGTGTCATATTGTATCGTGTTAACCTACTTCATAATATTCACTAATGGGTCGTGTTAAGATTTGAGATTTTGACACGATAAGCTTAACAGGTAAGGTTAGAGTTGCTCTATATAATATAATATACATATTTTGATACAACATGAACACGATCCGGTAACATGATTTGATACCCCTAATTGTAGAGCAGGAAAAAAAATTAACAAATAAAAATTTATTAAAGAAATATAAATAATAAAAAAATAATAAAATTTTATTATTATAGAAAATGTGACTATTAATCTAATATAAAATTTAAGTTTTAAATGATTAATTAAAAATTAAAAAATTACATATTTTTTAAATTTTAAAAATTGAGATACGATACAATGGGAATGCTCTATGACCCGTAAGAGCGTGGATCCGGGATCTCTCCCATAATAAAAACATACGGGATCCAACGTCTATAAAGATATCGCAGATCTCGTTATCAGAAGATCATTTCGATATCTTTTATATATTGCTGGGATCGAAAATGAGTTGATTTTAAATGGATTTTAAAATTTTAAAAAAATATTATTATTATTTTAAAATTTAAAAAAATTAAATTATTTATTATATTTTATATAAAAATTTAAAAATATTATAATAATAAATTGAGATGATATTATCTGAACCAATCTTACTTAAAAAATAGAGCAATATTACTTAACTTTCTCAACTTTCACATATCATATTTTTTTTAAATTAATTAAATTTTATTTATTTATTATCTATATATTAAATATTTCATAAAAGATAATAAAAATTAAAAAAAACAAAAAAGTGATACGCAGAGATTCTGTAATATTAAATAGAAAGGAAGTTTTGTAGCTTTTTTCTTTCTCAATATATTTTTGAGAAAATTTACATTTTTGTCATCTCAAAATCAACCAAGCAATCATTTTGAGGACAGATCGCTTTCTCAGTCTCTGTTTTCAGACACACACACTCTCTCTCTCTGCGCGCTGTGGTCTGGTTGTGTGAGAGAAGAATTCAGATTTAGGTGAATCCCCTCACCTGGGGCTGTGCTAATGTCTTGATTCTCTCATCTGTTTTTCTTTGTTACTGTTCTTTGTACTTTCTTTGATTATCTTTTTTTTCTTTCTTTGGAAAGTTTGTGTTTTGCACTGTGAATGTGATTGCTTTCCATTATCTATTCAATGGTGTGAGTTGTTGTTCTAGTTTCTGAGTTGATTGGTTCTTCACTTTGTGCGATGATATGCTTTTCTTGTTCAATATATGTATGCGTGTTTGTTTCTTTCTTGTGGAAATGCGTCTTTTTCCGGAGCATAAGGGTTTTGATCTAAATTACGGGGATCTTTCCTTTTAAGGTTCTTTTCTTGGTTTGTATAGGGGAGTAGGTTATTTATGTAAAGGGTTCTAGTTTGAAATACAAAAGCTTTCTCTCTCTTCCTCCTCTCTCTCTCTCTCTCTCTCTCATGGGAGAAGGTTAGTGGTCATATTCACTTCTAGTCAGACTGGCTGTAAAAGTTTTAATTTGGATCTTGTTAATCTGTTTATGTTTTGTCTATGCATTGAGGATTGATTTATTGTGAGACGTGTTTTAGGGCTTTGATACTTGTGTTAGAAGAATGCACTGTATTTAATTGCTCCCAATTATGTCTTAAAACCCCCGTGATTTGTGTACACGTTTCTTTATAACTTTGCCCAGGAAAAAGAAGAAGAAGAAGAAGCTGTAGTTGGGATCATGACTAGACTCTCTGTTTTAGCAGGCTTTTGTATTGAGTACTCACTCTCTTTTCTCTATGTTTTTTTTTTTTTTTGCCTTTTGAGAGTTTCTTGTGCTTTTTTTTTTTTTTACCTTTTGCTTGGGGTCTGGGTTATTTTGGCATATAAGGTGATCTTCATATGCACTATCTTTTTTGTCTGTGCTTCAATTGATGAGGTTAGTCAGAAATTATCTGTCAACAATCAACATGTCATTGCTTATAATTGAATAAGATAAAGGTAATGGATCACGCGTTCCTTCATGCTAATTTCTGATGAGCGAGACATGTAGGTGAAAGAGACAGGAAAAAGGATACAAACTAAATACTAAATGCTTTGAAAAGCACGAAATTGGAGGAGCCTCTTGTGATATGGAGGATGACTGATGACCAGCACTTTTTTTTTACTTGTTTAAGTTTTACTTGTAGGTCACTTGTTAATTTTTGATAATGCAGGCAGAGCTTGCACCCAGAATCCAATATACATTGAACAAGGAATCTTCTGATCGTTGAGATTTTTTTTTTTTTTTAATTACTATTGGCAAACTTTCTTTTCTCAATTCAAGGAAGAAATCCGGACATTGAGTGAGGCATTTTCCTTCAGCAGTAGTTTGAATTTCAAGTCTCAGCTTACAACTTTGACTTTCAGGATGAGGCATTGTGATTGTCATGTTTCCATCATGGTGCAGAAGTTTCCTTATGATACTCATATTGTAACATGTAGTAGAAAAGCAACTTGAAGACAATAATTGCTTAGCGGAGTTATGCATGTCAGATGCATATATACTGAAAGATGGGTCTTTTCTTTTTGTCTTCAGGCTTTGGAGGAGATAAAACAGTTTTTGACATTGAAAATTTTAATTGCCTTTTTCTTTCTGTTTGGCAGGTGAAACTTATGATGTATGGTATTTTTTTTTCTTTTTCTTTCTTTTTGCAGATTCATACATTTCCAATATCAAGTTTTTCAGAGAGGGTCATATGTCTTGTATCATAATCTTCATTTGAAACAGTCTCATGGATTTCTAGAAAATATGAATTGGTAAACATCTTTTGGCATTTGTATTTGTGATAGATAAAAACTTTGGAGTCATTGCAAGGGCTTCAAGAACATCACATTAATCTGAATGTGGGCTTAATATTGTCATATCAACCACTCGCTCTTGCTGCTATGTTATAAGAGACTTAGTAACTTCAATTGCACAACTTAGACATGAATATTTAAACAAATCTCCCCCTTTCATGTGTGATTCGCATAATACCAAATGAAGTTATACCCAGCTACCCTTCCTTTTGAATGGAGATTGGAGGTATTTCTTAATAATCTTTGTGATGTGTTATCACTAGCAGTCCAATGCTTAGCAATCCTTGCTCTGCTTTGGGAGCACTGACACCAATCACTATTTTTTTTTTGATGTCGGGGAACCTTTCCAAGGTAGGGCCCTTTGGACCCACCCCTGTAGAGTAAACCCCCGTCCCATGCACCGCACCCTCAGAAGTTTCCCTACATGGAACTGGTTAAATCGCTGGCTTTTCACCAAGGGGTGTGGCCCCAAAGAATTGTTTGCACCCATGAGGTGTTGAACCTTGGACCTTGAAGGGAGTGAGACCTCAAGACCAAGGCCTTCACCACTTGAGCCAACCCCTTGGGGTTACTGACACCAATCACTATTGTTATGTCTCTGACTTGTCCTATTGAAATTTAGACTCATTTGACCCAACTTGCTTGTATCTGTGAATTTTTTGGGAGTTGAGATTCGAGTCCATAAGATTCGTATTTGAGAGTTGAAAGATCCACTTTGGTTTATACCTTTGAATTTGTGCATAAAAATAGTATTAACCTGTAGATCCTGTAATTATTATTCAACATAGGAATCAGCCAATTAGGTAATCATACCACTCCTGAATGTTCCTACAATTCAATTTTTAAATAATTATGTCATTTTTACCCAATAGAGTTTTCTGATATAGGAATAACTAGATTCCATGAAAGACATTTGGTTGGTGTCACTCACATTATTTGTAACTTGCATGACCACCAAGTAAAGTTTTGGTTGTGTTCAACATTTATGAAGACCCTCAAACTGGACCATTGTTTGTTCATCCCATGTGCTACTTTTTTTGTCTGTCTGTGGAGATGTATTAAGGAATATAAACTGCTACTCATCCTCTTTGTAGAGGCAACATCTCTTTTTTGTTCACACAAGCTTATCTTGCAGGAACTTTTTGCTGTGGTCTATATTTTTCATTCTCTAAGCAGCAGCAAGTTGGCCAACAGAAAGTATCATGGTACGTTGTCCGTCCTTTAAATGGAACTTTCATGCTGGAGCAATAACTAGCATGAAAGTCGCTCTATTACGTCTCTTTGTGACAATGGTACTTCTTTCTTTCTTTACTATGGTTTTAGTCTTGGGCCTTTCTAATGGGATTTTTAAAAGTTAGTAAAGTAATGCAATTTTTGTCTTATTTACTTGAGGAATGCATAGATGAGCTATAAAGTGGTATATGCATTTTAGGCCCCGTTTAGATTAAGAAAGCATTTTATCTCATCTCATCATTATAACTTTTCCAAATTCTCACATAAAATATAATAAACAATTAAAATTTTTCAAATCCCAATTCAACATTTTCAAATTCCAAAACAATAATAATATTAAAAAAATAATATTCTAACAGTATTTAATCCAACTTTCATCTTTCATCTAAAACCACCTCATCTCATCTTTGAATCCAAACCAGCCCTTAATGCTGGAACTAGAATGACACATTATCTTATAGTACACTGTACTGTTTGGTTAGTTTTGAACAAGGGGTTTAGAGTTGTCTTGAGAATTCTCACAAAAACAATGATTCCTGATTGTTGTAACAACCAATAACATGGTCCATGGAGCCTAGCTCTTCCTTATTTGTCAAGCAAAGATTCTCTTCTTAGGTAAAAGATGATATGAAGTTTTTTTTTTCATTTTTCTGTAAAAAGCTTTATGGCTGTGGTGAAGCAAGACATCGTTTGCGATTTTGAAGTGTTGATGTCCTCATATGAGTTTTTGATATTTTTTATTTTTCAGGCGGCTAACGAAAATCTTCCCCCAAATGTTATAAAGCAACTTGCAAAGGAATTGAAGAATCTTGATGAATCTCCCCCTGAGGGCATTAAAGTAGGTATTAACGATGATGATTTTTCAACCATATATGCTGATATTGAGGGCCCAGGTATGTAGCTTTATCTTCAGAAGTTTACTTTTTTGAGGCATTGTTTGAGGCTTATAAATGAATGGGCATTCTCGACCTTGCAGCTGGGACTCCATATGAAAACGGTGTGTTTCGCATGAAGTTATTATTATCTCATGACTTTCCACACTCTCCTCCAAAAGGTTAGTTGACACTTGTTATTATGGTTTTAACATAGAAACAAGAACTTTGTGTTACCTCCACTTTGGGTTTTCTCCACTTTGGTTTTAATTGGCATACCTTAACCCTTCCAGTTACCTCCACTTTTATAATTCCTATTTATGCTTCTAGTATTAGCATTTGCAACTAGTGCAAGTTGACATTTTTAATGTTATGGTCACTAATTTTGTAGGTTACTTCCTGACCAAGATTTTCCATCCAAACATTGCACCCAATGGTGAGATTTGTGTCAATACACTAAAAAAGGATTGGAATCCAAGTCTTGGGTTACGACATGTTCTCATTGTAAGGTTTATTTTCTATTCAGTGTAGAACTTAATTAATTCCCTACTGTTTCCAATCTGTTTGAGAGCTTTTTAAAAAAATTCAACAACCAGTTGCATTCAATTTGAGGTATTTGGGTATTTCAGGTAGTTAGGTGTTTATTGATCGAACCATTTCCAGAATCAGCCTTAAATGAACAAGCAGGCAAGATGCTACTTGAGAATTATCAGGAGTATGCTAGACATGCCAGGTCAGTCATGCCCTTCATGTAGTTGTATATGGGAACAGTGGACCTCTGTATCAAAATTTTATGCTTTATTGAGACTGTTAATTGTCCCTGGGTGAATTTGGTTATGGAGTGCCATTTGTGGGATCTTTGATTAGTACCTTTTAAGTTGACACCTGAGCATCAAGTTTCTTGGGGCCGGTGGGGGCAAACTCATGGTTTTCTGGTTGGTTCTTCCTTTTTTAGCCCCTTTATGAAAAGTTCATAACACTTTTCCAGGCTTATCATGGCTGTTCTTTCTTCAAATGACTCCATCGTTGGGCCAATTATGATCATTCATGCGATCTTGGATTTGGTGTATCTCAAGATAATGCCCCTAATTTGAAAATGGAAATTTTCAACATCTTAAACAGGTTATACACAACTCACTGTCATGGTCCTCTGGTCTGTGAGGTGTGTTTTAGGATTACTTAAGAGGAAGAATTGTATCTTACAGAGTTTTTACATTAGGTTACTTGACTTCTTTCATCATGGTTTATAGATCTCACATCAACTGAAATAATTGCCATATTTCAGCTCTGAGAATGGTGTGTTGACAAAGCACCTACTCCACATGAAAAGGTTTCTGGACTTAAATTAGTTCCATATATAATATACTTTATATATAGAACCTTGAGACCACATCCCATTAAGTATTTATATGAAAAAATAATTCTTGAGACGACTTTTTTTTTCTTTTATTATGGAGACCTGAGGGTGTTTTTGTTGCAGACTTTACACCGGGATCCATGCCAAGCCAAAACCCAAGTTCAAATCGGGAGCCATTTCCGAGTCTACCACAGCTCTGAATGTTGACCAGACTAACACCTCGGTTACTGCTGATCAGAAGAGCATAACACCAGATGTTGCATTGCCGTTGCCATCCCCATTGGCACCTTCTACAACACATACCAAGGGAAATGGGCTGGAGCAGCCTACCGCCTTGGCACCAACAACAGATACAGTAGTTAGTGGGTCTGCTGTGGCTGCAGCAGCCACCGCTCAAAAGAAGGAATGTGGATTGGCGAAAGTTCACGCAGACAAGAAAAAACTAGATGCAAGGAAGAAAAGCTTGAAGAGATTGTAAACTTACGTAGACATGATTGAACTGCCACCATTATGGGATTTGTGGCCAAACTTTTGTCGTCCATTGATGGGGGTGGGGCAAGTAGAAGTCCTTAGGGGCAAATCTGGGGTTTGGGAGGTGAGCGAATGTATGCTGTAATGAATATTTCCATTGGACAATGTGACTCGTTGTAAAATTTAAGTTTCTGTATGATTTTGATGATTTCTGTATGTTCTGTACATTACTATACGTTTTTCATTTGTGTTATGAATAATCTAGGGAAAGTCTTGGACGTTCTGCAATATTGCATAACTTTTAGGTTGTGTTTGGATGTTGAGTTGAGCTAAGTTGAACTCAGTCTTTTATGAATAGTAGTAAATTGAGATGGTGATGTGGGTTTTTTAGGGTTTATCTAAGATGAGTTAGATGTGTTTGGATGTTAAGATAAGTTTATTACTATTTATAGAAAATTGAAAAAGGTTTTGGGTCTTACGTTTAAAGAGATGTTGAGTTGAAAAAAGTTATAGGTCTTATGTCCTATGTGTAATGAGGTTTTGAATTGAGATTAGTTCAATAATTTGAAAGTTGTGTGTTTGAATGTAAGACTTAATTTAAAATTAGATTGAATTGAGTTGATTTTAGTGCATTCCAACAATTAAACTAGTCCAACCTTTTGATCAAGATTTTGGGTCTCATGTTTAAAGAGATGTTGAGTTGAAAAAAGTTATAGGTCTTATGTCCTATGTGTAATGAGGTTTTGAATTGAGATTAGTTTAATAATTTAAAAGTTGTGTGTTTGAATGTTAGACTTAATTTAAAATTAGATTGAATTGAGTTGATTTTAGTGCATTCCAACAATTAAACTAGCCCAACCTTTTGATCAAGGTATCAATCTCAAAGAGGCGCAGACTTTCCAAAAGGCAGAACTTGAGGTTCCAGCGGCATAGACTCACAGACGACCAGTACAGAGGTCTCAAGCGTTCAAATTTCATTTGTTGGAAGAGATTGTTGTTAATCTAAGCTATGGAGAAGACCATTTACTACAAAAATCACCCGGCTTTTGTTTCCTTAGTTTTTATTTTCTTCAAAACTTTTATATTTGGATTAAATATACAAATTTTACCCCTAAACCATTAGGTGTAATAAACTTTTATGCCTATTATCTCGAACTATTAAATTTGACACATATCATCATCCAACTATGTTGATTGTCAAATTACATCCCCTATTAATATTTGTCGGACTCTGGTTTGTCACGGACAATTCCAAGAGCAAGTAGAAGAATAGAGAAAAGTCTATTCCCCTTTTTTTGTACCTATCTTTGTCTTATTCAATAAGTAGGGGTGTAACTGGTCCCATTTTGGAGAGTCGTTATTGGACCAGTTCATCATCAAAAACTTTCAGATTTACCGATTTGGGTCTTATTAGGTCCGGTTTTACTGATTTTTCTGGTATAATTTTAATGATGAAAACTCACAAATTTTTCTAGAACAGAGAAATATAGCAAGAGTTGTGCCTAATTATTTAAGAAACTAAAAATATATATTTAATACATAATACTTATGATCATATGTTTAGAATGTATTTACAAAAAAGAATATATATTATAATTCATTATTCAGTAAAATGTATTTAATATATAAGTAAGTTTCTATTAATAACTTAATATTAAAATTCATGTTTATGATTAAGATTTTATATTATATTAATTTTAATATTTTATGTTCAAAAATTAAAATTTATATGTTATATAAAATATTATATTAGTTTTATGTTATTAGATTATTAGATAATAATAGTAAGATTTTAAAATTTAATGTGATATTAATTAGCAATTCAGCATATAATATAAAAATTATATATAATATAAAAAAGTATCTAAAAAATAATTGATATATAATATAATATATATATATATATGAAATTGGAACCGGTACGGACCCGGTTCACCGGTTTTCGGTTTTTTTTTTTTTTAAAAGTCCTGTGACAGTTCCTAAGCTGAGAGGTTTTGGGCAGTTTCGTGTACCGGTGTCGGACAGATGTTGGATAATGGGGTGATGGCTTTACAATTCATGGCCTTGACGCTCCGCTTGGTCACGTGTTTTGCATTATATTTAGCAACTTGGACCGCATTTAATGGGCCCTTTTGGGCTTGGATCGGGCTGAAATATATCCAACAATAAAAAATTAAAAATTAACTCATGCGAGCCTTTGAATTAAAATCATTTTGTTAATTAGTTTTCAAGTAAAATCACTTGAGGTTTCAAGATGAATGATTTATTTATACCGAAAATGTTAAATGTATTTAAGAGAAATTTATAATTTTTTTTTCATATGTTAGTTATTAATAGGTTAAAAATTATAAAATTTAAAATTAAAAAAAAAATAACAAAATGAACATTATAAGTAAAATTGTAAGTAAAAGTGTAAGTACATGTAACACTATTTTCTATATGTTCTGAGTGAGATTAGTGGTTTTATGAACTGATTTTTAGTAACGTGTCAAGATCAGCAAGTTTATCATGCTATAATTTTTCAAAAATGATTGAAGTTGATTTGAAAAGTAAGATTCTTTCATGAAACTCCTAGGTGGATAAGCGGTATATTCATTTAGAGTAATGTTATACACCGTATCACCATTCCATTTGTATCTCATTATATATGATGTGGTACATTTTACGACCATTTGATGATAAAAAAATATGCAATAAATGATCATTTAATAGTGATAAATGCGTATAGCATTTTTCTTTCATTTATACAAAGTTTATTTATGAATGCTAAAAGCTTGTGGCCTGATTGACATTACCACTAGCCTGATGACAGGTTATTTTGTTACCCATATATTTGTTATTTCTAAGTTAATTTTATCATTTGGTCACTCCTAGACTTTGAATTTTACAAGTTTAAAAATGTTCATTTGGTAGCGTTTGGCCTTTTTGGAAGTTAGGCTTAATTGAAATCAATTCAGTTCAGTTAAATTTTAAGTTGAATCTAATATCTAAATATTAAACTCTCAAATTACTAAATTTATCTCAACTTAAAATCTCTTTACACTTGAGACCATAACATTTTTCAACTCAATATTTCTTTATACCAGACACATTTTTTAACTTTTTATAAATACATATAAACTTATCTTAACATTCAAATACATTTAAACTCATTTTAAGCGGATTATACAAAACTCACCTTACTATCCCAACTCACTACTATTCATAAAGAAGTTAACTCATTTCGACATCCAAACAGACGTGAGATGTAAAAATGCTTAAAAAGGTTTTGATGAATAGTGAATAAATGAAGTTGACTTGGTTTTTGTGAAAATAGTGAGAATTTCTATATATATATATAATAATGGAGAAAAAGAAAGAAAAACTTTGAACATATAGGTGTTGGCTACAGGCTTACAGCCTACAGGTTGGTGGCTAGACTTCGAGGGCTTTTTTTTTAAATATATATTTTTTAATTTTAATGTTGGTTTAATCAAAGAAGTGAATTTTTTATTTTTATTTTATGGAAATAGACTTCATTTCATTTAATGAATCCGAAGTTACAGTTGTGACTTATAAATACAGGGAAAAATCCAGACTACAAGCCAAACTACGCATATGCTTTAGAGCATCCTTGCACACAAATTTCTTTATGACGGACATTATCTCAACTTTTATAAACTCTCTCCTAACATAGAGAAAGAACTTTGTAAAAACAGAACTAAATGACCCATTTTCCAAAATAAGAGAGGTACTATCACGCTCTTTCTTCTAATGAGGAGTACTGTACCACTCTCTCCTCCTGTACCACTCCCTCCTCCTTGAGAGGAGGAGGATTATCACCCACCATCCTTCAAAGAAGGATGAGAACTATCACCCTTCCTATGGACACTAAGTCCAATAGTTTATTTCTTTTTATTATTATTTAAAACAAATAACAATGCTTCAAATACATAGAAAAAATAAAAGACATGCATTGAGGGAAAAAAACACTGCCCTAGGTTACATTTCAATCTTCTTCCACCATCCCCCTCCTCTTCTTTCTTTCTTTTTCTTTTTTTCTCCTTTTTTTTTTCTACTTTCTCTTTATACCCATCATTGCCTTCTCTGCCTTTTACCTGAGACCCCCTCTTCTACTCCTATTACAGCTACCACTCACCCGCTCCGCACGAGCATCTGCTCTGACCAAGCACCGGCAAGTCACCTCCGCACGAGCACCGGAGAGTCTCCAATCCCTCGTGCCCACAGCCACCCTATCGCCCCCTAGCACCTCTCTATCACCCATGGCCACCCAATCTAGAATCGCTCCCATCGGTCTGCTCTTGCTGCCGCCACCTGCGCAAGCGGCCTACCCAAGTCTTCTCATGCGTTTTGCTCAACCCGCCTCCACTTCCCTCATCCTTCTCCTCCACCTCCACATGCGACAAAACCCAGCCGGAAGACTAGTGTTTCTCCTCTTATTAAAACTTGAAAAAACACACGAAAAAACAAAACAAAACACAGACTAGAAGGCAGGAGGAAAATGAAGTGAAGGGGGGGGGGGGAGCCAAGGCTCTTGAGAGTTTTGTTTATTTGAAAAACAAAGTTGGGAAAAAACTTCGTATAATTAATTAAAAAATACATTTCCTATCTAAAGACTACCACAACGATAATGAAAGTCTTGTGGAGAGGATCTTGTGAGAAATCTTTCATTGCTCTATACATATGAACAGTACAATAACACAAAGCAAAATTTACACTTTTCCTTGAATTATCAGTGAAATCTCACTTAAGTTGGTTTGTAAGTAAAATGAGATACAAACTTTTCATCTCATCATTACAACATTTTTAAATTTTCATACAAAATATAATAAATAATTTAATTTTTTCAAATCCTAATTTAACTTTTTCAAATCCCAAAATAATAATAATATTAAAAAAATAATATTTTAAATTTTTATCTCAAACTCAAAATTCTCATCTTACTTCCAAACTATTCTGCCACAAAAGATTTGTGTGTACCCCTTATGCTTGGTGTAAACCCCAATGCACACCTGGGTTTATAATGCAATCCAAGTACTCGTACCCGTATGAGTTATCCTAGTTATAATTTGGGAGGGCATCCAATTATAAAAATTCGGATATTCGATTATTTGGATTGTAACCGGATACTATAAACGCATATTGGGATTTGTCAAAACATTATTTTAAAGAAGGGTTACAAATACAAAATGACATTTTTGTTTTGCTTTGTTTTGGTTTTTTTAATCTATAAGGTAATTCTATTTAAAGGTAAAACTCGATTATGGATATTGGGTATTAATTCGGAACTTGTATTATATAATCGTATTCACATCCGAATAAGGGCAGGTAAGAAATCCTGATACCCGCTTGGGTAAAATTGGTTAGATATCCACCTAGACGAACCCCAATTTTCTAGATTTTAGACCACACACCCACACACACACACACACACACACATATATATATAAAGAGAATCCGGCTTGAATGCACACACCTAGCTTTGCATTGCCTGCCGTGCTGTAGATTGAAAACGTTATGGGCCAAACATGCAACTGCTAGCATAAGTTGATTCCTAGGTTATATAATTGATTCCCCTCCTAATGAATCTGCGCCAGAAGTTGATTCCTTAGTCAAACAATATGGAGAATTTGCAAACAGTTCTGCTAGGTACAAGCAATCTCGTGTACCGATTGTGCACCAATCACTGACGTGGCTTTTTATATTATTTTACTAAAAAAAAAATAACAGAAAGAACAACTGAATATGAATTATATATGTACATTCTTTACGATGACCACCACCCTTATAGAAACCGTAAGCCAATCACTATAAACCACCTCCCACGGCCCATGGGAAACAACAACCCCAGTTAAATTGCCACCGTTGAACCACTGCACCTCCCAATGGCCCCACGTTGCCCTCTCCCTCTCCCTCTAATCCCACGCATCAGTTTCTCTTCTCACCCAACACAAATGTCTATATTTTTTGTGAGTTTCACCACCTCTCAACACCTCCTTGCACAGTCACGCACGGATGCTTCACGGAGACATCTCTATACCTACAACCACATGCCGTCAAAAACTATTCACCTGGAAACCAACAAGCACCATAGCTAGTCCGTTGCACCAGGCCACCAGTGCACAGAGTACGGACCTCGGCAAAGCCAAGTAGAAAACCACCGAAAGAAAACCTTCACTGCCACACGTCTTCCACACCTACGGCATTCCTACACCCACAACATGGAAGCCTTTGTTTTTAAGAAACAAAAGTAGAGCATGGTCCAAACCCACTTACGTCATCTGTGATTCTTCCATCGCCATACCGGTGGAAGCTAGCTTCACACCAGATGCTTCACCACCACCGTCTGCTAGCACCTCCAAAAGCCAACCATCGAGAGACTATTTTCACAACCACTTGCACCAAGAACTTAACAAATCTCTATTTTTAGCAACCTTAACAGTGCAAGTGGAACTATACAGACTACAGACCACCAACTTCCACCATCTCTAGTGTTGCACCACACCCACATGACCGTAAGCTACCAAAATCAACCCCCACGTCTCATGGCTTCACACCAATTGCCATGGTAGCCACCACTGCCGAGACTATACGGTAAGCCTCTCACTCTCCATGTTAACCCTCTCTAAGTATCGGTTTTGCCCTCATAGTACACACACACACACACACACACACACACACACACTCTCTCTCTCTCTCTCTCTCTCTCTCTCTCTCTGTGCTTTTCGGAACAGACACCATCGCTCACCCATGCCGAAGGTTCATGATCGAACCCAACATCGAGGAGTATCTCCCTTTCGGGTCCTCCATCCAAGAGCCTTCCGGCAAGCTCCACCTGTAGATAAAAACTAAGAGAGGAGACTACTAGTATTGACGGAAGAGGAGAAGAAATTGCAGAGAGTGAAGAAGGAGAAGGAACGATGGGAGATGACAAGAGAATGGAGAGAGAGGGAACGACGGAAGTGCTCCCATTCAAATGGGTGTTTTGGCTTCCCATCCGTCTAAAATTTGTTCCCGCCCAAATTCAAACTCATCGTTTAAATAAACGGTACATGTAGATAGATTGGTGCGCATCGGTGCATTAACTCTCCTGAAGATAGAGTTTTCATTTTGCAAATCTTAATTGGGAGTGCAAATGGCAGTGAATGTAATTTCCACTTGCAATTTTGTAATTTCATATTTGTGGTACAGATTATGATAATTCAAGTTGACAATATATGGTTTTAGTTGGACTATATTTTGTTATTTGATTATTATCAAGTGTGTTATTATTATTATTTTTTATCAAAGAATAATTTTATCTATAAATTTTTTTATCAAGTGTGGTTTATTTTTATCAAGACTATTGTATTCTTTATAGGGATGGTAGTTTTCATTTGGCACTTACAGTTTAATGACTCAATTAGGCTTATTGTCTTGAGTCATTCTATTCACAAATCGGTATAGAAAACACACAATTCACATTATTAATTTAGGATAATTTGATTTACAAGATTTAAATTTGTAAATTTGTAAGTTTTTATTACAAATTAAATCTTGCCACACTAGCAATGTGGAGCATGTATCCTCTACACCGACTTAGAATATAATTTTTCATAGATTAAGATGATATGTGGAGCACACGAAGTAAAATGCTACATGGCATAATTTAATTTGGATGATAAATTTTAAATTTTAAATCTTATTAATCAAATCTTATCATTCAAGTGATATAGATGATATACTCTATACCGACTTGATAATAGAATAACTCATTTTCTATTGCCTTATTCTATCTGGCAATTCTATTGGCATTTTTGGTTGGATTGAGCCTTCTTTGTTTAATGATTCTCTTTTGATTTAAAATCTTGGTATTTTGGGCTTTATGCAAGCATGAGCTTTCATTTTTTTTTTTTTTTGATAACCAACAATTCATTCATTGAAACAAATAAGTCCTTGCAACAGATTGCTTTTGTCAAACCAAATTGCTTGACTTACAAATGAAGGACAAAAATCCCACCACATTTCAACATCCCTAACTTTCCAAGCATGTCTTGCCAACTGATGAGCAGCAGGGTTCCCTAGTCTGTTGACATGCAAAACTTGAACTTTTTGAAAACAAGTCAGCAATCTTTGAATATCTTGGAGTAGACAATCAAAATCAGTAATATACTCAGTAAGATTATTCAAAGCAATTACTAGAAGCAAACAATAAGTTTCAAGCATTAACTTTGGAACACCCCATTGAACACACAGTTGCAATCCTCTTAGCATTGTCGTAGCTTCAATAAATTCATAGGACACAACCTTCCTTTACACTTTGCTGCAAGTGACTAAAACCTCACCCTTGTAATCTCAAAGAAGCACTCATACCCCAGCTATCTGTTGATCATAAAAGATTGCCCCATCCACATTCAACTTAAGGTAGCCTATTGGAGGAGGGTTCCAAGATACAACTTTCTTGATTTGGTTGTGTGAAACATCAAAAACCTGAAGCTATTTGAACTCTTATTTCATAGATAAAACATTATTAACCACCCAATGTGTTCCAAGAAGAGTCTATTCATATATAAACTTGCTTATTCTATACCAAAAAGTCCATGCAATTGCAATAAAAGTAGCCACATCCTCTTCAGAAGCTCTTTCCCGAGCCATATTAGCCAAGCCCCAAAAACTCAAATAAGAATCAACATCTCTGTACAACTGAACTTGATCTACATGCTTCTGTTTAACATTAGGACAATAAAAAACAGCATGAGCAGCATCCTCTCTTTCCCACCCACAGAACACACATGCATCATCATCAATAATATGCTTTCTCTTTAAAATCTAATATCTAGGCAATTTCTCCAGACAAGCTTCCCAAGCAAATATTTTCATTCTTTTAGGTAACTTTAGATGCCACAAAGATTTCCAAAAACCTTTATTAGATTTTTGTCTTACCCATCTGTATTTCAGAGTTTTGGAACATCCTATATGCACTCCTAATTGAGTATAATCCATTTCTCTCATATACCCAAAAAATCGAATCTTCAGCATCTACACACATTTAGTTTCAAAATTTGCCTCACCTCATTTAGATTGAATAGAGCTCTTAAACTCTGCACATTCCACTATCTCATGCTCTCATCTATCAGAGAATCTACTTGCATATCTTCATCAACTAAAGGCTAGACAGCAGGAAAATCACATCCTGGTATCCAAGGATCTTTGAACATTCTTATATTCATTCCATTTCCCACATGCCATTTGCATCCTTTTCGTAAAAAGTGTCTAACCTCCCAAATCCCCTTCCAAATATAAGAAGATCTTAAGCCAGCTTTAGCCTCAAAGAAACTAGTATTGGGAAAATACTTTGCCTTATAGATACTGAACAATAGTGAGTCTTCATTCTTCAAAAGTCTCCAACCTTGTTTTGCTAGGAGAGCTAAATTAAACAGATTTAGATTTTTAAAACCCATCCCACCTTGAAACTTAGAGTAACACAAATGCTCCCAACTAATCCAATGAATTTTTCTTTCCCATGATTGATTTTCCCACCAGAATTGAGCCATCATACTCTCTAACTCAATGCATAAAGATTTTGGAAACACGAAACAACTCATAGCGTAGATTTTGGAAGCATGAGCTTTAATTTTAAGAAAAGTGTGACGCCCCCAAATTCCGCTTGGGATTGAACGGACATTTGAAGAGTCGAGACATGCAACACAAGGTTACCTGCCCCCGTTCATGACATATAAGATGCAATGTTCCTAACATGCATCTAGCATTATGCAATATTCGCAGCGGATAATTTTTTTCTTTAGCAATACTATGCACCAAACTAAAAATATCCCAAATACTTGAAACATATTTCATACATAAAGGCATACTAAAAAGCCGTGATCACCACACTAGTCTAAAATGGTTGTGATCAAAAGAATACTTGAGATACAACTCCAAAAGTACAAGTATTAACCTAAGTTAAATACTATACCATCATCAACATCGCACCGTGGCCTAGTCGACCGTATTCAGTTGGTCAGATTCCAATTCTCCTTTGGGTCCTGTAACAAGATCTACCATTCGGGGGGAATGGTAGTTGGGACTACCACAGTGAGATTTGATTACAAATCTCAGTAAGTTAACATAAAACTTATACACAGGTTAAAAATGCATGCATGGCAGTAAAAGCATAAATGCATAATTATAGTCATACATAAACATAGTATAACTTGACATATAGCATGACTTAACCAGAACTTAAGCGTGAACTGAACTTGACTTAACATGGCATGAACTTAAGCTTAAAACATAACATGAACAATCAACATAACATGAACGTGAAACATAACATGGACATGAACATAACATAACATGAACGTGAGCTTGAACGTATCATAAACGTGAACATAACATGATGTGAACATGAACTTGGAACATAACATGAACATGAACATAACATGTACGTGAGCATAACATAACATGAACTTGATCTGAAACTTGACTTAACATAAACTTGGAATCTTATTTAATTGTCTTGATTAATAACGTGCATTAATACGTACTCCACAGTTGTTGTGGCCCCACGTATTCAAGTAACATAAAACATAATACGTACTCCACAGTTGTTGTGGCCCCACGTATTCTACATGTCACAATTGCTGTGTCTCATGTAGTGTATGCTCCACAGTTGTTGTGGCCCCATACTTCATGCTCCACAGTTGTTGTGGCCCCATGAATTCACATAACATAAAATATAATACGTACTCCACAGTTGTTGTGGCCCCACGTATTCTACATGTCACAATTGCTGTGTCTCATGTAGTGTATGCTCCACAGTTGTTGTGGCCCCATACTTCATGTAACATAAAATATAATACGTACTCCACAGTTGTTGTGGCCCCACGCATTATAAGTAACATAAATATAATACGTACTCCACAGTTGTTGTGGCCCCACGCATTATAAGTAACATAACATTAAATATAATACGTACTCCACAGTTGTTGTGGCCCCACGCATTATAAATAACATAAAATATAATACGTACTCCACAGTTGTTGTGGCCCCACGCATTATAAATAACATAAAATATAATACGTACTCCACAGTTGTTGTGGCCCCACGCATTATAAATAACATAAAATATAATACGTACTCCACAGTTGTTGTGGCCCCACGCATTATAAATAACATAACATAAATATAATACGTACTCCACAGTTGTTGTGGCCCCACGCATTATAAGTAACATAAATATAATACGTACTCCACAGTTGTTGTGGCCCCACGCATTATAAGTAACATAAAATATAATACGTACTCCACAGTTGTTGTGGCCCCACGCATTATAAATAACATAAAATATAATACGTACTCCACAGTTGTTGTGGCCCCACGCATTATAAATAACATAAATATAATACGTACTCCACAGTTGTTGTGGCCCCACGCATTATTATAACATAACATGTCTTATCTTTCTTAATGCATGTGATATTATTTAATATCATATACTTTTCTAACATGGCGTATACTTGTAAATGGCATAATATGATTTAATCATAAACATTTCATGGCATACATGTATCATATGGCATACTTAACATGGCATACTTATAACATACATCATTGTATGGCAGAAAAGATTATTTAACAGATAATTATTCATGAGAGATTAAATCATACGTAACAGATAAACATGTAATGACATAGCATGACATGGCATATACGATAACATACATACATAAATTGTAGTTCTCTTACCCATCACACATACACAATAAACTGATAGTAAGTTAGAGGCTAACTTACCTCGATCGTCGCGTTCTATGAGAATAGAGCGCGAGACACGAGGAACTGCACAACAGCTGGAAGAGGAACACTCGAGTCCTTAAGATTTTCACTTCTGAACTCAATTGCCATATTGTAAGCACTTGCAACACCACGGCCAACTTGAGGTTTCACTATACTCGGAAGAGATAAATTGACTTCAGAAAGCCTTTGCACTAAAACAAGTTCATTAAAATTATCAATAACAACCAAACAAACAACTCATTTCTCAATCCATATACTCTTAGCCATAGTCAACCACAAGATGACACCAGTCATCCCGGACTATAATCCATATCATCACTGCTTCGGGACACTGTCATACAGTTTCCCAACATTACACCATACGCTCCACACTTCTCTGCTACGCCATTCAACCCTTCGTGACACGCCATCCGATGTATCACGACTTAATACAGAGTACACTCACGTGAACTCTCTTCCATCCACACTACAATACCCATCACTGCGATACACGTCTCACGGTGCATCGCTACGCGACACGGAGTACGCGCTACGCGTACTTCCTTCGCTACAACTCTCATCAACACGATGCACATCACACGATGCATCGCCATACAACACGGAGTACACTACATGCGTACTCCCTTCCTTCTACGACACACATCACTACAGTGCACGTCGCGCGGCGCGTCGCTGCATTACACAGAATACGCTACACGCGTATTCTCTTCACACAACCCGCCGTATCACATCTACGGCATCCATCTCACGCCTATACTTCACAGCACAGTCCACAAAATACACAATCAAACGCAACACTTCACAACCACACTTCGCTTCACAACTACGCAACGAATTCCACAAATACAACTACACAATCCACAAACCAACCAACTATTTTAAACGTAAAATAACTAGAGATAGAAGGTTATACCATCGACGGGATAACCCGTGCGTCGCTCGTTGTTCGTCACGAACATGCGTCGGAGGAACGTACGTGGCGGCGTACGGTGGCTGTCCACCACATAAAGTGGTAGTTTGGGCTTGAGAAAGGCTAGGCGTGGTCTTGGAAGACTCATGATTTTACAGCTGTCGGTGAAGAACAAAATACGTGATTTACGGAAAAGATAAACTATACGCGTGATTCCAGATGAGGGTAAAGACAAGAGAGATGTGATTGCTGTCGGGAAATAATTCAAAACTGATAATTTTAGCGGGCTGTTACAAAAAGGCTATGTCGCCCTTTAAAGTGACCACTCACCACTGGTGTAAAAGTGTTTTTTTAATATTTTTTTAAAAATTACACTAGCAATCACTTTGGGGCAGAGTAGTAAAAGCGTTTAGTAACCAGTTTTAATTGGATCAATCTCCTAATTTTTAATTGGAGAAAATAAAAAAAGGGGATGTTTAGTAAAAGCGTTTTGGTGACAACTACTTAGATGTCGGGGTGTAACTAGTCTGGTTCGATTCAGTTTTTGACAAATTTTAAAATCAAATTGATATATACCGATTTTGAAAATTTAAAAAACGATACAAACCGATTCATTACCAAAACTGAAAGTTTCGATTTTTTCAATTTTTATCCAGTTTGGTTTACTATATACAAGTATGACACTATATAAGTTGAGAATTAAGAGCTGGTTTATTTAATACTTGTTACAAAATAAAATTTATATGTTATATTAAAAATTATAAGATTAATTTTATATTATATCAGAGATGATCACGGTAATTTAATTCATGCTTTTCCTTCTCCTCTTGGTGTTGGTTCGAATAATAGAGCTGAATTATTAGCTCTACTGTATGGCCTTAAAGCTTGGAAAGCTTTGAGGATTGGTTACGTGGAAGTTGAACTTGACTCGCAAGTGGTGGTTTCGTGGTGGAAGCAACAGAGATGTGGGGTTTAGTATCTTGAGGATTTTTGGGAGGAGATTCTTGATCTTTCGGATTTGATGGACTGTTCGGTTTGTCATGTCTTCAGAGAGGGTAATAAAGTTGTTGATTGGCTTGCAAAGTATGTGCGATTGGTCATCATATGGAGCAACAAGTGATTGGGGAAGTGCCGAGGCTGTTGAGAGGTTTAATCCACTTGGACAAGCTGGGTCTTCCCTTGTTACTCTGTTGCTTTTGTTGCTCTTTTTATTGATTGTTATTGCTTTTTATTCAAGCTTGCTTAGTTTTTTTTTGAGTGTTTGTTGTTTTCTTGTTTTAGGCTTGTTAGATTTTGTTTTTTGCTGTTTTTTATGCTTTTTTTGGCACTTGGTTTTGGGTTAGTTTTATAGTGCTTTATCTTGTAAACCTCCAAGTGTAATGATGTTATCACGATATTTCTCTGTCATAAGTGAGGGCTTATTAATAAACTTGGGACGAGATCGTTATATGTGTGGCTACGGCACTTATTAAAAACAAATTATATTAAAAATTATATAAAATTTTTATATTATATCAAATATTATATTAAAATTTTATAAGATTAATTTCATGTTATATCAAATTTTATATTATAAGATTAAAGATATGAATACGAGGATTAAAATATTATATTATATTAATTAGTAATTTAGTTTATAATATAGATAATATAATATAAAAATATCTTACATGTAATATAAAAAAATAAATACAATGATTCGGTTGAAATCGATTTTAAAAATGTAAAAATTCGTACTAAATCGGTTCTAATTCTTAAGAATTGATTGGAGACCGATTAATAAGCGAACCGAATCCACCAATTGGATGGATTCAATCGATTTTTTTATTTTATTTTTTAATCACCGCGGGGCTGAGTACCAGAGTGCGCCGTTCAAATATGGTAGTGGTAGCATACTGACAAAAAGTCTTAAAGAAAACTTCTGTCAGTTTTGCACTTTTCATCATTTGTTTTTACCTTTTTTTTTAAAATAATTTTTTATTCATATAAATTCGAAAAGTGAAACAAATAAAAAAAAAAAAAATTAAAAATAGGTACACTTTCAGCCACGCTTTAAAAAAAAAAAAAAAAAAAAAAAATTGTAAGTAGTGTTTTCTTTAGAAAAATTGTTTTGGACCTGTCTCTGCTTTAGAGCTAGGTATGCCAAAGTCATATTTTGAAAAATTTCAATTAAATTATGCTTATATTGGATTAATTAAACACAAGTCGACTAGCTACAGTAAACTATACTGTAGATGATATATGACTGAGCTGTATCTTTTAGGGGGTGATACTCGCATGGTGCAGAGTGGGGGACCCTTCTTCTCATCCCGCCCCACACCATGCGGGGGTAGGGATTTCAACCCCGACTCAGTGTTGGGAGGCGGAGTTGAAAACTTCATTCGCCCCCGCCCCTCGTCCCTTGCACTATGTAGATTCATTGGGTTTAAAACTATTTTTTGGAACCCAAATTATAATATGATTTGAATTATAAATTAAAATTTATAATACAAAAAGAATTTAAACTTATTAGAGTTTTATTTAGAATTGCCTTGTCCTCCTAAACCAACCTTTATACAGGAGGCCAATGCATTACAATAGTCATACTTAAGCAATGTAAGACTTAATAGCAATCCAATAACTTTTTTTTTGATGAAAACCAGAATTATATTCATCAGTTAAATTGGACATCAAATTACATAGCTAATATCCAGAAACTATGTAACAGAAAAAAGAAAACAGATTACACCATTTCAAACTCAAGAATATGAGCAATAGAATCAGAGATATGATCCCCCCAAACTGCCAAAGTACTCTAAAACCGTGCATGCTTAGCCAATCCATCTGCAGCTCCATTTGACAATCGATTCGTATGTTGAAAGGAGACCTTAGGAAACTGCTTCATTAAATCCTTAATAGCATATATCAAGTTACCCTACATTGACATATGTTCATCCATGCTTTGAATTTCTTGAACACTTAGTAGAGAATCAGATTCCACTATTAGTTCTGGAATACCCATTGGAATGCTTAACTGCAAACCCCTCAACATGGCAAGTAATTCAACTTCAATGGGATCTTGAACCTTGTTCTCCCTACCACTGGTTGATAGTAGTACTTTACCATGAGAATCTCTTAAGATCACACCAATGCCTGATGAAGATAAGTCTGCAAAAATAGCACCATCAATGTTTAGTTTTAGAACTACATCTTGGGTTGGGTGGGGGTGATGCCACTTATAATAAAAGGTTAGAACTTGAGTAGAGGATTTATGGGATTCATCATATTCTCTCTAGAGAGTTAAAGCATTGACTAGTGAGAGTACAGGACTTTGCATAATTTCTTCATGTAAGTACTGATTTCTTCTGTACAAAAAAGCCCAAGCCATGAGGAAGAATTTTTCAAAGCCTCCTGAAGTACTAGTCTGCACAATCTTATGAGATAACAACAAAATATCTTCTGCTCCCCATCTAAATCCAGAAAACTGAATTGCATCTTCCAATAGGGCCTTAACAGAGAGCAGAAAATCAATGCATGGCTTGTATCCTCGAGTTTAGTCTGACAGAACTTCCATACATCTACTGTTACCTAGGGTTGTGCAAATGACTTGTAAAACTGACAGACCCGCTCAAGGTGACCTGAACCGACCCATATTATATTGGGTTGTTGTATGATCGGGTTGGAGACCTGACTATTAACGGGTTTTTAATGTTGCTCTCAAACCGTCCGAATATCATCTTCATACTTCACTTCTCAATTTCTTAGACTCAAACCCTAGCCGCCAATACTTCTTTCTCGACCTCTTGAGTTGCAAGTTGTGTCTTTCGAACAAGCACTGGTTCATCTTCATTGCAACGCTTCATCCAACTCATCAGCTTCTGAGGAAGAGAAAGATGCTGGTTCGCGTGTTGCTTCCCGTTCTCTTTCCTTGGTAATAAGATTTCTCAGAGATCTCCGTGACTCTGCTCCTCAACGTTGTGGACCTGTAAAAGTGTACATTTCTAGCATGAGGAACAAGGACCCGTAAGGCAATCGGAGACCCGAATGTCTTATTTTCAGTTGGTGTTGGCACAATCTCAGGCCTAGTACAACACATACAGCTCCTCATTTCTTAATTTATTTTCTTATCTTCAGTTTTTTTTTCTCTCATTCTTTGTGGCAAAAAGATACGGGGAAGTTTCCTAGTTTTTAAAGAAGGAAGAAGAGAAGATTGCTGGGGGGAGGGAGATAAGGGTAAAGCAGATGGAGGGGGTGCGAGGAAGGAGGCCATCCCCCAGATTTCTAGAGTTGGGTTTGCTTTGCTTCAGAGAGGTCGTCTTTGTGGTACACAGTAGGACTTGCAAGTTTAGAGCACCCAAGAATGGTAGTGGTATACAAGAAACTGAGACTAGTAAGATGAACATTCCAAGCTTTATATAATACATTGATTTAATAGCTAATACATCTCGCAGTTTGATTTCGAGTTTGATTGACTAGTTACCTGATTATATATAGTTAGTTCAAACTTCAAACACCATCTCATCCTGTGCACAAAAGGAAACCTCAAAGCCTACAAGGCTACAAGTAGAAACTCGCCACTGCCTGATGTTGAACCTTCAAGCCTCAAATGGATAATGACTCAAGTTCAACCATTAAACCGTCCGAAACAGCGGAGCCTCACTGAATTTCAGTATGTATGCTATCTCATGAACGGGCTGCAGTTGCTGAATCATCTAAGCAGCAAAAAAATGCTTCACAAGAGAAACACCAAATGGACAGATCACTGTTTCAGAAAGAAAACAACACATGAGCAAGACAATGTTGTAATAGATTGTCGAGAAAATTAAACAAGAAAAACAAATTGGTAATGACTATCACCTGTAGCCGAGTGCCAGACAGTGATTTGTCTGCTGGTAATGCTGGAGCATGTGCTTGTTCACGTAACGGCTGCAGAGCACTTCCTTACAGCATAAACATAACCAGTTCTCATACGGGTGTTGCGAGAGGTCATTATCTTCGGGTATACGGGTTCGACCCGGTTTTATTTTATTCAGGTCTAATCAGATTGGTTTGGCGCCAGAATGAGACGCAATCGAGTCGGGTAGATCCGATGATTCCAAGTTGGGTTGCAAGCCTACTGTTACCACCTTTCTATTTTTTTAGATTTTGTAAAGTAGGAAGCCCAACCTTAAGAGCCCTCCAAGAGAAAACTTTTACTCTATTTGGAATCTGCAATTTCTATAATTTCTTCCAAAGGGAATGATGAGATGGAGCATTGGAAGATTCTCCCTCATTGCTGCTAAACTTCAGGGAATAAAAGAACTTATAGGCACTTTTTACTGTAAACACCCCATTCTTATCATAGTTCCATAGAAGTCTATCCTAACGAGAATAAGAACCCAAATTTAATTGAAAAACCTCATTAGCTTCTTTAGGAGGCAGCAACCATCTAACAAAATCAACCTTCCACCAACAAGTAGTGTCATCAATTAAAGTATCCACAGATTCCACATCCAAATTACTATGAGGAAGTTGAGGCTTAGAAATTCAATCCTAATTGGGAAACCATGAGTTAGACCAAATATTAATGGACTCGCCATCCCCTACAGTCCACTTGCACCATTTCATCAAAAAAGCTTTTGCTTCCCAAGTACCTCTCCAAGCAAAAGAGGGGTTAGGACAAAGCTTGCCATCGATCCTTAAAAACACATGAAGAAAAGTATCTAGACTTGTACATCTGATGTAGAAGAGAATCTTACTCATTCATAATGCACCATCCTTGTTTGGCTAGTAAGGCAATAGTAAAAGTTTGTAAATCTTTGAAGCCAAGCCCTCCTTTATTTTTAGCAACACACATCTTTCTCCAACTCACCCATCTTGTTTTGTTTTCTTCCTTTTTCTGACCCCACCAGAATTTAGCCATCATGTTCTCTAATTCCACACATAAACTAGCAGGTAGTTTAAAACAACTCAAAGAAAAAGTGGGAATAGATGGTGCAACAGCTTTGATAAGAATTCCTTACCCCCTCGAGACAATAACTTTAGACTTAATATCAGCAAAAGACTATTTTTTGTTCTTCCCAACCACTAGTGGCAATCCTAGATATTTCTCATAGTGTTGCACCTGTTGAACCCCCCAAAAAGATAAAATCTCAGCTTGCTAGAATGGCTCCACATTTTTACTAAAAACCATAACAGTTTTTGCTTTGTTCACTTTTTGACCAGAAGCTTTTTCATAAACCTCAAGAATATGATGGATATTGAGATTAGCTTGCAAAGTAGCCCTACAAAAAAGTAAGCTGTCATCTGCAAATAGAAGATGATTCAGCTTTGGACAACCTCCACAAATCTGGATGCCTTCCACCCTTCTATCATTTTCAGCTTGCTTTAATAGAGAAATAAGCCTCTCAGTGCATAGCAGAAAAAGATAAGAAGAGAGAGGATCCTCTTGTCTAAATCCCCTAGTCGAAAATATAGGGCATTTTGGGACCTTATTGACCAAAACAAAAAACGAAACTAATTGAACACACATCATAATCAACCTCTGGAATCTTTCTGCAAAACTCATCTTAGCCATAATGCAATCCAAAAAATTCCACTATACTCGATCATAAGCTTTACTCATATCAAGTTTTAAAGACATAGAAGCCTTCTTACCCTGTCTTTTCATTTGCCCTATGTTAAGAACATGAAGAACTGCCTGAGTAACATCTCCTCCTACCACCTCCCAGTATTTCTGGTAAAAGAGAGGAGGCATGCCATCTGGACCAGGAGTTGTAGTAGGATTTATCTGTAGCAATGCTTCTTTAACTTCTGCAATTATAAACTCTCTTAGCAGATCAGAATTCATGTTATCCAAGACCCTTCCATGTAGAACCTCTAAAAAGTCCATGTTACCTTGTTGGGAAGATGCAGTAAAGAGAGTCTGAAAATAGTTGACAATTTCAGTATCTCTACTAGCACCCGTATGTCAAACTTCACTTTCATCTTTGATCCCTGCAATAAAATTTCTCTTTCTCCTTTGTGAAGCTTTATGATGAAAGAACTTAGTATTTTTGTCTCCATCCTTAAGCCACAAGACTTTGGATCTTTGCCTCCACATTATTTTATTTCTTTCCAACCATTTATTCATTTTTGTTCTAGCTGCTTTGTGCAAGGAAGATTGAAAACAATCAGGATCTGAGACTAGAAGTGATTGCATCCTACTCCTAGCAGCCTCAATTTTTCTTTTGACATTCCCAAAACATCTCTTATTCCAAAACTGCAATTCCACCCCCATAAGACTTGATATTCTTCGTCACTAATTGCAAACTTGAGAATCCAGATTCACCATTCCAAGCCTCGTCAATTACCTGTTTGCATTTATCAGAACTTGTCCACTTTGCTTCAAAGCGAAATACTTTCTGATTGCACTGATCTGAATTGTCAACTGGTTGTTTCATAGAGATTGCTAAATTGTCAGAATAAGCAACAAGTACATGTTCCACACCCCACAAACGAAAGACTTCTCTCCATTCCATATTTGATAAAAAACGATCCAATCTTTCTGATATGCTATTTGAATTGTCCCTTCCATTCCACCATGTGAATTAAGGCCCTTTAAAACCCAAGTCAGTGAGATCACAGTCCTGAAGAACATCTCTAAAATCTTCCATTAGCTTGCTATCTCTACATCTTCCCCCTCTCTTTTCTCCATCATGGAGAATCTTATTAGAATCTCCTGCTATTAACCAAAGTTGGCCTACATCCACCCGAAGAGACCTTAGCAATTCCTAGGTTTCAACTCTTCTAGCAGCAATAGGCTGCCTATAAATTTCAGAAAAAAACCAACTGATGTGCCTATTGTCTTGAGTTTCACCATTAATTACAGCATTAAATAGGACTTTGAATATTGCAGGATTGTGAGATCAATATGAGATTTCCATAACAATGCCAACACACCCCCTCTACCTTCATTACTAATAGCCAAACATTTTACAAAATTCAAACCAAATTTTAATCTCTCCATTCTACTGACATTTAAACGGGTCTCTTGTAAGAACAAGTGGTTGGGATCTTCTCTTCGTACTAAATCACAAAGGGTACGAATTCCTTGTGGGTTCCCAAACCCACGGGCATTCCAGCTTATGATATTCATGTTGACCAGCAGGGTTGTGATCCAGCCTCTGCTGATACTAAATTGTGAACATGGTGGCTAATACCTGTCTCGATAGGTAAGGGTACACCCTCCCGACTAGTAGTCACATTTATTTTAATTTTTTTTAACCCCTTCTCCTTGCACGCCTTCTGGATTGAACTAGGCAACAACACGCGTTCTACTTCTAATAAAGGATCTAGTAACAGATGAAGAGACTAAAGATTGAGCTTTAACCTTCCATCATTTTGCTTTATTAGAAGCTTGTGGAGACTTGTCCTGCGAAGGCACAACATTAGCATGTGTACCAATAGACTGGGCCAACACCACATCATCTCGAGACCCAGATTGACTCTGGCCCATTAACTCTTCTATTCGATTAATGACCAAATCACCCTTAACGGTTTTAACTGCTTTGGAATCACTAACCATAACTGCAACATCACCACCCAAAATAACAAGAGCATAGTTATCCAATAAATCTGCCTCTTTTTGGTGAAAGAAAGCATCAGTTCGTGGCCCATTTGAAATTTGAATCTCTCCGAGGTTACCTCTTGACATCTCACCTCGATCTCTTGCAGTTATTGGTTTTGAACTGCTTTGTTGGAACTGCTCTACTTGATCTCCACCACCTTCCTGCTGATGTTTGTCCCGGCGGCGTTGAGAACCCCCCAAATTCTGATTGCCGCCAAGTCCCTCCCAACGGCGTCTACTAGTAATGTTTGCACGCATCCATGATCCATATTGCTCCCCAGAAGAAGCTGAAGAAGCAGGTATACGGCAGCCCTGACTTTCATGCAGGATACGTCCACATTGGAAGCAAACCTTCGGGAGGTGCTCATATTTAATTGGGATCCAATACTGCTTGTCACTAATCTTCACTGTACGTCCTCTCGCAAGAGGCTTGTGTAAATCCAACATAATTTTCAGCCGTAGGAAAGGACCCACCTCATCTTCATCGACAACAACCTCTTCCACCACCCCTAACATCTTACCAATTTGAATCCCACAATCCTTAAACATTCTTGCTGGGGGTAAATTATGCAATTGCACCCATAACAAAGCCTTATCAAAGTGTAGATTACTGGGTTGAATGAGTGCATCAAACTGGTTAATCACAAACAGAGAATTATCGAAAAACCATGGACGACCTCCTTAATCCTATTTTTGTCTGTGTGAGTTGCAAAGGAAATCACAACAGTGTTATCACCCATATCTTCAAATAGTGTCGGCTTACTCAATCTCCAGACCCTTGACATAGTGGATTCAAGAACAGCTTTTGTAATCATTTGATCATTCCATATTTTTCCAACGAGACAAAGTTCACTCTTTTGCTGCACAACCCTCGTGGCTGTTTCCTCTTAAGGCAATTGCTACACCTTCCTCTTCTGTTAAATTCAACCTCTCCCATAACTCCTCAAGACGATCCATGAGAAGAAATTGGATTGAAATATACGAAACACTAATGAATCAGACTGACGAAGAAAAAACTTTTGACTTTCATAAGACTATGACACCACTCTTTTCCTAGAGAGAAAAGAAGGAGACTCTTTATTTATATAAATATAACTTCAAGTTCATTACAAATTGTATATATCTATATATAATATATTTATTTATATAAATTTATTTTAATTTTTTATTATATATGAGGGTGCGGAGTTGGCGGAGGGGCGGGGCCCCAATGGGATCCACCCGCCCACCGCCCCGCTAGGCAGTCTCCCTGCAGGCCGGGGCCACCTCCCCCGCATGGGCGGAGCGGGATAGCGGGCGGGAGCTGGGTGGACGGGTGCTCACCCTTAGATTTTATATTAATATTTTATTATTTCCTAGTTCCTTTTACTTTTCCTTTCAGCGGCTGTATCTGCTTCTTCCCTTCCCATCTCCCATAGGACTCCTTCTCCTTCTCTCCTGCATGTCTTTTTCCTGTGGCAGCTCTTTTCGGCAGCTCCTTTCTCACAACTCTTGGCAAATCTTTCATGCTTCATAGCTTCTTGGCATCACTTCCTCGCAGTTCCTTTCCCGCAGCTCTATACCTACTGCTCCTCAGAGCTTCTCTCCAGATCTGATTTCAGTGACAGCTAACATCCCAAACCCTAGCACAATATCTCCGTGTTCATTTTGCTCGCTTTGTTTGGATTTCAATTGCAAATTTTTTCTCCTCCATTTTTGGGTTTCTTTGGGTTTTATTTTGTTCATTTTAAGCGCAGCTATAGATAATGGGTCTCTGTTCTGTGCCGTCGGTTTGAGCTATTTTTCATTGATGTTATTTTCATTGAACCGTTCCATTGATTTGGTTTTTGTTATTTTGCAATAGATAGTGAATCTCTGTTTTGAGCCATTGCTGTATAATATTTGAGCAATAGATTGTCAGATTTAAGGTGTAATACTTCTGCAATAGATTTGGGTGCCATTGATGTTATTTTCGTTGGTTTTATGTTATTTTCCGTTAGCCCATTTATTGGACCCATGGGCTACCCTACTAGTCCATTTACTCCATTGTCTCACCGTTCCCAATTACCAAGAACCAAGAAATGAGAATTTCAATCTTTGGGTGGGGGACGTGGCGATGGTTACTGGGTAACATATGTACGTTCCTTTTTCGTCGCATCATCTTGTCAGATCATAATGAGATCTGCTGTTGACTCTTCATTTTCCTGGTTCACATTATACGCCCATTACTTCCCATTGTTTCCTTCTATCTTTACATTCCATTCTTCTTCCTTGAACTCTCTCATCGCAACTCTTTGCTCTCTCCGTGACTCCCCCATTCTACTTTCCTTCCCTGCTACCTCATCCATCTTCCAATGGCTCAACAGAACATACTCGTGGCTATAGAGTCTTCTCACGTTCAAGATGTCCCAACCTTTGAAGGGTATAGGTGGTGCTCCTCCCTTAGGGCTAGTGATTTGAAGGCCCTGCGAGGAGATTTGGCATTCCAGATTCAGTGCACCTAGAGATTCCTGACTACAGCTGCGTCGACAGCGAAAGGTTCACCTGCAGGGTTGCCCTGTTTGTACTTTGACACATGGCCTGTGGTTCCCCTTTTTTTGCCCCATACGCGATGTCCTTGACCTTCTTCGTATTGCCCTCGCCCAGCTTCATTTCCACGGGTGGAGGGTTCTTCTATGCTCGTGCATTGTTTTTTGAATGGTTCTTGAACCCGCTAGAGAAGAGTACCCTGATTTGACTGCTAGGAAATTCTTGGAGTTCTGTCATCTGAGACCTTCTGCTGGTAACGTTTTGAGTTTTCACAAGAAATACTAGCAATTGTCTCACTTTGAGGGCTGTCACTCGAATGCTAAACAATGGACCAAATTTTTTTTATTGATTTCTAGGATTGGTTGGGAGTTCCCAAATTTGGTCTCCAATGAGATTTTCCAATTAAGGCTTCTTGGGGTAAAAAATCCTTGATGAAAAGGGCTTGGCAGTAGCCTTAGAGCCCTTGTCTGAAGGGGAGTAATCGAGATGGTCACGAAGTGCGCGGAGGGTCACGAGGATGCTTTTGGACTGAGTTCTTGTTAACCTCGGCCAATATTGACCATTTTTTTATAGTTCCCGACCATTCTCATGTTAAAGGTAGTCTCTTTCTTACCAAGGCCATGGTGCCGCCCCCCTCCATCGAAATGTGCTTCCAAGAAAAGCTCACTTTCGTCCAACATAGATGCCTCTTCCCTTGTAGTGAAAAGGGTGGGTTTTAGGAAAAAGAGGTGGTGCCTCTCTTGAGGCTATTAACCCTCTGGGTACCCCACCTTTTGCCCCCAAGCCATCGCCAACACGTATGCCTTCTCTAAGCCTTGGCGATGTCAAAGGCCCAGCCCTCCCTGACTTGGCTACGACATTTGACTTTGAACTTCCTGTTCAGACGCTTGACTCGACATCTAGCTCTACATTTGAATTCCCCATATTTGAGGATTTGATTGGCGGCGACGAGGTTAATGCTGATGTTGAGGCTGTGTTTTCACTGGGTTTGGCTGGCGGGAAGCTTCCAGGAGGGGAGAAAGACTTCGCCTTGGACCAAAAAGAAGCTGCCACCCAAGGCGGCGAGGGGGGTCCTGTTGATAATGGTCAGGAAGTAGATGCCACTTAGAGCAGAGAGATGGAAAATGCTACTTATGGAGAACATGAAGAAGAGGAGGAAGATGCCCCACGGGCGGTGTGGAGAGTGCTGGTGTCCAAGGTGGCAAAGGTGATGATGGTGCTCCTTTTATAGAGGAAATCGATGAAGTGGCCAAGGCGAGAAGTTCCCCTCCTCATTCACTGTTGACCACTATTTCTGGAGGAGAGACTCTTTCATGTGATTTGGGGGCGAGTGGTGAGCGAGTCTCCATTCCTTCTCCTTTTCCTTCCTCATTGGGAGACTACACTGGGTCTTCTCTCCTTGAGGGATGCATCCTTTGGGTTGCCTCGTGAGCGAGTGCATCATCTATAGTGTTGCCTAGGACCTTCTTTCTTGGTGCTCATTGTGGCCCAGAGGTTATAGGAAGGAATGAGAGGTTTGGGGGTGACGCCTCTTCCTCCTTCGCCACTGCCCAAAATGAAGCCATCAACAACATGGCCAACCGACTGATGCATTTTCTTTCGGGGGTACTTTTAGTTCCTTTTTACTTCCTCTTTTACCACTTGTTTTTTACTACTGCTATTAGTCATTCTCCTTTGATTTGTCCATTGTAGGGTGATGATGACTTAGCGGCCTGGATCATGGTGGACTGGGTTGACTTGGAAGAGGAGGTTCGTGCCAGGTGTAAGTTATGTTGTTACGGCAAGAAAGAGTTTGAGAGGTGGAAAGTTGACAAGCAAAGTTGGAGATTTTGCTCCAACAGGCTGATGGTTATGCCCACTCCTTGATCGGCAACCTAGAAATTCTTTGCGATGAAGTTTTCTACTTTCGTGATGAACTTCACCATGCTGGGGAGGTGAAGGCTAGTGACAATTTTGCCCTGGGGTTGCTTGAGTCAGAGCAGGACTTTGCTAGGACTCAACTTTCCCTTGCCCAAAGGGACTTTGAGTTCAAGCCTCAATTTGGAACTTTCAACTCTTAAGGAGGAATTGAAATATGTTCGCTAGTAGCTGCCTAGTTATCAGGAGCGTAATTCTAGACTTATGCGAGACTTGGCGGCTTCAGTGTAGAAGGGGCAGTTAGTTATTGTGAAAATTAGCAAGTGTACGAAATTGTAACAAGTAATATACTAATAAAGAAGGACCTCGAACCCAGGAGGACTATTTACCTATTAACTATTAAAATTGTTCTAATTCCAAATTATTTAAAAATCAAGAAAAGTGGTGGATTTTGAATTTGAAAAAAAAATCAAATAAAATTAAATCAACAAATGAAGAATTGATCAAATACTGGAAAAGAAGAAGATTTCACATAAAAGCCGCATAAATCATATTGACACATTCTTGTCTTTCGTTCAATTTATGGCATACATCATACAAAGCTACACTATATGCATTATCTCTCTAATTAACATGCACAAAAAATACTCAACTATTGGCCAGATAATTGAAAGCATTAAACTCAATGATGTATACTAAAAAACAATGATAAAATTATGATTACATAGAAATAAGATTCGAAATTGTCATGGAGAGGCTACATCGTAGCCATAGCAATAGAAATTAGCTCATAATAAAATCAAAACAAACCAGAATAATTCTTGAATTCATAATGAAAATTGTACAAAGAGAAGATGAAAGAGTTTAATCATTGCGCTTCAAATTTCAACAGAGGAAATTCCATGAAGCCTTTGTTGACAAGGATGCTCGCCTGAAGGAGAAGACTGTGGAGGTGAAGGCATTGGAAGCTGAATTGTTGGTTGCACGGGAGGAAGTTGTCCACCTTCATCCCCAGTTAGCATCGGCACGTGCCGTGAGAGATCATGCCTTTGGTTATGGGTATGGTGCTAGCGTGCTGTGGCTCATGTCTCATTTGCTAGCCACTCCTCGTGCCAACTTGAGGCACCTAGATCTAGATTTTTTTAAACCTGTTGCAGCCTCACTTCAGTTCATCGATACCTTCGGTCGGAACACTATGCCTGACGCATTTGATGATGGTCCTCCTTCACCTCTATCCTTTAGTTGCGAAGATGCTTCATTTTTTGTAATTCATGTAGCTTGTTATGTAGACTGTTGTAACTAAAATGAACACTTGAATTTTTATATTTCTTGTATGCTTTTTTGGACCCTTTTGGATTTGTTGATCATGCTTAATGCTGCTTAAATTATTTCTATTGCTGCTCTTGTCTTTCATGCCCCTGTTTCCTTTTGACGTTGGGTTAGGGTAATATGTTGATTTGTTGATCGCCCTTTTTGCCTCTTTTATACTTAGCACTGCGAGCCTTTTAGACTCGTTACTAGTGTTTAAGGGCAGCGTAGTCTGCTGACCTCTACGCCCTTTTTACTTGGTATCGTGAGCCTTTTAGACTTGTCATTGGTGTTTAAGGGTGGCGTGGTCTGCTGACCTCCGCTCCCTTTTTACTTGGCATTGATGAGTCTAAATGAACACTTGAATTTTTATATTTCTTGTATGCTTTTTGGGACCCTTTTGGATTTGTTGATCACGCTTAATGCTGCTTAAATTATTTCTATTGCTGCTCTTGTCTTTCATGCCCTTGTTTCCTTTTGACGTTGGGTTAGGGTGATATGCTGATTTGTTGATTGCCCTTTTTGCCTCTCTTATACTTCGCACTGCGAGCCTTTTAGACTTGTTACTGGTGTTTAAGGGCAGCGTGGTCTGTTGACCTCTGCGTCATTTTAACTTGGTATCGTGAGCCTTTTAGACTCGTCATTGGTGTTTAAGGTTGGAGTGTTCTGCTGACCTCCGCTCCCTTTTTACTTGGCACTACGAGTCTTTTAGACTCGTCATTGATGTGTTAATAACGGCTGGTGGTCAGAATGGGTAATTTATTCATCCTAAAAACAATCTTGGAGTTCGAATAGATGTTCCAAGAATAGAGAAAAATAACTATCAAAATAGAAAATAAGACATCATCACGGGTAAAACTTCTTCAAGTGTTCTGCATTCCAAGGGTGTTGTAGCTCTTTGCCTTGGCTATCCTTTAAGCGGTAAGACCCTAACCTGTGGTTGGCCACCACTACGTACGGTCCTTTCCTATGGGGTCCCAGCTTGCCTTCTTCTTTGGTAGTGACTCAGCTTTCTTTGAGGACTAGGTCTCAAATCTTGAATGTTCTAGGCTTGACCCTCTTATTGAAGTACTACTCTGCCTTTTTCTTCTCATGCAGCATTTTGACTTCAGCTGCTTCCCTTTCTTCCTTCAAAAGGTCTAGGTGCTCCTCCATGGCTTTGTTATTTTGAGGCATCGAGAAATGACAAGTTCAAAAACTTGGCAGCCCTACTTCTACTTGGGGTACGGCCTCGCACCTGTACACCAATGTGAATGGGGTTTCTCCTGTGGGAGTCTTTATCATGGTTCTGTAGACCCATAGCACCCCTGGCCGTTCTTTTGCCCATTCCCCTTTCTTGTTCGCGAGCTTCCTTTTTAGAAGTGCTAGCAATGCTTTGTTTGTAGCCTCGACTTGCCCGTTTGCTTGTGAGTCCCTAGGAGAAGAGTACTTAACTTGTATGTTTAGCTTGACGCACCATTTATGGTAGTCGTTTGAGTCAAACTAGCCTCGTTTCTAAGACTATGCTTTGTGGAATTCCATACTGGCAAATGATGTTTTTCCACAAGAATCTTGTCACAATTTTGCTTGTTATGGTCGCTAACGGCTCCGCCTCCGCCCATTTTGTAAAGTAGTCAACTGCTACAAACATAAATTTAACTCCCCCCTTCCAGGTGAGAGAGGCCCGACTAAGTCGACCCCCTATTGGGCGAATGGACAAGGGGCAATCATAAGAGTCTACTCTTCTGGGGGAGCTTGGGGGCATCGGTGCATATGTTTGGCACTTGACACACTTCCTTGCAAATTATCGGGTGTCTATGAGTGCGTTGGGCCAATAATACCTAGCTATTACTACCTTCCTGGCTATGCCTTTCTGCCAGAATAGTTTCCACATATTCCTTTAGGTATTTCAGCAGGACATACTGTGATTTTTGTGGTGAGATACACCGAAGTAAGGGGTAGCAAAGCCCCTTTTGTAGAGGACCCCGTCTACTCTTACAAATCTTGCTGCCTTCCTTCTTGTCTTCCTTGCTTCTTCCTTTCTCTCCTGGAGTTTGCCCATGTCTAGGTATCTGATAACATCATTGGCCCATTTAAGGATGCTACCACTTACAATGCAGGGACTTCAATTACTTTCTTCTCGACCTCCTAGGGGAGGTGTGTCCTCCATCCCTGATGTTGTGCGTGCCAACTTGTCCACTACTATGTTGTCTTCCCTAGGCACTTGGGAGATGTTGAAATAAGAGAATCGGTCACGTGCCTCCCAAACTTAAGCTAAAACTTCTTCAACTTCTCCCCGTTAGTGGCATACAACCTTAATACTTAGTTGACTACCACCTGTGAATTTGATTTTACATGTACCTCAGCTACTCCCAATGCTGTGGCCACCGAAAGTTCTGTCACCAGCGCCTCGTACTCTACTTCGTTGTTGGTCATCTTGAACATGAGGGTTGCCAAGTAACAGTACTCCTGGCCTTTGTTATTAATTATGTGGATTCCTAGCCCTCCTCCTGCCCAACAAGAAGAGCAGTTTATAAAGAGAACCCACGGTAATTGTGACGTCTCCAAATTCCGCTTGGGATTGAACGGACATTTGAAGCGTCGGGACATGCAACACAAGGTTACCTGCCCCCGTTCATGACATATAAGATGCAATGTTCCTAACATGCATCTAGCATTATGCAATATTAGCAGCGGATAATTTTTTTCTTTAGCAATACTATGCACCAAACTAAAATATCCCAAATACTTGAAACATATTTCATACATAAAGGCATACTAAATAGCCGTGATCACCACACTAGTCCAAAATGGTTGTGATCAAAAGAATACTTGAGATACAACTCCAAAAGTACAAGTAGTAACCTAAGTTAATACTATCCATCATCAACATCGCACCGTGGCCTAGTCGACCGTATTCAGTTGGTCAGATTCCAATTCTCCTTCGGGTCCTGTAACAAGATCTACCATTCGGGGGGAATGGTAGTTGGGACTACCACAGTGAGATTTGATTACAAATCTCAGTAAGTTAACATAAAACTCACACACAGGTTAAAGATGCATGCATGGCAGTAAAAGCATAAATGCATAAGTATAGTCGTACATAAGCATAGCATAACTTGACATATAGCATGACATAACCAGAACTTAAACGTGAACTGAACTTGACTTAACATGGCATGAACTTAAGCTTAAAACATAACATGAACAAACAACATAACATGAACGTGAAACATAACATGGACTTGAAATATAGCATGAACGTAAACATGCATAACATAAATAAGAACTTGAAAATAACATAAACTTGAACATAACATGACATGAACATAACATGTACGTGAGCATAACATAACATGGACTTGATCTAAAACTTGACTTATCATGTATTTGATCTGAAACTGGACTTAACATAAACTTGGAATATTATTCAATTGTCTTGATTAATAACGTGCGTTAATACGTACTCCACAGTTGTTGTGGCCCCACGTATTCTACGTGTCACAATTGCTGTGTCTCACGTAGTGTATGCTCCACAGTTGTTGTGGCCCCATACTTCATGCTCCACAGTTGTTGTGGCCCCACGTATTCTACGTGTCACAATTGCTGTGTCTCAGTAGTGTATGCTCCACAGTTGTTGTGGCCCCATACTTCATGCTCCACAGTTGTTGTGGCCCCATACTTCATGCTCCACAGTTGTTGTGGCCCCATGAATACACGTAACATAAAATATGGCACCATCGGCGTTAGTGCCTGGCGCGCTCCGGTGACCAGTTACTTAGGCCCCATTCGCAACCTGTTGACTGTACTTCGTCAACCCAGGGAATTTCACACCTATTTAGACACTCCAGCGTGAACAAAGGAGTTCCACTAGGATATTACCCCATCCTAGCATTTAGGGTCGTGATTGACATGAATAGCTTAACTTGAACATGATCTGAAACTTATATGAACTTTACATAAGGTGAACCACGCTTGAGTCCGTGGCACCGCATAACATAACTTGTGGTGAACACGCTTAGATCCGTGTCACCCTTAACATAACTTGTGATGAACACGCTTAGGTCCGTGTCATCCTTAACATAACTTGTGGTGAACACGCTTAGGTCCGTGTCACTCTTAAATATCTTATCTTTCTTAATACATGAGATATTATTTAATATCATGAACTTTTCTAACATGGCGTATACTTGTAAATGGCACAATATGATTTAAACATAAACATTCAATGACATACATGTAACATATGGCATACTTAACATGGCATACTTATAACATACAACATTGCATGAAATAAAAGATTTTGTAACAGATAAATATTCATAAAAGAATAAATCATGCGTAACAGATAAACATGTAATGACATGACATATATGATAACATACATACATAAATTGTAGTTCCCTTACCCATCATACATACACAATAAACTGATAGTAAGTTAGAAGCTAACTTACCTCGATTGTCGTGTTATATGAGAATAGAGCGCGAAACACAAGGAACTGCACAACAGCTGGAAGAGGAACACTCAAGTCCTTAAGATCTTCAATTCTGAACTCGATTGCCATATTGTGAGCACTTGCAACAACACGGGCAACTTGAGGTTTCACTATACTCTGAAGAGATAAATTGACTTCAGAAAGCCTTTGCACTAAATCAAATTCATTAAAATTATCAATAACAACCAAACAAATAACTCATTTCTCAATCCATATACTCTTAACCATAATCAACCACAAGATGATACCCGTCACCCCGGACTATAAGCCAACACACCACTGCTTCGGGACACTGTCAAACAGTTTCCCAACACTACACCATACGCTCTACACTTCTCTGTTACGCCATCCAACCTTTCGTGACACGCCATCCGGTGTTTCACGACTTAGTACAGAGTACACTCACGTGAACTCTCTTCCATCCATACTACAACACACATCGCTACGATACACGCCTCACGGTGCATCGCTACGCGACACGGAGTATGTGCTACGCGTACTTCCTTCGCTACAACACTCATCATCACGATGCACATCACACGATGCATCGCCCTACAATATGGAGTACACTACATGCGTACTCCATTCCTTCTACGACACACATCACTACAGCGCACGTCGCGCAGCGCGTCGTTGCATTACACAGAATACGCTACACGCGTACTCTCTTCACACAACACGCCGTATCACAACTACGGCATCCATCTCACGCCCATACTTCACAGCACAGTCCACAAAACTACAAAATCAAGCCCAACACTTCACAACCACACTTCGCTTCACAACTACGCAGCGAACTCCACAAACACTAACTACATAGTCTACAGCCAACCAAATCAACTATGTTAAAGAGGTTGCATATAATTGGAATGATCATTTTGGTGTAAGGAAGACTTTAGATGTGTTTCATGAACGTTTGTGGGAGCATTATATGCCAGTTGTAGAGTTTGCATATAATAGGACCATGCATACTACTACTTCATATTCTTCTTTTGAAGTTGTTCATGGTTTTAATCCACTTACTCCTTTAACTTTGATGACAACAGTAACTTGGATAGTCCTTGTCAAATTCTTGAGAGAATTAATGATTTTTCATATCTAGTGGATCTTCCAGGTAAGTATCATGTGTCTGTTATTTTCGATATTATTGATCTTTTTCCCTTTGATGCAGGTGAAGATTCGAGGTCAAATCCTTTTGAGGAGAGGGGGAATGATGGGCTCCAAGGCGGACTGAGTCTTAAAGATCCATTGCAAGTTCCAAATGGGGAAATCACAAGATCGAGAGCTAAGAAGAGTAAGGAAGTAATGCAAGGATTAGTGCAATCCGGGACGTGTCTAACAAGAGCCCAACATTCAAGATGGACTTGAAGGATGAAGAACTAGTTTTGATTCATTTGATACAAGCTCTAGAAGAGGGCAACAACATGACTTAAAAGGATTGGGCACTTCAAGGCTTTCAACTTGTTTAATTCATTTAAAGGACTTATTTTATTAGTTTAGAATAATTGAGTTTATTATGAGAAGGACTTAAGGGCATATTAGAAAAATTATTATTTTTTTGAACTAGGGTCTCAAGTAGGTTACTGTAGCGCAACACTGTTCACAGAACTGTAGCATGACACTGTTCACTTAGGGGTATTTTTGGAAGATGGGGTCTTATTTTGGGCTAGATTTATTTTTGTTGGGGAGTATTTAAACATTTTTGGCTGCCCACTTCAAGTTTAGACAATATTAAAATTTCATTATGAGTGGAGTTTACTCCTCTTATTCTTGATTGAACTTTAAACTTATCAAAGGTAAATCACAAACTTTGTGGCGTTCCTTCTTGTAATCTAGGTTTTTGAGACGGGTTCTTCAATGGGTCTTGGTTTTAATATAATATAGATTCTTGAAATGAGTTCTCAACGGGTCTAAATTCTCCATCCATTGACTTGATTTTGGCTTTCTTGGGTAAGTCTTCAAATTGATTGTGGGTTCAAGGGATTTCATTCCCATGGGTTTATATCACTCATTGCTCTTTACTAATAAGTCATCTACATAAACTTCCATTGACCATCCTATATGGTCTTTAAACATTCGGTTAACCAGCCTCTGGTAGGTTGTCCCTGCGTTCTTCAAGCTGAATGGCTTAACTTGGTAGCAATACAACCTATGATCTGTGATGAACGATGTCTTCTCCTCATCCATTGGGTGTATTTGGATCTAATTATAGCCTCAGTAGGCATCCATGAAACTCAACATCTTGTGCCCTACGGTAGCATCTATAATGACGTCGATCCATGGTAGGGGAAGCTATCTTTTGGGCATGCTTTGTTCAAGTAGGTGAAGTCTACACACATTCTCCATTTCTTGTTTGCTTTTTTCACAAGGACAACGTTGGACAACCACTTAAGGTAACGAGCCTCCTTGATGAAACTAGCGGCTAGCAAGAGTTCTACCTCGTCGACGATGGCTGCATAGTTTTTAGTACTGAATGATCCCTTTTTTTGGCGTACCTTCTTGTGCGAGGGTCTACATAGAGGTGGTGTTCAATAACGCTATTTTCAATTCTTGGCATATCTTCATGACTCCATGCGAATATATCTTGGTACTCTACTAGCAACTATTTTAGGGCTTCTTGACCTTTTGGGAGGACTTGAGTTTTGATTTGTGTTATGGCGTTGGTGCAATTAGGGTATAACATCACAATCTCTAGAGGTTCATTGGCTTCCGCTTGTTGCAAATTCTTCTCGTCCCTAACCTCCACAACCCTTTCCAGAGAAACTACTTGGGGGGTGGAGGTAGGGTGGTTGTATAGTCTCATGGTGGCCCTCTTGAGCTACTCGCTCGTTGTTACTTTCAATAGTACATACTTTGTCCTTATTGCTCTTCAACTCATGTACATAACATTCTTGTGCTAGAGTTTGCTCACCACATGCTTTTCCTACCCAGCCATCGGTTGTGAATTTCATCTTAAGGTGGTATATAGATGTAACTGCTATGAGATTGTTGAGTGTTAATCGCCTTAATATAGTATTATATGACGAAGGGGCCTTCATGACCAGGAAATCAGTCATAGTGGTGGCTATACATGTTCCTTTTTGCGCAGTGATCGAGAAAGTGATGGCGCCCACTGGTTGGATTACGTCTCCGAAAAAACCCATCAACGGCGTTGGTGAGGGTTTTAGCTTAGACGCATCTATGCCCATTTTTACAAAGGCTTCCCAAAACAATATATCTGCTCAGTTACCGTTGTCAATAAGGATGCACCTAGTGGTGTAGTTGGCGACTAAGAGAGTTACTACTAATGCATCATTGTGCAGGTACAACACCCCTTCTTGATCTTCTTCCTTGAAAGATATAGTTATTAAGATGTTAAGCTTTTGGTACTCGGAAGACCTGTTTGCTACGTAAACTTCTTCATACCTTGCTCTTTGGGTGTGCGCCCTACGACTAGACGATGAAACGTTGCCCCCAGCAAATCCGCTCGCTATCATTTTGATTTCACATATGGGCACCCTGTCTCTATAGTTGTTTAAGCTCGTTCTTTGTCATTGCCATGAGTATCTTCACTGTGTGTTTGCCACCTATTTGGGCTATTACTTCTACATGAATTGTGCCCTTGCTCATATCATCGCTTTAGCTTCGAGTGTTCTACGAACTTTTGCTCTAATTCCCTCGTGCCCGACAGTTTAGTGACCCTCTTCTTCATGGTCGTGCAATCTTCTATCCAATGTGAATTCGTCTGATGGTATTTGCAATAGTGGTTGCCAGTCCTAGGCTGGTGACGTTCTCTATTTGGCTCCTGTTGAACCTAAGGTTTCAAGTTTCATGTAATTAAAAATCTACACATGGATTTTGATGATAATAAATGAATTCAAAGAATAAAGGAGTCTCAAGCTCAAGTTGTCCACACAATGGAGTCAAGCACATCAAGGAACCAAGCATGAGCAAGAAGGGAACAAGTTCACATTAAAGTCATAGAGTAATGTTGTAAATCTCTTAAAAATTCGAAATTAGGATTAAGGTTCAAAAATTAATATTTTATCATAAAGCATTAAAATACATTTTCCACATGTGCATGAATTTTTTGAAAATTTTGAAAGATGATTGATTGTCATCTTTCACATGTGCATGACATGATTAAAGGTTTGAACTTTGAAAATATTAAGATGATTGATTGTCATCTTTCACATGTGCATGTTTTATTTGAATATTTTCAAAAGTGATAGATGCTTTTCTTGACTTATGCAAAAGGAATATGTCTTTGTTTGAAAAATTTGAAAAGTAAATTGTGCTCCTTTTGTCATATGCAAAAAGTAAAAGATTAGGTTTGAATTTTTTGAAAAGTAAAGTGTGCTTCTTTGTCACATGCAAAAAGTAAAAAGATTAGATTTGAAATTTTTGAAAAGTGAATGATGATGTCTTTGACATGTGAATCTTTTAAAATTTGAATATGAAGTCTCATATGCCTATAAATAGATCATTTGAGAGCTTCACATTCACAACACCAAGAGCATACAATATTCATTCAAAGTTTTCATTCTCTCTTCTCTAAGCATTGAGCCTTAACCTTTGTTCATTTTGAGAGAAATAGTTTGTGCTGTATTGTTCTTATTTCACTCATTGAGGAGTGTTTTCTGATATTCTACCCACTATCAATTCTTGTATCAGTAAAAGGGTGTGTATAACCCTTGTACGTGTAGAAAGTGTTCTACATAGGGAATAGTTGAATCACCACGTGTGAGGTGATTGCAATTGTAGAGGGTGTTCTACACGGATCCTTTGTAGCGGTGTTGTTCAAAGGTGTAATAGGTTTCTATCTCCACCTGAAGGAGGTTGAATAGTGAATTCGGGGATCCTCAAGGGGTAGCTTGAGGCGAGGACGTAGGCAGTGGGGCCGAACCTCGTTAACATACTGANAAGTTTGGTTTGCCGTGAAAGACTTTCTGCATTGTGGTGAAGGTGCCGTGAAAGACTTTGCTTTCTTTGCTGCTGTCCAGGTACATGTGTGAGTTTAATTTTCTGCATGTCTGAACTGCATGTGCTGTGGGCTCCATGTTTCTGCATTGTTGACATTGGCATGTGCCGTGAGATGCTGCTGCTGTTTTATCTGCTGCAAGTGTGCTTGTCAATGAGTTCCAGCTTAAAGCTGATGCAAGTTGGTGCTTCTTCATTTTCTTCTGCTTTTAGCTTCTGTCCGTAGCTACTTTCCAAGGAAACAACTTGCTTCTTTTCTTTCCTTCCGTAAAATCCTTTTACCAAACGTCCAGCTATCTCCTCACAAGAGCTTCAGACCTCTCACAAGTCCCCCACTCACCTCCAAAAAATTCTGGTTCCTCTCCGTCCCATGCTAGAACGAAGCCTCCTCTTCTTCATGCACTGACTTTTTTTTTATTATAGACTTCCAAGTCAAGCACGCACGGCTTCTCCAATCAATCAAGCACCGAAACCATCCTTAATTTCTGCACCCAATTCCGTCTCCTTTTTACGTCCAACTAGCCCACCGAAAGCACCCCCAGACAACACGTGAAACTGCTCCTTGACTTTACGTAAAAGCTTCACCGTTTGATCTGCTGTGTGTCTAATTTCACGTGACTAAATGAGAGCCAGCCGAAGCTCCCTTTCCGTTTGGTTTTATTTAAGCTGAAAATAAAGAAATAAAAATACACTCGAAATAAATTAAAAAGAAAATAGATTATTAAAAAAAATATTATATATGTGAGGAAATATTTTTCAATTAAATCATAGTTATAAAATTAAGCATAAACATAATATTAATCAATTAAAAATCACAACTCGAATTTATGCTTATTAACTATTTTTCCATCTAAAACCAATAAATAATGTCATGAAGCAATTGAAATATATTGGTTTTAAATAGCTAAAATATGCAATATCTCAGCTCAATCAGAGCACGGCGGCATCACGCCATGAACAGTAAAACCGAACGGTGGGAGGAGACGCGAGGTAGCGAAATGCCATAGAACTTCATGGCAAGCTAGGGAAAGGTAGATGAACATGTGGTGGAGCTGTGGTGGCGAGGTGGTGGTCGGACGGTGGCTGACGGCGGCGGATCGGCCGTTTGAAGCCATTTTCGGCCTTGGAGAGTGAGAGAGAGTGAGAGCTCTACAAAGCTCCGTTGGCCATGAAATTTCTTGGAGAGGTTCATGAGGATGAGAGGAACAAGATGGTGGTGGTGAAACACCATGGGTGGCCGTGTACGGCGGCGCACGGTGGTGCAACCGAACGGGTGTTTTGAGAAACCCATATGAGAAAGAGTGAGAGTTAGGGAAAAAGAAAGACATGGGGAGGAAGCCCTTGATGTGGTGAATCCAATGGTGGTGCTTGGTGGCTGATTTGGCCGTGTATGGTGGTCCAAAATGGTGAAAAAGCCTTAAAGACCCATTTGTTTGGAGGCGAAAGTGGTGGCTAACGGTGGCTCGGATGGAGGTGAAACTTGGTGGGAATGTTCACCGGTGAGAGGGGAAGAAATCTGGGTGGGTGGTGTAGGCCACGCCGCCGGCGAGCGGCGGTTCTGGGCGGAGAAAGAAATCAGCAACAGGGGAGAAAACAGGGCAGGGGCAGCAACTTCCGGGGGCTCGTGGCGGCTAACGGCTGGTCCGATGGCTCTGAAAATTGGTGGGGATGAACTATGGTGGAAGGGGAAGAGAATGGCGGGGGTGGTGTACGACACCTCCACCGGACGGCGGAGAAACGGGCGGTCAAAGGGGCGGCGACGATAAGGAGACAAAGAAGGGAGAGCACGGGGAGAGAGAGAGAATCGGTGGCCGGCGTTGCACACCACCGGTGTAGTTGTGTTCGCCGGTGAGGGAGGTGAGGCATGGTGGCCGGAGGTGGCGCCGGTTGGGTGGCTTGACCGAACGGCATGGAGGAGAGAACATGCATGTGTACGTCGGCCATGGAGAGAAGGAGAGGAAAGAGAGAGAAGAAAAAGGAAAAAGGAAAAAGTGAAGGGAAAAGGGTAGGGGCCTAGGTAATTAACTTCAATCCTACGTTTCGGGATCCTCAAATAAACCAACGATGAGTTAAAACACTGATTTGAAAACGCGTAAGTGTTTTATTTTAAATAAAACACTACGAGTAATTAAGGTAGAATATCATTTTATAAACTAAAGTTTATAAAATAATATTTCCTCATCATTATTTAAAATGATAAAGTACCGTTAATTAATCGAAGAGGATAAAATCATTTAAATTAATAAAACACTTAATTACAACACTGAGAGGAATTAAGATAAAATATTATTTTACAAACTAAGGTTTATAAAATAATATTTCTTCATCATTATATAAAATGATAAAGCATCATTAATTACTCAGAGAGGATAAAACCATTTAATTTAAATAAGAGTTTTCAACGAAAAATTAAACCTCTTAATATCTTAAAACAACTAAAATATTTAATCTAAGTAATTATCCACAATTATAATATTTTCAGAGCTCATTAAATTATTATAATTGTGCTACTTTAAAAACAAGCTTATCTAATACTTTGAAATCCGGTGGATAAAATCCGAAATACGCCATCGAGGTACAACGCTTAGGATAAATCTGTTCATGATTTTACAGTTGTCGGTGAAGAACAAAGTAACGTGATTTACGGAAAAAGATAAATTATGCATGTGATTTCGGGTGAGGGTAGAGACGAGAGAGATAGTGATTGCTGTCGGGAAAGAATCCAAAACTGATTGCCGTGCTGTCAATATGTGCGAAAAAGAAAGAGAAGGGTGAGGAGATAAGACTAAATTTTAGCAGGCTGTTACACTGCATGTTATGTTATAAATAGAGTTATGCTAAGGTCTAAATTAGATAAAACCCCCTATGAGCTTTGGAATGAGAAAAAGCCCAACATTGGTTACTTTCATGTATTTGGATGCAAATGTTTTATTTTAATGACAGGGATAATTTAGGCAAATTTGATGCAAAATCTGATGAAGTATCTTTCTGGATATTCTACTAATAGTAAAGCTTATAGAGTATTCAATAAAAAGACTTTGACTGTACAAGAATCTATGCATGTAGTATTTGATGAATCTAATTCTCTACTCTCCAAGAAATCCATTGATGAAGAAACAGGAGGTATAAATAATACGGAAAGTCTCAATCTCAACAAAGAGAACACAATAGAGGAAGTCCAACATGGAGACATCAGGAAAGATCATCAAAATTTAATACAAGATGCAACCAAACATGAAATTTGTGAAAGATCATCCAGTGGAACAAATTCTGGGAGAACCTTCTCGAGGTGTAAGTACTCGATCATCTCTTAGAAATATTTGCAATCATACTGCTTTTCTATCTCAGATTGAACCTAAAAATATTGATGAAGCACTTCTTGATGAATCTTGGATTATAGCTATGCAAGAAGAGCTTAATCAATTTGAAAGAAATGATGTTTGGACACTTGTTCCTAGACCCAAAAATCATACTATTATTGGAACAAAATGGGTTTTTAGAAACAAGAAAGATGAGTCGGAGTCATTACTAGAAATAAGGCTCGACTTGTAGCCCAAGGTTTCAATCAAGAAGAAGGAATCGATTATGATGAGACATATGCACCAGTCGCAAGATTAGAAGTTATTCGAATGCTACTTGCATATGCTTGTTATAAAGATTTCAAATTTTTTCAAATGGATGTTAAAAGTGCTTTCTTAAATGGTAAACGATTTTATAAATGAAGAGATATATGTTGAGCAACCTCCAGGTTTTGAAAATCATATTTCTCCAAATCATGTTTTCAAACTAACAAAAGCACTATATGGACTCAAACAAGCTCCTAGAGCTTGGTACGAGAGACTTAATGGTTTTTTGATTGAAAAAGGTTTTTCAAGAGGAAAAATTGATACAACTCTTTTCATTAAATACGAAAATGATGATATTCTTTTGATTCAGATTTATGTTGATGATATAATATTCGGTGCTACTAATGAAAATATGTGCCAAGTTTTTGCTAAGACTATGCAGGAAGAATTTGAAATGAGCATGATGGGAGAGCTTACATTCTTTCTCGGATTGCAAATTAAGCAAGCAAAAAGTGGGACATTCATCAATCAATCGAAATATATTAAGGAATTGCTAAAGAAGTTTGGGATGGAAGGTGCTAAGGAAACTGGAACACCAATGAGCCCATCCACTAAACTCGATAAAGATGAATTCGGTAAACCAGTTGACTCAAAAGTGTATCGAGGTATGATTGGTAGCTTATTATATTTGACAGCCAGTAGACCAGATATTATGTTTAGTGTGTGCTTATGTGCACGCTTTCAATCATCTCCAAAAGAATCACATTTAATTACAGTTAAGCGCATTCTTAGATATCTTAGTGGTACAATTAATTTAGGGTTATGGTACCCTAAGCACACATCTTTCGATCTAATCAGCTACACAGATGCAGATTAGTAAAAAATCACTAGTGGAGCATGTCACTTCTTAGGTCATGCACTAGTTTCCTGGTTTAGTAAAAAACAAAATTCTGTTGCACTATTTACTACTGAGACATAATATGTTGCTGCGGGTAGTTGTTGTGCTCAAGTTCTTTACATGAAGCAACAACTTGAAGATTTTAAACTCATGTATAATCACATTCCAATCAAATGTGATAATACAAGTGCTATAAATCTTTCAAAAAACCTAATACAACATTCTAGAACTAAGCATATTGAAATAAGATATCATTTTCTTCGAGATCATGTGCAGAAAGGTGATATAGTATTAGAATTCACAAACACACACAATTAGTTAGCAGATATATTCACAAAACCTTTACCAGAAGATAGATTGTGTATGATTAGAAGAGAAATAGGTATGATGCATGTTATGAATATCTCTTAAAAGGTAGATCAAAGTTCATAAAAATAGAGAGATATTTTTTTAAATACTTTTACATAAACTTGAGGTTCTTAGCCTCATATTTGAGATGCTCATTTTCTTCATACAATATCATGTCATCCCTATCCATGGGAACTGGCAAGCGGAATGAAGAATCTAATAGAGATTTCAACTGTTTATTCTTCTGCCGAATGATTCCTTCCCTTGTGTGAGACTCTTGAACAATTCGTTGAAGTACAACAATTTGTTCTTTAAGCCTTTCAACCTCATGGTTTTTGGCTTGTACCCAATGGGAAAAAGCAACAATAGAGGATGAGTAGCGAGTCCCAAGACTCACCAAATCGTAGATAGCATCGGAGTCTGACTTATTAGCCAAACTATTATTCTCTTGCTGCAACATGGCACCAATGGTAGCTGCAGAAAGGACAGGAGATTGAGGTGTAGAATACCTCATGGATGGATCTAGAGGAATGTTAGAAGAATGAGCCATTGAGAAAAGAATTGAAAAACTTAAAGCGAGAATGTTAAAGGAATGCAGATGAGTTATAGAGATGAGAATAAGATTTGATGCAAATCGGATGAACTTTAAGACTGATTTTATAGAGATAGCATAAAGAACAAAACAAACTATTGTCTCTTCAAATCTTATTTAGTCAAAAGAAATACAAGATATGCTGGACACACATTGTCAAAAGTTTTCTTACTAAGCCAGCGAGATTAACAGTAGATTGTCCCTATTTTTCTAGTAAACGATGAACCTCTGCTGTTATCTGTCGATGTTGACCTTGTATCTGAATCCTTTCTCGTTCCAGCTCCTCTATTCGTGGTTGCAGATCATGAGCATACCAATCTGCAAATTTTTTCAACTCTTTGTTTTCTTGCTTTAGTCTTTTATTCTCTCTATCCTTATTAGCAAGCTTCTGTCGTAACTCAAATATTTGGATGTTAAGATGATCAATCTCCTCACCCTCACCATTAACCTTTGAGATATGATCGTAACAGAGGCAGCATATTGACTACTGAGCATTCTTGATTCTGCAATAATCTCAGAATCAGCCCTACTAGAAAAACGGTTCTCTGCTCCTATCATGGTATTGACGGCCTCAGGAGAGAAAATTGGTGGTTGATGCGTCAAGGGTTCCTGATTCAAGTCTGGAACATTAGTGGAAGAGAATTGTTCGGCCATTCTATCGTTATGGAAAAATAGAACTTAGGTAAAGAAGCGATATTTTTTTTTTTTTTTTTGTGTCCGATAGGTGAAAATGATCATTTTTTTTTATAGAAACTCAGAACCTTCAATCCTGTTTGTCAACAACATCAGGCGATTGTTTCAATCTTCAGCCGCACTAAATTCATAGAGATAGGCCTTGAGGCTTTGCAGCACTTGTCGGTCACGAACGGCTCCCTTTTTCAAATATCTACAGTGTTTATTAACGCACCGTTTTCTTCATTCTATTTACTTGCTGCCGATCATTTTTAATGATGCCAAAATGGGGAGAAGTTTTAGACTAGAACATTAACATTGTTTAAATTGCTAAACTTGTTATATATGCTTGGAATTATATTTATACTTTTGCTTGAAAAACTAACGCACATTCTCAGGGGGAGCTTAAGTATTAATACAGGTTTCAGGTTCTATCAAGTATTTGTCATCATCAAAAAGGGGGAGATTGTTGAACCCAAGGTTTCAAGTTTCATGTAATTAAAAATCTACACATGGATTTTGATGATAACAAATGAATTCAAGAATAAAGGAGTCTCAAGCTCAAGTTGTCCACATAATGGAGTCAATCACATCAAGGAACCAAGCATGAGCAAGAAGGGAACAAGTTCACATTAAAGTCATAGAGTAATGTTGTAAATCTCTTAAAAATTCAAAATTAGGATTAAGGCTCAAAAATTAATATTTTATCATAAAGCATTAAAATACATTTTCCACATGTGCATGAATTTTTTGAAAATTAAATTTGAAAATTTTGAAAGATGATTGATTGTCATCTTTTACATGTGCATGACATGATTAAAGGTTTGAACTTTGAAAATATTAAGATGATTGATTGTCATCTTTCACATGTGCATGTTTTATTTGAATATTTTCAAAAGTGATAGATGCTTTTCTTGACTTATGCAAAAGGAATATGTCTTTGTTTGAAAATTTTGAAAAGTAAAGTGTGCTCCTTTTGTCATATGCAAAAAGTAAAAGATTAGGTTTGAATTTTTTGAAAAGTAAAGTGTGCTCTTTTGTCACATGCAAAAAGTAAAAAGATTAGGTTTGAAATTTTTGAAAAGTGAATGATGATGTCTTTGACATGTGAATCTTTTAAAATTTGAATATGAAGTCTCATATGCCTATAAATAGATCATTTGAGAGCTTCACATTTACAACACCAAGAGCATACAATATTCATTCAAAGCTTTCATTCTCTCTTCTCTAAGCATTGAGCCTTAACCTTTGTTCATTTTGAGAGATATAGTTTGTGCTGTATTGTTCTTATTTCACTCATTGAAGAGTGTTTTCTGATATTCTACCCACTATCAATTCTTGTATCAATAAAAGGGTGTGTATAACCCTTGTGCGTGTAGAAAGTGTTCTACACATGGAATAGTTGAATCACCACGTGTGAGGTGATTGCAAGTGTAGAGGGTGTTCTACATGAATATTTTGTAGCGGTGTTGTTCAAAGGTATAATAGGTTTCTATCTCTGCCTAAAAGAGGTTGAATAGTGAATTCGGGGATCCTCAAGGGGTAGCTTGAGGCGAGGACGTAGGCAGTGGGGCCGAACCTCGTTAACATATTGAGTTTGCTTCTCTTGCCCTTACTCTTTATATTTATTGCTATTTTATATTTTGTTTATATTTTATATTGTATATTTGATTTATAATTGTTATTTTCTTAAATACAACTCAATTCACCCCCCCTCTTGTGTTAGTCATCTGGGCAACAACTCCTCCTTTTCTTGTACTTAGATTATTGTGCATTAAACTGGTGTTGAGCTTTGGCCGCCTTTCCCATCTTCTATCTTGATGAGTCGACGTAGGCTTCTTGTCACCTAAATTGGTTTTACGTTCTGTCTTGGGCTCCTCTTTTCTCAGATCTGCAAGGGCTTGTAGTGTATCTTCAGCATTGACAAAGTCGTCTGTCCTTTCCATAAACTCTCTCAGAGTGGAAAGGGTCTTCCTAGCCAACTTGACCATGAAAGGACTACGCGGCTAGATTCTGCCCAGTAGAATGGCTAGAGTAATCTTCTCATCTTGATCATCAGTTGTCAACCTCTCATTATTAAAGCGGGTGAGGTACACCTTCAGACTCTCCACCTCCCTTTGCTTAACCATGAAGAGGTACGCCGCTGGGTGCCGGCACCTCCTACTAGGTATGAATTGTGTCAAGAACTATTTGGATAGCTCCTCAAAGCTGTCGATGGATCCCTGATGAAGGGTGTCAAACTATCCTCTCGCCATTCCTGTCAGGGTTAGGAAAAAAGCTTGGCAAGTGATTTCTCTTGGGAAGCCATGGAGAGTGATATGTGCTTTGACGTTCTCCAAATGATCTACTGGATCCTTTGACCCGTCGTACATCTTTATCTGCGGCACCTTGAATTTAGGTGGAAGTGGCATGGCCATGATCTCCGCATTGTTGGGCAAATCAGTCTGGCTCAACAATTGTTCTATCAAAGAGGATCCCCTCATATTTTCTGGAGAGGCTTCGCAACTCGTCATGCAGCTTTTTCTTCTCTATAGCCTTAGCGTTTTGTCCTCCATTGCTATGCGCTTCCCCTTCACCTTGCTCACTGTGGCCAGGCGTGGTAATGTCGTTAAGCTCCAGGTTGCGGTGTTTCAAATCTTCATTTTCTTTCTTCAGATTCTCCATGGCGTCTAATGCCATCTCCAGCTTCTCTTTTGTTGCAACTAATCGTGCCACCATGGTAGTAGGTATTGTTTCCGGTTCAGAACATGTCAAGGTTGGCATGCGGGAACTACATTAATTTCTAATGAGAAACTGAAAGCAAAGATCACAAAATCCCATAGACGGCACCACTGTAAAGGACGTGTCCCACCACCTAGCGTGATCGTTAACCTGCAAGTCAAAGATGGATGGCATTGGATGCCTACGGCCATTTCGATACCTAAGTCAGTGATAAGTGATAGATAATAGTTCAAGTATATAATCAGATGGATTAAGAGTTACTTGCTATCTATATATATAGGTGTAGAGGTTCATTAGATCAACATTGTAATTAGATTATGTTCACATGGTATCTAACGTGAGGTTTATCCCTAAATAATTTGAATGATCTGATTGCCATACTATGGCTTATCGACCCTAGTAACTAGGGTGGTTAAGCGATTTATTTGGATATCTATTACTCAAGAGTAGCAAGTCGTTATGGGCCTTTAGTCTGCGATTAGGGCCGGGCCAATATTAGACCCTCCATGTCCCCCGATGGAAGACTGGGATAGAAAGAGTCCATCACTTTTTCCTCTATTGTAATGTTATCCAAGTTTGATGGAGGCTAGTCGAAGAATATCTTGATCATGACAACCATGAACACTTTCAAGAAGAAAAACTCACCAAAAGGTTCACATTTTTTTTTAAAGGAATACTCTCATTCCCATTAATTTAAGATAAATCTATTTTAGCTCGAAAGATAGACTTTGGGCATTCTCTAGGTGAATCTCTACAAGGTCTTGTTTGGTTACACAGATAAGATGAGATGAAAATTAAATAAAATATTATTAAAATATAATTTTTTAATACTAATTTTGTTTTGAGATTTGAAAAAGTTCAATTTTTTTTTGTATTTTATTTAGGAATTTAAAAATTTTACAATGATTAAATGAAATGAGATGGTTTGTGAAAACAAACCAAGTTTAGAGGCTATTTGGTTGAAAAACATTCTCATCTTATCTTATAATTATAATTTTTCTAAATCTTCACACAAAATATAATAAATAATTCAACTTTTTCGACTCGCAATTCAACTTTTTCAAATTCTAAAATAATAATAATATTAAAAAATAATATTCTAACAGTATTTTATTCAACTTTAATCTAAAACCATCTCATCTCACTCTTCAAACCTCACCTAAATCTCTTTGCTTTCTTCTCGTTTTAATTTTTAATTGGAGATTAGCAAAAATGATATAGCAACCATTAACACACAATTTTTGTACAACTCTCTAATAAAATATTATTTATTTTGAATTTAATTCCATCAAAGTCAAACAAGATTCAAATTGAATTATAAAATGATAATAATTTATTAGAGAGCTGTCCAAAAATTCTTGGGTAGTTGTCTCTCACAATCACTTCTCTTTCCCCAAATAGCAACTCCCTTTTTAAAAAAGAAAGACTTAGGTGCCGTTTAAGTTAAGAAACTATGTAATATTATCTTAATTTATCATTATAATTTTTTAAATTTTTACATAAAATATAATAAATAATTCAATTTTTTAAAATCACAATTCAACTTTTTAAAATCTCAAAATAATAATAATATTAAAAAATAATATTATAACAATATTTTATTCAACTTTTATCTAAAATCAATCTCATCTCACTATCCAAACAATCCCTATATTTTCTCTTACAAAAGAAAGAATTTTGAATTGGGTTTTGGTTCTAAATAACGTGCAAAATAATCAAATCTTGTTATGAAACTTATGAATTCCTTAAAGGATATAGCGATATATATAGGAGTACAAAGGAGACTATGCATTTGACGGCTAGAGGAGACTATGCGTTTGACGTCTATCACTATACATTTGACGTCTAGCACTATGCATTTGACGGCTAGTACTATGCCTTTGACGGCTAGCTAAAGGTGGTCATACAATATAATTTGAATTTGGTTTTTAACACTCCCCCTTTAGATGACCACATATCAAGAATATGCCTCGTTAAAACCTTGTCAAGGAAAAACCCAGTGGGAAAAAACCAATGATGAAAGAAAAAGAGTACAATATTCTGTATATCGCCAAGTGCTTTAAGATTGCCTCATTAAAACCTTGCAAAGGAAAACCCAGTGGGATAAAACCTTAGCGAAGGAAAAAGAGTACAATCAGCACAAGTCTTTAAGACTTTACTCCCCCTGAAAAGTGCATGATAATATGTCTTCAAGTCTCCGCATTCCAATGTTCTGCACAATCTTCTTAAATGTTGCAGTTGGTAATGCTTTAGTGAATAAATCTGCCAGATTATTACTTGACCGTATCTTCTTGACATCAATTTCAACTTTCTTCTCATGAATTGCAATGATCTTCTTATGTGGATCTGATAGATAACTCGCATCTGTATATCTATCTAATTGTAGACTTGATCCAAATAATCACATATTCAGGGCTTCAATTGAACTGGAGATAAGGTACTTCAGGACCAAGAATTTCTCCATCGTCTTCACAAGGATGAAATGGATTTTTCTGCTCATCAAATTATCGAGCAACCATTGGAGTACTCAGGGGATGAGTTTTGTCCATATAAAAGTGCTTCAAGACTTTATAGTGAAATTCACCATATTGATCCAAGATCATTTTAATATTGAATTCACTACTCTTCTGGAGTTGTGCTCTTCTGGAGTTCTTGTAAATAACACAGTTAGTGAAGAATTCATCAATATTAAACCGCTAACCTTATTTGTCAACAAAAACAGTGGCCAGCTTTTTAGATCAGACAAGCACCGCAAGCTTTTTCAGCTTTTCTGTAGCTGTCAGGAGCCGCAGAGCTATGATGCTACGTCTTCTTATCTCTTGTAAAGTGATGCTTCACGAGGGACGCCGCGAAGCAATAGAGATGCTTAGTCATAATTTTCTCTATAAAAGAGATATTCAGCTCATCTTCATTCACATCTCATCTTCTTCACTTTTCTGTAATCATATTGCATTCTTACTCTGTAATCTCTTTCTGGATTCTTGCTCTGCAATCTCTTTCTGCATTCTTACTCTGCAATCTCTTTCTGCATTCTTAATCTGCAATGACTCAGCAATCTTCTCATGGCCAATATATAAGGTATTATGCACCTCGTTCATCAGCTGTTCCTGCTTCTACAACAGGTGCTATAATACAATACAATAATGATCTGACTAATAAGTCAAATGTTGAAGCTATCTACGAGCTTGTGAATCTCGGTACCCATTACTCTTCAACTATTTATGCATTTTCTCAGCGACTACAACCCAAACCTTATGATTTGGACAAACTCAATGAGAAAATTTCTATCCTTCAGTGACTTTTTCAGGAGTCTAACATGAAGATAGAAGCAATAAAGCAAGAGAATAGGAAATTAAAATCTCTGCTTAAATCTTCTTTTAGATTGCCTACTCCTTTAGATAAGGATGCCATGCAGATTTTAGAAGAGCAAGATCGTTTAAAGAATGAGGCGAAGAGCCTCAAATTTCTGTAATTTAGTTTCGAGATAATAAAATAATATCTCACAAATATTCATATTGTGTATCTATCTTCTGGTAGATATTCTGTGTGCTCCATTTTATTTCTCATTTAATAATGCACATTTATCTCCCCCTTGAAACCGAAAGGGTTTTATATTTCAAATATGTGCAGTTCTTCTGATCTCTTCAGGAGTTTCAAGAAGATTTAAATCATCAACCGCAATAATAACAAATCCGAAATCTCTTAATAAAAACACATGGGTATATTGGATTATTTTCAAATCCTTCTTTCAATAAATATTCGCTAATGCATTTATACCACATGCGTCCGGATTGTTTTTTGGATGTACTCAGATAACAAGCTTCAAGCATTTTATATCCTTCAGGGATTTTCATATATATTTCTGGATGTATTCAGATTAGAAGCTTCAGGCATTCTATATCCTTCAGGGATTTTCATATATATGTCATGGTCTAATGACCCATATAAATATGCAGTGACCACATCCATTAACTGCATATCCAATTCTGAATGTGATTGCATCCATAACAGGAGAGTATGTTTTCTCATAATCAATCCCTGATTTCTGCAGTTTTCATGAGCTCTTCTGGAGCCTAATTGACATTTAAATTATCTATATAAACTGCAATAAAAGATAATATAAATACTGAAAATATATGGAAAATATCTTGTTCCACATGCGTTTAGCTTGCATTAGATCATATAAGGATTTTAAGACTTGATAGAATATGTACTTCAGGACTATATGCTTCATGCATACCCAAACTCTTGGTAACTATCAAGTTAATACAAATCTCAATATGATCTCTTTAACTTCAAAAACATATCAATATTATTTCTGCGGGAAATATATTCGTGATTTATAAATCACATTTTCATTTCATTTATACAAATACCCACTGATATTCAACAAGCATCACCTCATAGGTGTTTGAACTTCAAGTCCATATGTATCACTTTTTACTAGTGATATCAATTCTGCAGGAATTGTTTGTGAGAAACTGACTCATGATTTATATATCACATTTTTATTTCCTTTCTATAAATACCCACTGATATTCAACAAGCATCACCTTTTTAGGTGTTTGGACTGTAAGTCTCGATGCATCATATTTTACTGGTAAATCAATTCTGCAGGAATTGTTTCTTTCAAATTTGGCCAATATTTTGCGTTGGTATTCTTCGACGGTTCTTGATTCACTTTCTCCATTACTTCTGGTAATGTCAATTGCCATCTCATATGGAAATACGTTGTCGACAACGGTTTTATTTCTCTCCATAATTTCTCATTTACTCATGAAATGTAATATCGAGATCTCGTTATTTTCAGGTACCTGTCCCTCTTCAAGGGAAGACATTTCATGAAAAACCTCTTCAGGAGGTACTTTTCAGGAGTATTATACTCTTCAGGAGTTTTCATTACGAGAGAATTTTGTATAGAGAGCTTAGATGGATCTTATTGCTTGTTCTGTGGGTACGGCCTCTTCAGGAGCACCAATTTCTTTTCTTTGTGCTTTTCTCTTTTCGAGATGATTTATCATTTGTATCAATAGGTCTACATGCTTTCAGACATGTCTTATGTTCATTAGACTCTAAATTTCTTAATTGCCCTGCAGGGACTTCAATCCTCACTGGGATTTTAGCAGCTAGAATATGAGACCTTTTATCTTATTGCATCCATAAATTAATTATCATATGAACTTCCAGTTCACCTATGATAATCATATAACGTCGAATATTTCATTTTATTTGCTTCTAGCAAATTTTTCTTTCCCCTCATAGTGGGAAAACTTTATAGTAAAAGAATCTTCTGGTTCTTTTATGGACGTCCATATGAAAATTATTCGACTTATCATAATTGATTTCAGATGATCAAGATAATCATGAAAAGATACAAATATTTTGAATCATATCACTTTTGATTCATCAACATATTTGATTCAATAGTTGTATAATATCATCTCAAAGAGAAAGCTGATAGTTTTTCCAATAAGAGCTTCTGGCTTGAAATCATATAAGTACTATAAAGATATTCATCACCACGTCCAATCTCTTTGTTTCTTTGAAAACAATTCGTCATTCTCTTCTAGGAATGATATAAATCCAATTTCATTCACTTCAGGGAATGATGTGGAACCAGTAGGACGTGACTCATGATTTCTTAGCAAAATATCATTATTTTGCTTAGCCACTAGAAAACCATATATAAATTTAGAATATATTATGAACTTTTGCACTCAATATTGTTACTTCAGGAGCACATTCGAGTTCATTTTAAACATATATTCTTTAGTGGTTTTTCTCAACACACTTTCAATTATGCAACTTCAGGTGCATTAATCATAATGAGCTTTTTCTATACGTATCACTCATTTAAACTATCTCATAGAATCAATAGAACCTTTATTATGAGATACTCAATAAAATTATTGATTTAGAACAATCCTTCAGGGATGTTCAATTTTTATTCCAAGATGAATCTTATCATCGATTTAGAACAATCCTTCAGGGATGTTCAATTTCTATTCCAAGATGAATCTTATCATCAATAATTCATAACAAGTATATAAATAAATAAAACTTGTATATAAATTGAATGAGAATAAACATAGAATTTAATCAAGTAATAATAATTAATATAATTTTAATATTCATCTTGGGGATTGCAAATAATATATTAAAAGACTTACTTGAAGTAGAAGACCACTAACTTCAGAATCAACAGAACCTCATGCTGCATATGATCCTGGTCACTATAGGTGAGGACCATTTCCTTGCAATAATTTTCAAGATTGTTGGAACAGTTATTACAAGAATCACATGCTCCAATTATGTAACCCAAGCCAACCTTATTTATTTATTTTTTATTACAAAAATCACATGGCATCTAGAAGGTGGGGCTGCCTACCTCACCTTTGTCTTCATTCAAACATGCTGCACAATGTCTTCAACTAAGACGGCCACCTCCCTCAAAAGTCAAGAAAGGCTGTTGTAGGGCCCATATGCTGCAACCCTCGCGCTTAGCCAAAAACAAATGAAGGGTTATTCCAAGATAAAAATCATAGATCACACCTAGAAATTCAGATCCATGGAGTTTTCGAATGTTTCAATATCATTTCCTCATGATCAAATGTCCTTAAAACCCACCATAAACATGACTAACTCATCTGAACCAAAGAAAGCAATTAGATCAGAAAAGACATGACCAACAACCAAAAGTGTTTACCAGAAAACCAAGATCTGGACGAAGAAAATATTTTTATCAACTTCTCTTCATAGAAATGTAACCCTCAAGAAAACAGAGTGAAAACAACTCCACAACGATCCTCGAACGGCGACCTCTAAGACCCTTTAAATAGAAGCCATAATTGCTCTGCAGAGGCTACCTACTAACAAGTCATTTCTAGAATAAGTCTAAGAAATTGTATGTTGCTACTTTAATAAAGCTACGGCTATGCCCTCCTGCCATTTTACATAAATTAATGTGCAAAAGTCATACCTTTTAAAAGCCTCATCAACTTGTTAGAGAGAGATAAAGAAAACTAAAGTGATGAATAAGAAAGAGACGGATTTTCAGATCGAGATACGGAAACCAACGTTAGTGGATCAGGGAAAATTTCTAAGATGTCATGCGGCTTTTTCCAACAACTCATTTTTTACTTTTATCATTATTTAACTTGTCGTATTCCAGCAACTGTTTTCCTGGCTTCCTTTTGTGAACTTCAGAGTCTCCTCCTCTTATTGGCTATGTTTTCCCTCACCCTCTTATCGGTCTCAGCCGATTCAGATTCTCAACGGGTTGTAGCCATCGACCAGATCTACCAAATCTCTGGCTAGAAACCCAGAACGCAATTTTTAGAGGTTGAAACCAACAAATCCAGCATCGCCGCGCACGCGCAGAAACCTACAATGGTAAAACTGTTAAAGACCAGAACAAATAATATATCGCCTAGAAGAAAACGCATAAAACCCAAGAATCTCCATGTTGTGGCTCCAGATCTCGTTGTACTCCTCGACGCCGTGGTTTTCACCAAGCCTCTGTAGTTGATTTTCACCAAGCGCCTCCGAGCCCTGTGCAAGAAACAAAAACCATATCCTCCAGATGGAGGAAGCCATCTCTCAAGGCAAGCCCATCAACAAGGAGAAAGAGAAAAGCTTCGTGGTGGGTACGGAAGAGAAGAGCTTCTCGGAAATGCTAAGAGACGTGATTTGATTTTCTTTCTATTGTGAGAGAGAGAGAGATTTGGTTGAGAGAGCACATGAGCATTCGTGCTGATAACGTGTTATGAAACTTATGAATTCCTTAAAGGATACAACGATATATATAGGAGTACAAAGGAGATTATGCATTTGACGGCTAGAGGAGACTATGCGTTTGACGTCTAGCACTATACATTTGACGTCTAGCACTATGCATTTGACGGCTAGTACTATGCCTTTGACGGCTAGCTAAAGGTGGTCATACAATACAATTTGAATTTGGTTTCTAACAAATCTCATGTTTTTGGACCCAAAACATTAGTTTTCTATTATGATTTTCTAATCAACCAAATTCCCATTAGCTTTTGTTCTCTAATATTATATTTGCAGCTTAGTTTTTTTGTATTGAATCCATAATTGATTATGTATTTTTATCATAAAATGATTGTTTTTTTCAACACTACAAGGAATAAAGACTTTTCCCGTGATGTACTCTCGCCACAAATCACTGGTCGTACTGTTGAGTTGCACGTTCCAGTCCAAACTGCGCGATATTTCCACGGCGACAGTATAATCGCCATAATTATCCAGATTTCCCATCATATATATATATATATTTTGCGGCGAACCACAAAACACAGGAAAAGACAATATTCCTTGTAGTGAGATGCATTCGAAACAAGAAACAGAGAAATGATTGTTGCCAGGTACGTATGATTTTCTTGCCTTACGAGTATGCTAATTAGTTTGAATATTAAATTTGAACAATCACCTGTAATTTTGGCAACTGAAACCGTTGAGATTCTTAGAAATTGATAGACTAGACGAAATATATTCAAGAAGATTTTTGCAAACTTTCGTAATGGGTGAAAATTTTCTATTGGAAGCTTGAATAATGGTAACATAGTTTGTATTAGGAAAATTCTCAAGTTTCAAGAAAAGAGAAAAAGATTACTTTGCTCTGAACATTTGTATTAGGAGTAATGCTATTAATATTATTTTTATTATCATCCTCTCATAATCTGTAACATATGAATCCAAATAGGACTTAAGATCTGCTTTTTTTTTTTGTTTATTTTTTTAATTATATATCTATTTTTATTTTTACATTTATTTATTTTCAAAATTGGATAACATATCAGATTAAATAGAGATTCTATCTCATAGGGTAGCTCCCTTCATCATCGTACCCCTATAGTTATCCCATAGGTTTTCAATTTGAATAGATCACTAAATCAAAACCACTCCAACTACATGCTTTATACCTTAGGTTCTAGAAAATTAGTAACGTCTAGTATGTCGTATAGGTATCGCACTACAAGTTGAAAATTAGGAAGCAGCACTAAGAGATAAGTAGTATGATCATATAATTGTATGTGTACGATAAATATTATAGTTATGTATGAAAAATATGATGGTTACCTACGCTACGCTAAGAGCCAAGTCAATGTTAGATCCATTTCACGATCTTCGATGAATTATGGCAAAATGCTTGTAGGTAAGTCTATGTGATGGGCACCAAGATGTACCTAGTCTTAAAGATTCATTGCAAGTTCCAGATGAACCAATTATACGATCAAGAGCCAAGAAGATCGATGAGGCAATGTAAAGATTGGTGAAATCTACTTGGGATGAAACTAGCAAGCGCCCAACACTCATGTGTTTGAAAGAAGGAGAACCAGTTTTGATCTATTTGATACAAGCTATGGAAGAGAGCAATATGACTTAAAGGCTTTAGGCACTTGAAGGCTTTCAGCTTATTTAATTCATTTAAATGATTTATTTTATTAGTTTAGAATAATTGGGTTTCTTATGAGAAGGACCTAAGGGCATGTTGGAAAAGTTATTATTTTGTTGAACGAGTTTCAAGAAGTTACTGTAATCGCGACACTATTCACGCAGGGGTATTTTTAGAAGAAATGACTTTATTTTGGCTAGGGTTTCTTTTATTTTGGATCATATTTAAGCTTGTAGCCGTGTAGCACTTTTGGTTAGACAATTTGGTGATTATTTTCATTGTGAGTTGAGTTTTATCTCATCTTGTTCTTTTTGAACTTTTGAATTTATCAAAAGTAAATCACAACTTTTGTGGCGTTCTTCCTTTGTAATCTGGGTTCTTGAGACAAGTTTTTCAATGGGTCTAGATTTTAAAATAATCTAGGTTCTTGAAACGAGTTCTTCAACAGATTTAGATTCTTCCATCCATCGACTTAATTTTGGCTTTCTTGGGTGAGTTTTCAAATTGATTGTGGGTTCAAGGGATTCCAATTCTGCGGGTTCATATCATTTGGTATTTAGAGCTCGGTTTCTAATCGTTTGATTTTATCTTTTAATTTTTGCATTACTTATATATATAAAAAAGTGACTGCTGAAATTCTTAGGGTTTTGTTAGCTACCGAAAATTCACTTTATTCTTTCTAGGGCTGGCCGAATTACTCCTAATCCTAGGGTATTTGTGTTGGTCGAAATTTAATATTATTAGGGTTGTTGTGTTCTTCATCATCTAGGGTTTCATTGATTTCCTTCTATTTCCTTGTCAGTTTTTATGTGTTTGAATTCAATTGTAACAATCAAACAATTGAATATTGCTGTTTGTGATTGAATTAGTGAGAAAACTCGAGAAAAGAAAACAAAAGGAAAATCGAAAAAAAAAAGAGTATAGAAATTTTTTTTTTGCTTGACCCTTATAATCAAAGGGGTTGATACATTACTATAGTTGATATTTACTCTTTCCCTCATATAATTTTCTTGATTTTTGTATCATTTTATTCCTTCCGTATTTCTCTTGTTTTTTTTTCTTAGACCTAATTACAAGTTGGAATAAAATAAGGTTGTATTGTCTTGATTGAGTTCAATTAGTTATTCAAGAACTTGAGTGGGAAAATTCTTGAGGTAAAAGGCAAAAGAGTATGAGATCATTATTGGAAAAAAGTCAATTAAGAGTGAAACACGAGTGGAGTGCCATTATTCGAGTGTAAACATGTAACATTCTTTTTTGTGTAGCACATACGATATCTTGTAAAAGTGACTTATCACCGAAAGGGATGGCAGATAACTTCTTTGTGTTGCAGGCCATGCAACAACAGTTTGAGCGGTTGAACATGATGTTGGGGGAAGTGAGGGATATGATGGATCAACAAGATGGAGTAATTAGAAATTTGCATGGTGGGAGAGATAGGAGGAGACATGAGCCTAGAAGAGAATATGAGTATGAAGATGAAGGGGATGGTGAAGATGAGGAAGACCTAATGTTTGAAGTTGGGATGGGTAGGCATAGAGGAGTTAGGCATGAAAGAGGACTTAGGAGAAACACCCAGGGGGTCGGGATGGAGTAGATTGGGACTTTGAGATCATCAAAATGAAAATACCAACTTTCCAAGGTAGAACTGACCCTGAAGTTTATTTAGAGTGGGAGAAGAAAATAGAGATGATTTTTGATTATCATAACTATTCAGAGTAGAAGAAAGTGAAGTTGGCAGTAATTGAGTTAACTGATTATGTTATTATTTGGTGAGATCAATTAGTGACCAATAGGAAGAGGAACTATAAGAGGCCTATAGAGACATGGGGAGAGTTGAAAGCTCTCATGAGGCATAGATTTGTATCTAGTTACTACTATAGGGATCTTTACCAGAAATTACAAAATCTTACACAGGGGTCTAGGAGTGTGGAGGACTACCATAAGGAGATGGAGGTGGCTATGATACATGCTAATGTAGAGGAGGATCGGGAGGTGATTATGGCTAGATTTTTGTGTGGTTTGAATAGGGATATAGCCAATGTGGTTAGATTGCAGCACTATGTAGAAACAGAGGACATGGTGCACATGGCTATGAAGGTGGAGAGGCAATTAAAGAGGAAAGGGACAGCAAGGTACACTTCGGTTTCTAGCACTCCTTGGAAACCAAAGTGGGAGAAAAATGATCGAGCTGTAACAAAAGGAAAAGTTGAACCACCTAAGGGAAGAGATGAATGAACTAACAACAAACCCAAGGTAGAGTCCCAACCTTCTAGAAATAGTGTTTGGGTTCAGTGCACATCGATTCTCAATGTCCAAACAAATGTGTGATGATTATGTGGGACAATGGGGAGGTGATGACTGCAAGTGAGGATGATAGTGATGAGATGCCCGAGTTGGAGGATGCTAGTGATGATGATGAGTAGAATACCCCATGACAGGTGAGTCCCTTGTTGCTAGGCTTGCTCTCAACACACAAATTAAGATGGATGATGCAGAACAACAGAAGGAGAACATTTTCCATAGTAGATGCCATATCAATAGCAAGGTATGTAGTATGATCATTGATGGAGGGAATTGTACTAATGTTGCTAGCACTACTTTAGTTGAGAAATTGAATAATTTACCTACTTGAAAGACTCTTGACCATATAAGTTGTAGTGGTTGAATGATTGTGGGGAGGTTAGGGTGGATAGACAAGTGTTAGTTACTTTTTCATTGGAAAGTATCAGGATGATGTGCTTTGTGATGTTATGCCTATGCATGCTGTCCATATCTTGTTGGGGAGGTCGTGGCAGTATGATATGAGGGTGATACATGATGGGTTCAAGAATATGTACAGCTTTGTAAAGGAGGGAAAAACAATTAAGCTTGCTCCTTCAACTCTAAGATAGGTTTATGAGGACCAACTGAAACTGAAAGTAAGATTACTCAAAAAAGAAAGAGTGAAAATGAAAGTGATTAAAAAAGAAAGAATGAAAATGAGAGTGATAAAAAAAGAAAGAGTGAAAAAGAGATTGAGCAAAAAAGAAAAAAGAAAAAAAGAGTGAGAGTGAAAATGAGTAGAAAAGAAAGAGTGAAAAAGAAAATAGAGAGGTGGCTGAGAGTAAAAAAAAAAAAAAAAGAGTAGCGCCACAAGAGGGAAAAGAAAGAGAGCATGCAAAGAGAAAACGAAAGACAAAAGTGAGTTTCTATGCAAAAGAGAGTGAGATTAATAGGTTTTCTTAGCAGATCTCCATATGATTTTTCTTGTCTATAAAGAGTCTTATCTTAATTTTGATGAAAATAACCAGTCTCTTTCCAGTTTGGTTATTTCTTTGTTGCAGGAATTTAACGATGTATTCCCTAGGAGATGCCGAATCAGTTTTCACCTATTAGAGGCATTGAGCATCAGATTGATTTTGTGTCCGGAGTTGCTATTCCAAACCGACCAGCCTATAGGAGTAATCCAGAGGAGACAAAAGAGCTTCAGAGGCAAGTTGAGGATTTGATGAGCAATGGATACGTAATGGAGAGCATGAGCCCATGTGCAGTACTAGTGCTACTAGTGCTAAAGAAGGATCGGACGTGGAGGATATGTGTTGATTGTAGGGCAGTCAACAATATTACGATAAATCTCATTCCTAGATCAGATGATATGCTTGATGAATTGCATGGCTCATGTATTTTCAGTAAAATTGATCTTAAAAGTGGGTATCATCAAATTAGAATGAAAGAGGGTGATGAATAGAAAACTACTTTTAAAACTAAGTATGGGCTTTATGAATGGTTTCTTATGCCATTTGAACTTACAAATGCGTCTAGTACTTTCATGAGATTAATGAACTATGTCCTACATGCGTTCATAGGCAAGTTTGTGGTTGTGTACTTTCATGATATCCTAGTGTACAATAAGGACTTAAATAAACATATTGAGCATTTGAGATATGTGTTCGATGTGTTGAGATGTGAAACGTTGTATGCTAATTTTAAGAAATGTAATTTTTGCATGGAAAAAGATGTTTTTCTTGGTTATCTAGTTAGTACAAAAGGTATTGAGGTGGATGAAGAGAAAGTCAAGGCCATCAAGGAGTGGCCAATGCCTAAGAGTATCACTGAGGTAAGAAGCTTTCATGGCTTAACTAGATTTTATCGGCGTTTTGTTAAAGACTTTAGCACCATCATTGCACCACTCACTGAAGTAATTAAAAAGAATGTTGGATTTCATTGGGGGGCTGATCAAGAGAATGCTTTTACTACTATTAAAGAAAGGTTGCGCTCTGCACCTGTGTTAGCATTACCTGACTTTAACAAAGCTTTTGAGATTGAATGTGATGTCTTAGGAATAGGGATTGGAGCTGTTTTGATGCAAGATAGGCGGCCCATAGCCTTCTTCAATGAGAAGTTAAGTGGGGTGTCCTTGAAGTACCCTACTTACGACAAAGAGCTTTATGGTCTTATTCGTGCTTTAGAGACGTGGCAGCACTACCTATGGCTTAGGGAATTTGTGATCCACACTAATCATGAGTCATTGAAGCATCTCAAGGGTCAAGGTAAGTTGAATAAGCGATATTCTAGATGGATGGACTATATTGAGACTTTTTCATACGTCATTCGTTACAAGCAAGGTAAGGAGAACATAGTTGCTGATGCATTATCGCAAAGGTATGTCCTTCTTACTTATATGAGTGCTAAAATGCTGAATATGTGAAAGATATGTATACCAATGACGTTGACTTTTCTTATGTGTATAAGGCATGTGATAAGGCGGCATTTGGTAAGTTTTACAAGTATGACGGTTATTTGTTAAAAGAAAGCAAACTGTGCGTGCCTAGTTGTTCTATGTGTGAGTTATTGGTGCGTGAGGCACATGGAGGGGGATTAATGTGACATTTTGGTGTCAAGAAAACCTTAGACATTTTGCATGAACATCTCTTTTGGCCTAAGATGAAAAGAGACGTAAATCACATTTGTAGCAGGTGCATTACATGCAGAAAGACCAAATCTAAGATTTTGCCACATGGGTTGTATACACCTTACCCGTTCCTAGTGAGTCATGGGTAGACATATCTATGAATTTTGTTTTGGGGCTACCTAGGACAAAAAGGGGTATAGATTCTATTTTTGTGGTTGTGGATAGGTTTAGTAAAATGACACATTTCATTCCATGTCATAAAACTGATAATACCACAAACATAGACAACTTATTTTTCAAAGAGATAGTGCGACTTCATCGTGTGCCTAGGAGTATTGTTTCTAATAGGGATGTGAAATTCCTTAATTACTTTTGGAAGGTTTTGCAGGAAAAATTGGGTACTAAGCTTTTATTTTCCACTACTTGTCATCTATAAACTGATGGCTAGACTGAAGTAGCTAATAGGACCTTAGCTTATCTCTTAAGCACTGTTATTCATAAGAATTTAAAAACTTGGGAGGATTGTTTGCCATTTATAGAGTTTGTATATAATAGGACCATGCATACTACAACTTCATGTTATCCTTTTGAAATTATTTATGGATTTAATCCACTTACTCCTTTAGATTTGATGTCTTTACTTGTTTACAACAGGACTAGCTTGGATGAACAAAATAAGGCGGAGTTAATAAAGTCACTTCATGAGAGGGTATGGCTTCAAATTGCTCAAAAGAATAAAAAGGTTGCTTCCCAAGCTAATAAAGGGCGAAAGTGTATCATCTTTGAACCAGGAGATTGGGTTTGGGTTCACATGTGCAAAGAAAGATTCCCTACTCATAGAAGGACTAAGTTGCATACTCGAGGAGATGGACCATTCCAAATTCTTGAGAAAAATAATGACAATGCATATAAAGTGGATCTTCCAGGTGAGTACAATGTGTCTGTTACTTTCAATGTTTTTGATCTTTCTCCTTTTGATGTAGGTGAAGATTCGATGTTAAATCCTTTTGAGGAGAGGGGGAATGGTGGGTACCAAGATGGACCTAGTCTTAAAGATCTGTTGCAAGTTCCAAATGGACTAATTACACGATCAAGAGCCAAGAAGATAAAGGAGGCAATGTAAGGATTTGTGAAATCCACTTGGGATGAAGGTAGTAAGAGCCCAACACTCAAGATGGGCTTAAAAGAATGAGAATCAGTTTTGATCTATTTGATACAAGCTATGGAAGAGAGCAACATGACTTAAAGGCTTTGGGTACTTGAAGGTTTTCAACTTATTTAATTCATTTAAAAAACTTATTTTATTAGTTTAGAATAATTAGGTTTATTATGATAAGGACTTAAGGGCATGTTGGGAAAGTTATTATTTTGTTGAACTAGGATTTCAAGAAGTTACTGTATCTACGGCACTGTTCACTCAGGGGTATTTTTGGAAGAAAGGGCTTTATCTTGACTAGGGTTTCTTTTATTTTGGCTCATATTTAAGCTTGTAGCCGTGCATCACTTTTGGTTAGACAATTTGGTGATTATTTTCATTGTGAATTGAGTTTTATCTCCTCTTGTTCTTCTTGAACTTTTGAACTTATTAAAGGGAAATCACAACCTTTGTGGCGTTCTTCTTTTGTAATCTGGGTTCTTGAGACGGTTCTTCAATGGGTCTAGATTCGTCCATCCATCGACTTGATTTTGGCTTCTTGGGTAAGTTTTCAAATTGATTATGAGTTCAAGGAATTTCAATTCTGTGGGTTTATATCATTATATATGTATGGATTGTTGCTTAATGGATTGAATGTTATTAAAATCATATGAATGCCATGTAATGTTCACGTAGTATTTAAGTCAAATATGCTATGTAATGAAGTAGATTAGATCATGTATGCCATGTAATGTTCATGTAGTACTTAGATCATGTAAGCCATGAAATGTTATAAAATGTTTAGATCATGTTGTGCCATGCCGTGTTATGCTATGTCATGTACAAGAATATGTCATGCTAGAAAAGTCCACGAAGTCCAATAAAGTTCTCATGCATTAAGAAAGATAAGATGTTTTAGAGTGACACAGATCCAAACGTGTTCACCACAAGTTATGATAAGCGGAGTACGTATTATATTCACCACAAGATAATTTATGTTACTTATAATGCGTGGGGCCACAATAACTGTGGAGTATGTATTATATTTTATGTTACGTATAATGCATGGGGCCACAACAACTGTGGAGTACGTATTATATCTTATGTTACTTATAATGCGTGGGGCCACAACAACTGTGGAGTACGTATTATATCTTATGTTACTTATAATGCGTGGGGCCACAACAACTGTGGAGTACGTATTATATTTTATGTTACTTGAATACGTGGGGCCACAACAACTGTGGAGTACGTATTAACGCACGTTATTAATCAAGACAATTGAATAAGATTCCAAGTTTATGTTAAGTCCAGTTTCAGATCAAATACATGATAAGTCAAGTTTTAGATCAAGTCCATGTTATGTTATACTCACGTACATGTTATGTTCAAGTTTATGTTATTTTCAAGTTCTTATTTATGTTATGCAGGTTTACGTTCATGCTATATTTCAAGTCCATGTTATGTTTCACGTTCATGTTATGTTGTTTGTTCATGTTATGTTTTAAGCTTAAGTTCATGCCATGTTAAGTCAAGTTCAGTTCACGCTTAAGTTCTGGTTAAGTCATGCTATATGTCAAGTTATACTATGTTTATGTATGACTATAATTATGCATTTATGCTTTTACTGCCATGCATGCATTTTTAACCTGTGTGTGAGTTTTATGTTAACTTACTGAGATTTGTAATCAAATCTCACTGTGGTAGTCCCAACTACCATTCCCCCCGAATGGTAGATCTTGTTACAGGACCCAAAGGAGAATTGGAATCTGACCAACTGAATACGGTCGACTAGGCCACGGTGCGATGTTGATGATGGTATAGTATTTAACTTAGGTTAATACTTGTACTTTTGGAGTTGTATCTCAAGTATTCTTTTGATCACAACCATTTTGGACTAGTGTGATGATCACGGCTTTTTAGTATGCCTTTATGTATGAATTATATTTCAAGTATTTGGGATATATTTAGTTTGGTGCATAGTATTGCTAAAGAAAAAGATTATCCGCTGCGAATATTGCATAATGCTAGATGCATATTAGGAACATTGCATCTTATATGTCATGAACGGGGGCATGTAACCTTGTGTTGCATGTCTCGACGCTTCAAATGTCTGTTCAATCCCAAGCGGAATTTGGGGGCGTCACACCATGGACTCAAACGTGTTTCACTCTATGTTATGACAAGTTATGCGGTACCACAGACTCAAGCGTGGTTCTCCATTTGTTAAGCAAAATACAAGATGAACAAGTGTAACATCCCGACCCCAAAAGTGTGATTTTATTATTATTATCATGTTTATTAGATATGTTTTGAGAGGGTATTTTGTTTTGAATAAGATTCATCTTTGATAACTATAAGCCCCTTTTGATTCTTTGTTTGATTTCCTAGTCAGAAACTAACACTTCAAAAAAAAAAAAAAGGGCTCTTATCCTCTTAGTGTTTCCTTCCTTGTGGGAGTAGTTTCCCAAAGTCTAGTCAAATTCAAATCCCTTCAGATCACTCACTAGATCTCCTTCCCCCTCATTTATAAAACTCACCCGAGACCCTTCAGAAATTAAACCCAAGAAATCTCTCCTACATTGTGAAAGAAACCTACACTTTTTTCACTTGTGCTCCCTTAACTAGTTCTCAGATCCACTGCCACCCAATGTCTTCTTCTCTCTTGGTGAGTCCAACACATGAACTCCCTCCCGCTCACTAGACCTCCCTTCCCCTCATCTATAAAACTCACCCGAGACCCTTTGGAAATTAAACCCAAGAAATCTCTCCTACATAGTGAAAGAAACCTGCACTTTATCACTTGTGCCACCTTAACTAGTTCTCAGATCCACCGCCACCCATAGTCTTCTTCTCTATCGGTGAGTCCAACACCTGAACTTCCTCTCAAATGAACTCTTTGTATTTCACAGGTTAAATTATTTAGCTTGCTTTTGGTTTCTGCCTAGTTATTTAAATAATTTCAAAAAGACCCATCAACCCATGCACGTGGCAATTTGCAGCCCACTATCATTTGTCAACTTTTGATGGTAATCCTTTTTTCCTCAAATGTCATTTTCAAATGAAAAATCTCCCAAGCCTCTATGCTTCTTTCTTTTATTTCTTCTGTTTCAGATTTTTCCAAAAAAACCCATGCATTATTATGAGTTTTACACAAATACCCTTCAACCCACTTTCCATAGCCTTTTCGTAATTGCATTTTTAAAGTACTTTCTATGTAATTACATCTTTTGCCCTTAGGTGTCTATAACATATTTTTGTTTTAACTTGTACTGTAAGTGGTCTGATTTCTCCACATGGGCCCTGGGGTCCTCCTATTTTACTAAAGGGGCTGATTTCATAAAATAATATATTGTTTTAAATTGGGTTGGTTGTGTTTATAGAAACTATTTTAGTAACATAAATGGATTGTTTTCTCTTATTATGGCTGGGCCGAAATTTAAGTCAAACAAAGTTTTAAAACTTTTTTTTTTTAGAAAGTATTTGAGGGATTTTAAAGTATATTTTTAAGTATCATTTTTAAACCATTTTTGAGCCTATTATTTAGTTAATATTCCAATTGAATTTTTAACTAGACTTTTATAAAATTATTAAGTTATATATTTTAAATAGAAGTTAAGGAATATGTTGCGAGTTTTCAATAATATTATTATGTAGTAATTTTAGTGTAATTAAATTATCTCTATATATAATTTTAAATATTTAGAATGCTATACGACATATCTTTCTAAAAAAGTTAGTGACGATTAATGCTTCATATAGGTCATGAGCTATGACGTGAGATTGTGAAAGCAACGCTAAAAGATAATTAGTATGATCATATAATTGCATGTATACTGTAAATGTTCTAATGGTATATGATAATATGATGTTTGTCTACATTACACTACAAGCTAAGTCAATGTTAGATTCCTTTCAGGATCTTTGATGAATTATGATATTATGCTTGTGTGAATGAATTTGTTGTTTGATGGAGTGAATGATGATTCTTAAATCACATGGAAGCCATGAAATGTTCATGTAGTAATTTAAGTCAAGTATGCCATGTAATAAAATAGCCAGATTATGTATGTCATGTTCATGTATTGATTAAATCATATATACTATGTAAGGTCATGAAGTATTAATATGTATGTAAAGTTCATATAGAACTCAGATCATGTATGCCATGGAATGTTTATGTTTAGATCATATTATGCCATGTACAAGGATATGCCATGTTATGCTATGCCATTTACAAGTATATGCCATGATAGAAAAGTTCATGATATCAAATAAATTCTCATGCATTAAGAAAGATAAGATATTTAAAGGTGACACGAACCTAAGCGTGTTCACCACAAGCTATGTTAAGATGGTGCCATGGACTTAAGCGTGGTTCACCATATGTTAAGTGAAACACAGACCTAAGCGTGTTTCACTCCAAGTTATGTTAAAGATCACACGGACTTAAGCGTGTTCATCACAAGCTAAGTTATGTGATGCGGTGCCACAGACTCAAGCTTGGTTCACCTTAAGTTAAGTGAAACACCGACTCAAACATGTTTCACTCCATGTTATGACCAGTTATACAAGTTAAGTGAACACGGACTCAAGTATGTTTCACTCCATGTTATGACAAGTTATGAGATGCCACGAACTCAAGTGTGGTTCACCATACAATAAGTGAAAGACAAGATAAACAAATAATTTATGCATTCACGTTATATGTTTGACATGATTATGTATGTTTCCGCTTATGTTGATGATGAATAGACATGCTAAGAGAATCTGTTAATCACATATGTTTGTTTGAAGAGTTTAAAAAAATTAAGCTTAAGCTAAGTTATATTTTACAGTATGATGTGCTATTTATTGAGTATTCAACTCATTTTTGTTTGTTTCTCTATTTTCTCCTATGTTTAACTATCACAGATGATGATTGTGAGGACATAAAGCTGGAGGATCAGGAGTCAATCTAGTGCAAGGACTTAGTTTTCTTTTATGAGTTTTGAATAAAAGTCACACGTAGGTTTAGTTTATGTTTTTACTTTACGTTTTCAGTTTCATGTTTCAAAAACAGTTATGTTTAGTTTAAGTGATGTTTTCAATAAATGAGATATTTCAGGATACGAATCTTTTTTACCTAGTACCATGTTATGAATGTTAGTAATATTTATATCCTACAGGAAGTGGGTGTTACAACAAGTCATGTATGATTGTTAAAAAATGCATGGAGTCAGTCATTTATGCATTCACGTTTCATGTATTATAATGATTATGTATGATTTTGCTTACGTTGATGATGAATAGATATATTATGTGAATCTGTGATGATATATGTATGTTATGAAGAGTCTTTCAAAAAATTAAGTCTATGCTAAGCTAAGTTATATTTTATAGTATGATGTGCTATTTATTGAGTCTTTGACTCATTTTTGTTTGTTTTTATGTTTTCTTCTATGTTTAACTATCACAGATGATGATTGTGAGGACGCAGAGCTGAAGAGCCAGGAGTAGATCTAGTGCAAGAACTTAGTTTTCTTTTATGTTATTTGAATAAAAGTCACATGTAGGTTTAGTTGATGTTTTTAGTTTCATGTTTAAAAAACAATTATGTTCTGTTTCATTTGATATTTTCAATAAATGAGGTATTTCAGGATTGAGTAATTTTATATATATGAATAGGCCTGAACAAATTAACCGCAATACCCGAACCGACCCGAATAACCTATTATACCGACCCGAAAATATCCGAACCGTTTTTAAACGGGTAGAAATGTTGAACTTCCGAACCGTTTTGTATTCGGATCAAGTTGGGTCTGGTAATTACCCAATACCTGATTTGTTAAAACCTTTCTTCTTCAGCTCTACAGCCGCTTCTCTCTCATTGGCCGCTGCTCTGCCTCCATTTCAAAATAGTTAAGCTCTCGCTCTCTCTCACACTCTCAAGGCTCTCTCTCTCTCTCTCTTGCGCAGGTAAATATATGTGCATTTCAACCGTTTTGTTTGTTTGTTTGGATGGAAGTTTTGTGCAAATCTGTGTGTATTTGTTTGGTTTTAATCCACTGGAAAATCCTCCTACAAGTCATTAGTCTCGTGTTGAAATTCACTGGAAAATCCACTGGAAGCCTCATTCAAATTCATGTTGAAAGAAATAGATCCAGACGACCTCTGTTTGAAGCCTTTCGAAATGTATTATTTCAAAATGTATAGACGCACATATACACGCTATAGTCGCTAAGCATATAAGACCTTGAGTATTATTTAGATAAAAGTTGAGCCTCTGGTGTGTTAAGAAGGGTCTTCTTGTTCGCATGTATTCCTTTTGTACATTTCTATAGCTTTGGCCATCACGAAACACCTCATCACAAACACAGAGGGAAAAAAAAACAGAGGGAAAAACATTTCTGAGTATTATCTGCTATTGTTTCAATCAAGTACCAAGCATCAGTATCCGAAAGTCCCAACCCAACCTTCACAGAGGGAAAAACAACAGAACTCAGAAGTAAGAAGTATAACTTGCATGTAGTCGGGGTAGGGAAGTGGTAAAAGGGAAAAAAAGAACTAAATAAGAAAGAACACACTACCTTTCTCTCTCTCTCTCCCTGGGTCCCAGGAAACACCTAAAAGTTTCAGGGAATTGTATTTAGGTTTTTTTTGTTTGTGTGTGGTGGGTGTCAGCTTGGTAGGGGCATGCGTTCTTCAAACTTCCAAAGGAGTTACTTGTTGCATCAGACAGTAGACACCAAGGAATTGGCATTGGCGTTTCTTAGCTTTTGGCGTTTTCCCACATACCCTTCTGTTCTCATTTGTCAAGCCCAGGCTTATTCCATTATTCTTTCCATCTTTATGATCTATATATATTTTATTATTTGATATCCCTAATCTCAAGATTTTTGTGGGTTTTTATATTCTTAAAAACCCTTTAAATATTTTCTTTTTAAAAAAAAAAAAATCGGGTAATCGGTTAATTTCCGGAAAAATCGGGTTCGGGTAATCGGGTATTTGGATCGGTTCGGAAGCTTATGTTTCGGAATTATGTATGATCGGGTCGGGTCGAAAGCATTGTTTTGGGGTCGGGTGTTCAGCCCTAACCTTGAAGTGCGTAAACGCTGCATAATCACTTTGAAAACGAAAGAAATTCACTATTAAAAAAATTAAATTTTTTCATATAGATCCTATGTTTTATTAACTTTTTTCAAAATAATTATTTGATGGTCAACCAATTCACGATTACAAATATATTTTCTTTTTAGAATGTGAATCTTTTTACTATAAATGTTAGTAATATCTCTACCTCCGGAAAGTATTCCATAATCCCATACGACAGTATTCCATGATCAAATAATATTTATTATATTTCACTTACGATTCTATGCGGAGATGATGATTATAAATAGATTTTTCCTTTATCAGACATGAGAGCCTAACTTATAGAATGTCCTAGCTGGCATGCTAAGCCAAGATGGTCCACCACATCAACGTTCGGTTCTTGTATTCATTCGTGTATATAATAGGCCGGAATGCCCTATTCTTGATACATCAATAAAATCAAAACTTTTGTCCTTTCATTGGTGCCCTCTAGTATACTATTGTAGTTGACCAATACAGTAAAATATTCGTGATTTAATACGACACAAACACGATATCCCAACCTTCCTCACCGTTGGTTGTGCATATTATGTCTACCCTGGCCTACAGAACAAAATCGTTGGAGAATTCACAAAGAGAAGCCCAGAATGTATAAGCAACTCATTAAAGTGAAAACTACAACCATATGGGGAAGAAAAATCGATGGATCATAATTACATAATAATGCCCTGAAACAGATAAATCTCTCGAGTCATGAACCATAAATCCATGGGTGCTAAGCCTGAAATATTACATTCCCTCCAAGATTAAAAATGCACCAATTGTAAGACTAATGACAATATCATTTCATGACACATTTCTTATGGAGACTTGCTTAATTTGGATCCTAGGTAATAAGTCGAGTACCAATATAACAAGTCATTCCATTGAACATTGAATCGTCCAGGTAGATCAGGTTCACATTCACAAGCCAACACAAAGATAGAAATAAAAAGGGAATAAATAAAACTGCAAATACACCGGCACAAGACAATCTTTAAGGATAGACATAGAATATTCCATAGAATATTCTTCCACCACTACCACCAGAACATACTACTACTATATTCCCTGTAAAGGCAGATGAAAATGAGATTAAAGGAAATAGGAGGCCACCTGACAACCCTGTTCTCCATTTTTTTTTTTTTTTTTTTGATTTTAGAAAAAGATAGATTTCATTAGGGTTTTTGGTGGAGGCAAGACTGATCACTTAGCCATCATCACCTTGACAAACTCCTCGTAGTTTATCTGGCCATCACCATCAACATCAGCCTCCCTGATCATCTCATCCACTTCTTCGTCGGTGAGCTTCTCTCCAAGATTGGTCATCACATGGCGCAGCTCAGCAGCAGAGATGAACCCATTCTGATCCTTGTCAAAAACCCGGAATGCCTCTTTAAGCTCCTCCTCTGAGTCGGTATCTTTCATCTTCCTGGCCATGAGGTTTAGGAACTCAGGGAAGTCAATTGTTCCGTTGCCATCGGCATCAACCTCATTAATCATGTCCTGGAGCTCTGCTTCAGTAGGGTTCTGGCCCAGTGACCTCATCACAGTCCCGAGCTCCTTGGTAGTGATGCAACCTGCAAATCATTAAGACGATAAATTTCAAATATTCTTGTCAAGAATCGACCACCAAACTCACAGAGGCTAACTTCTGAACCACACAGAACACTGTTTTAAATATGCCAACCATATTCATCCCATTATAGAAGTTTAAACACAATAGAAGTGAAGTTTAACAAGAAAACCAATCATCCAAAGTGACAAACAAGGTAATATTTATGGCGTTCCTGCATTTTTTAAAAATTATTTTTTATCTCAGGGACCAAACAGGGCATACTTCGTTCAAAGAAGTTCATATCAATGATTCACAAAAATCATGCTTGATATCCAAACTTGTCGAATAAAATTGAAAGTGCAAGATCACGCGTGCAATTGAATTATTCCTCCGAAAGCGACACCTAATCGACCAGGGAACATCTATTTTTGTACGCATAACATCACGCGCCCGAGTGTGTTGTTGAAAATAAATATTAGGGAACGCAATAGATGAAGAATATCTGTAAAAATGGTAAACATGCAGCAAGAACAAGGCAGATCAGTCTCTTTTTTATTTTAGAAGGTTTCTAATTTATCAATAAATCACAAAAACAACAAATTTTGACAACATGCGACCTCCCACAGTGACAGATCTCACGTTCCATAGCCACATGATCTTCCCAAAATAGTGTGAAACGAAAAACAAACGCAGTAACTACATTATAGTTTCCAAATATATATATTTATATAATTGATAGCTACTTTTTCCTCTTTTAAAGTAAATTTCAAAGTGTCGGGTTATTAGAACCTTTAACAAAATTTGTCTTCCAAACAATAAACACTGAGATTCAAATTCCTACATCGTTGATCTCTTTTCATCCCACCCAATTTTTTTCCTAGCAACCAAACGGTGAAAAGTTATCAATTGAAATGGCTCAGTTCAGACATGGTACAGGAAAGGGACACACAGAGAAACGAAGAGGCAAAAATCCTTAGAAACACAGAAAAATTAAAAGTTCAGAACCATGGAACCGCATAAAATTCAGGTTGAAGAAAAATTAAAAAAGAACATAGATCTGACACAAAATCGCAGAGAAAACGGGATCGACATAAATCTTAGAACCAACGAACCAGACCCGACACAACGTAAAGGAAATAGCCTTCAGACTCATCAATATAGGGGAGAGAGGGAGAGAGACAGAGAGAGACGTACCGTCTCCATCCTTGTCGAACAAGCTGAAGGCCTCCTTAAACTCAGAGATCTGGTCGTCGGTGAGTTGGTCCGCCATTCTTCTTTCTTCCTCTTGGAAAATTCGCTGCTTTCTTGTCTTTTTGTGAGGAGGAGGATATATCTAATAGAACAAAGAGAGAGAAGGCGGAACTAAAAAGAGGGAGAGAGAGAGAGAGAGAGAGAGAGAGAGAGAGCGTTCACTTTTTTAAAAGACAAAAGCTGCCGTTTTATATAACGGACAGAGAGACAGTTCACCATTTTCATCACCGAGGTATTGATGGGGGTGATTCGAAAGATCTACAAGATCCTGCCACGTAGAAGAATGAAGGAAGATCATAGACCCAAAAGCTTAAAATCCGTGGATGGCTGTCCACCCTTGGGTACGGATGAGATTCTCTCTCAAAAAATTATAATAAATAAAAATAGGAACATATCCTACGTGTTGTCTGACATATAATAACTAAAAGGTTAATGATTGTCTTACAACTTTTTTTAAAATTATTTATAGTGTATTTGTTTCTTTAAATATTTTTTTCATATATTTGATCATTAAAAAAAATTTAAAAAATATATAATTTTATTGATAACTACTTTTCTAAATATTAAGTAAAAATAAAATTTTAAAAAAATTATAAAATTAAATAAAATAGTAGAATAGGGATAAGGCTATATCATTAGTCTAACTAAAATTATTAGCGCTTTGTGGAAATAGAGGAGAGTAGGAATTCGCGCTGTGCCTTTTATTTATTCGTATATCTGTTTCGGTATCGGTATTTAATATAGTAATAATAATAAATTAATAATAATAATAAGGAAATGAAAATGAATACGCGGATGGTTACGCGGTTTGGACGCGGAGAGAGTGGCGTGTGATCTCATTATGTGTCGCGTTGACTGCCACCTAGAAGAGAGGGTCCCCCACTATTCCTAGCCACACCCAGCCGGCCTTATCGAATCTCTTACTATTATTATCTTGGACATGACGTATCTGTCCATAGGTGGAAGGGAGAGAGACACTTATCAGTGCACTTATCACAATTTACCTGCTCGAGAATTTTTGTTAGGATTCGTTTGGACAGGGATTAAATGTGATAAGAACGTTTTAAATAAAAAATAAAAATTAAATAAAATATTATTTTTTAATAATAATAATATTATTATTTTGTGATTTAAAAGAATTAAATTGTGATTAAAAAAAAATTATTTATTTTATTTTACGTAGAGATTTAAAAAAATTATAATAATTAGATGAAATATTTTCTGAATTATAAATACTTGTTATAATTTAAAAATTAAATAAATATTAAAACAATATTAACATTTTGTTTAGATATTTAAAATATCTTAACATAAGGAAATAGTTTGATTTAATATATTTTATTAAATTTTAAAAAAAATGAGAAAAAAATTGAATAGAAATATTATAAAATTAAAAAAATTATTTGAATATTATTTTTATTTTAAAATTTAAAAGAGTTGTATTATGTTTTATATTTTATTTGAGAAGTTGAAAAAATTTTAATAATTAGATGAAAATGTTAAAAATTAAAAATTAAAAAATATTTTATATTTAAATAATATTTAAAAAATAAATATATAAAAATACTTACAAATTGATAACTTACCAAATATACCCTTAACATTGAAAAGGAAGCCTTGAAAAAACAAAAAAGGAATGTGATCGATCTTCTTAGATATGAAATAAAACCATTTCGAGATCCTAATTGTACGATATTGATATGTGTCCTCCCTTCGGATTGTGTATAGTGATTGGACAAGAGATTGGGAGGAGCTTACTCTATCATCAGATCTTGCGTCACAAATTGACATAATTTAAGGTATCGTTGGAATATAAAATGTGTTTTATCTTATTTTATTTTATATTATTATTATAATTTTTTAAAAAAATTTTATATAAAATATAATAAATAATTTAATTTTTTAAAATTTTAAAATAATAATAATATTAAAAAATAATATTTTATTTAACTTTCAACTTTCATTTTAACTCATTTCATTTTAACTCATTTCATTTTAACTTATTGTCCAACATGCAAAGTTCTATAATAAATTTATTTTATTTATAACATAATAAAAATATAAATTATTGTATTTTATTGGTCTCAAAGCTCTACAATAAATACATGTTCTTACACCAATAAGAAACAATTACACAGTTCCAATACAAATAAATAAGTTGAAATTGTCCACTTAGGACAAGAAAGTCCAAAAGTAACGGACGACAAGGTAACAAGCTACTCGATCTTAGCATCCATGTTGTAGATGGAAGCAACATTGTATTGATGTCGCGTCCCCTTGTGTCCTAGTCTGTGGGCCAATTTAGATGTGGGTTTATAGACATGTTTTGCAACAACCCACTAAAGTTTAATGGAGAAATTTCTATAGGATTTAGAAATCTCGTGAAAACTCCACGAACCAACCAATTGTATAGGTTTTAATTTGTCAATATAGTCAGTGTTACTACTCACTATAGTTTCAGAAGTGCGATTTTATTTATTTGAAATAATTAAAAGAGTCATAATGTGATATGGTTTAGGTCATTAGACTCATAGGAATATTTAGGATTTTATGGTGTAATAAACCTATTTTCAATTTTCAGACGAACACTTCTTCTTAAACGTGTTTTGTTTATTTCAAGACATTTCGGGGTTAAATTTTGATAAACAAATTGTATTGTTAAGTTAGTGTGAATATTTAGGATTTTATAGTACAAAGTTGTAACACCCGAGTCCAGTACCCAACTGTTTTCTAAAATTTTTGGGTTTATACGGATGAAAAGCCCACTAGGGATTAACAAGTATTTTTGGAATGGACTACGAGCCCAAATTTTATTTTGCAGATATCAAATACTTTCTTATTGGGCTTGCTAAGTAGGTATAAATTATTAAATATTTTGGGATTAGGTGAAATATTTTTCTGAGAAAATTAGTGAGAAGAGTTATTTTATTCTAGAGGTTAAATTGGGATCCAAAACTTAGGAAAAAGCTCAAACGCTTCCACACCCAAGACCGTGAAAAACTCAAAAACTAGTTTCACGTTCCATGCATGCACTCTTTTATGCACGGTTCTCTCTCTCTTTTTTTTTTCTTTTTTTTTTTTGGGTTCTTATCTAGGTTTTCCTTTCACCTCTATAAATAATTACATATTTCTCTCTTGCAAAGTTGCCGCCGCCTGTGTTTTCACTAAATCTCCTTCATATAGTGCCGCAACCACTTCTTCTAGCCTACTGCATCTCCATGCCGTGATAGCCATCGCACACGTGAATCCCTTCAAGCGGCAACTCCACTCTATCTCGCAACACAACATCCCCGAATGGGAAACCCAATGTGCTGAGATCACCCGTTACTACAAAAACTAGGCCTGTGCATATAGGGCTTGGGCCCGATTCATCCGAACAATCCGCCCCTGCTCAACCCGTCTTTGACGGGTCATCGGGTCAAAATATAGATATTGGGTTGAAACAAAGTTGAACCCGTCGAAACCGACTAAACACGATTTTATCCCTAACATTTCTTGATCCAACGCCAAACAGAAGGAAGAAAGATGGAGACGAGTTAAGAGTTAAGAGGACATTCTCACCAAATTGCTAAAGCCTCTCTCGCTCTCTCTTCTTTTATCTCTTTGCTCGAAAAGATCTAAGGTTTTGTTAGATCTTGATCTGGATGTGGAACACTACGGAGAATGCGTTTTCCAGGACGTTGTCGCTTAGGGAGGAGGGCGAGGATGAGAAGGCGCTACGATGGGCCACGCTGGAGAGGCTACCCACCTACGCTCACGTACGGAGAGGGATATTTAGGCCTTCCCCTCCCTCCCGGCCCAATGCCATGGCCGATCATCGGAAACTTGCCCCACATGGGCGCTGTGCCTCACCACTCCCTCGCCGCCCTTGCCCGCAACTACGGCCCCCTCATGCACCTCCGTCTCGACTTCGTTGATGTCGTCGTCACGGCGTCAGCGTCTGTTGCCTCCCAGTTCTTGAAGACCCATGACCAAAATTTCTCCAGCCGACCGCCTAACTCCAGTGGACCCATGACCAAAATTTCTCAAGCCGACCGCCTAACTCTAGTGCCAAGTATATTGCTTACAATTACCAGGACCTCGTGTTCGCCCCCTATGGCCCCCTGTGGCGCATGCTCCAGAAGGTTAGCTCTGTCCATCTCTTCTCTAGAAAGGCCTTGGATGATTTCTTCTTCCACATAAGAAGTGTTGTTTTGTTTTTGAAAAGTGGGTTTCATTCCATTTAAAAAAAAAAACCGCTAGTTTTGACCCGATCTGAATGTTTCGGGTCAGATCAGGTTAATTTTCAGTGTCATTCCTTGCGGGCAAAGTTGGGTCGGGTCAAAACAGTAGTTGGGCGGGCCAATGTGCAGGCCTAACAAAAACCACCTAAAGCGGCCCTACACCTTCGTGCCCAACCTACGTTTCTGGCTCCTTCCGTAATCTCTCTATCTCTCATCAGTTGGTATCTCTCTTGTCTCTCTCTCTATTTTTTTTCATTGCCCAAGTCCACCGCCATACCACCCAACTCAGCTTTTGTTGTACCTTTTTCTCCTCCTTGGTATCTTTGATCAGTCTGGTAGTTTTGGGTAAGTGCAGCCGCCACCTTTTTATTTTGTTGTGTGTTACTTTGTATGAAAGAAGAAGTTTGAAGGTGTTTGAGTTTATTTGTATATGCCAAGGCATAATCTTAGTGACTTTGCAATTTTGTCCTTTATTAGGTTATATTCCAGAAGGTGTTTTATATGGTGTTTCATGTGGGTTTTCAGGTGGGACTCGATTTCCTACAAGTTGGTTTTCAAAATGGTTTTTGCTTTAAATCAAGCTGGATGAGTTTTTTTTATTCAAATTGTAAGAACGTTATTTTAACGGGTTGTATTTTGCTAAACTTGAGATTTAAATTGGGTTGTGATTAGTATTTTTAATTAAGCATAGTTTTCACTCAGATAATTATAATAGCACTTAAGTTTAATTTTAGCATAAAATATTAAAGGGTTGTATATAATTATATGAATTAGTATTAAGTTTACAAGTTGATTTTAGTAGCAACTAGTAAATGTTTAATATTACGTTAAACGATTATTAAGTATATTTTAGTAATCAAGTTTAAATGATTGGTTTGATAGATTTTATTATATTATGTACTAAGTTGTGAAATTATAAGAAATATGTTAAGGATATTTAAATGATATTAATACTTATTTATTTGATTATGTTATTTCAATATGAATTCTTATTACGTGAATATTGAGGAATTTAGAAAGTGAGGGTATTTTTGAGGTTAAGAGAATTTTTAGGTTTTAGAGGAATTACAATAGGTATTTCATGTGTAAATATGAGGTATTTGTTCAATGAAAGATTTACTCAGGTTACATGAATTTCATAGGTGATGATTGATATTCTTTTGGCAGTGTTGTGAGGAAATTCAGAAAAGCTAAGAAGTTTAGGTAAGCGGGGTTCCTTTACTAGTTTTTGCATAAAAAGAAAATAAAATAGAGTTGATTTTGGAAAATATGCATGTTTATTTTTTAAAAGAAATGTGAAAGCAATCTCGATTATTTATTCAGCATTGCTCATGAACTCTAATGAAAGAGAAATCATTTTTATCAAGACTGGTGTAGACATGAGCTTATTTTTGACATTTTGTTTTCTGAATTATGCAAAAAGAGCAAATATAGAATTTTGTGCGTGACTATTTGAATATGCTATGGATCCATTTTGATTTTGAAGATGAGATGATTTTGTTCAGTGCTCTATTTTGATAAGATGTGACTTCTGAAAAACCTTTGACGTGACTTTTTTATATGGAATTTGATTATGTTTCTGCTCTGTTCAGTTACGGCCCAACCACGGGTAATAATAGTGTATACGACCTAACCACAGGTTATAATAGTGGATATGACCCAACCACGGGTTATAATAGTGGATACGGCTCAATCATAGGTAATAATAGTGGATATAGCCCAACCACTGGTTATAATAGTAGTCTCTGTTTGAATGCACACCTTGGTGACAGACTGATTTATGTTCTACTTGGCTATCCGTAGATGCACAACCCTACCACGGGGGTTATATATGGCCTCTATTCTGATATAATGCTCTGATATAATGCCCTTATATGCTGCTGCTGATGATGATTTATGCTATGCCAAATGATATTTTTGAATGAAAATACTTCTGAGTTTTCGCTCTGATATTTTGATAACATGTTTATGCTTCCGCACTATGAAAATATAAATGTTTTGTTCTGCATTATGATCTTTGTAAATATTCATGTTTACACACTAGTATAGATTTTTTGCTTATTGAGTTATTGATAACTCACCCCTTGTCTCCATAACATTTTTCAGATAATTTTGATGCCTCAGCTAGAAGTCAAGAATAGGAAGTGTTAGCAAGGCTGATGATCATAGAGGAATAAGTGCAAAAGTGCATAGTTATTTATTTAAGAGTCTTAGTAGAATTATCATTCCATATTATTTTTATGTTTCAAGTTATGGATGTGTCCAAATTTGTGGAGATTTTAGTTTATTTTATCAAGGTATTTTCTATGGTGTCTTGGTGGAAAAACATATAAATTTATGTTTTTAGAACATATCAGAATCAAATCACAAAAATATAATTTATGCACAAAATCTCATATTCGCTCTCTTTTACACAATTTAGAACAAAATACAAAAATAGCTCATGTCTACACCAGTCATACCAGAAAATACTTTATTCTCATACAGAATTTCATGAGTAATGCAGAACAAATAATTGAGATCGTTTCAAATTTCTTTTCATAACAAAACATGCATATTTTTCAAAAATTAACTTTAGCTCATTTTATTTTTATGCAAAGTCTAGCATAGGAATCTCGCTTACCTGAACTTCTTAACTTTTCAAAATTCTCTTACAATAACCGAATGAAAATCAATTGTCACCTATAAAATAATCACGTATTGCTGTAAGTTTTCACTTAAACATGAATTTCGATAATTAATCCTAAAATGCTATAAAAATAACCTATTTTTACAAAAAAATAAAAAATCTAAAATTCTAGTAACCCTAAAACATCATCTATTTTCAAATACATCAATAACCCACTTAATAAAAACCCATCTCAAAACTCAACTTCAATTAAAGACCAAGCCCATCCAAAGCCCAACGTGAACTACAAAACCCACTTGAAATACACATTCAAAAATCCTACTAGGCTTATAACTCAGAGGGTAAAATAGTAATAGCATACCTAACCTTCCTTATCAAAACCGTACGTAACGTGAAAAAAATACCTTTGGAAAAGACATCCACTCTTACCAGTTGGGAACCATGCGACAGAGGCGTTGGACTCCACGGGAGAGAGTTGCACGTGACGGTAGGCTAGGTGGTGCAACGAAGAAGACGTTAAGCTGAAAGGCTGGGCACGAGAGAGAGAGAGAGAGAGGGAGAGAGAGAGAGAGATATTGAAAGAGTGATCACAATGAGAGAAAGGGATAGAGAGGCAGTGGGAATGTTCGGTGATGGCTCATGTGAGGGACAAAGCGGATTTGAGGCGTCTCGAGGCTGATGGGAAGGCGACGACCGACATATTCTGTGGCTAACTCAATTATTTTTCCATCGTAAGATCACTGAGTTTGTGGCCTACTTGGTTTTGCTCTATTTCGGGAGTGGAAAAACAGGAGACAATGGGCTGAGTAAGGGGTATGGTGGTGATCCAAGGAAGGAGTAGCGACGTGGTTGGCTTGGCTTCATGGTGGCGAGGTTGCTAGACGTAACGGAGGCTGTGGGCTGCAGGAAGGCCGTGAGGGTGCGACTTCCTGGGTGGTTATGGCGTGGATAGTGAAAAAAACTGAGAGAAGAAGAAGAAAATTAAAGCAGTAGCTTGGGGTTTCTTCATGCATGAGGGATGGTTGAGACATGCATAAGTATATAAAGAGGATTGAAAACAAGCTCTAGAGAGGGAGGGAAAGAGAGACATGCGTCGGCAAGCCATGGAAAACAGACGTGATTGAGGCGTGCATGCATGGACAAATGGACATGAAACGTGTAGAACGTGGAGTCTGATACAATATCTCACGGCTTGGGCTTTTTCTCCTAAATTTGGGTCTCGAATAATCCTTAATAGAAAATACTTATTTCATAAATTCCTCGGCCCAAACTAAGATTCCATCCAAACAAAATATTAATGATTTTAACTAAAATGGCAAATCCAATAAAAATCCGATATCAAAATAAAATCTTAGACTCGTAATCTCTTCCAAAAAAATTTACTCATAATCCCAAATGGACTTTTCATACCTATAAACCTAAAAATACTTAGAAAGCGAGCCTGGTGTCAAACCCAGGTGTTACAATGATGGTTGGATAATATGACACCAAATTTATGGAGTTGGGAAAGTTTGTCCCCTCTCCTTATTGCTACGGAAGAGATGCGTACTGAGCGGTTTTAGGATGGACTACTGTCTTGTATATGGACACAATTGGCTTCTCTCAAGATACGAGATTTCCAAAGGTTTGTGACTGTGGCCACCATCATGGAGCGTGAGCATCAAAGTTTAGCAGTTGCTATGATAGGAGAAAAGCATAGGATGTTCACGGGAGAAGGTAATAGTTCAAGATTTTTGAGAAGGACAGGGGATGCCAACAATCTATTCCCAGAGTACGTATGGGAGGGAGAGCACCGGTGTCCAGTCATTGATAGGCTGGGCATTATGGCAAGGATTGCACTTAGACAATTCTAGTTCACCATCCTTATTGAAGGACGGGGATACCAGAGGAAGGCAGTACAAACAAGAGTGTACACCCTAACAATGAGAGAAGTCGATGAGGAGGCCCAGAGGCTTAGGAAACATATGTCATCATAGGTATGGAACCCCAACCTTAGATTAACTAGCTGGTGATTTAGGAGCATAGTTGTATGGGTTGAGTTTGTTCGATCATTTCAGGCTAAGTTAGGATGCTCGATTACTATGCAAGTACTCTGTTTGACTCGAGTGTGTCCTAGTCATTCGCATCTACTAATTTTGCTAGAATAAACGGTCTTTGGGAGTAATCGATGCAACAAAAGGTCTTTGTAGCATTACTCAACAGACCTTGTGATGCTGCTAACCTCTGCTTGGGATTTGATAGATATTGAAACGTTGAGACAGATGAAAATATAACTCATATACTCTCGTTCATGATAGATGAGAATACAATGCACCTACGATGCTTCTAACAATATTCAATAATCATAGTAGAAGATAAGTGAATCACATGATTATACTACCAAAACTACTAATATCCCAACTTCATGAAACTTAAGCAATCCCAACTTCAAGATTGTACCGAAATCATGCTTTAAAAAATATAACTCATAAAACTCAACTCAAATCTTGGTTTCATGATTTAAATCATAGCTTAACATGACGATCTAACTTTTAATAGCAAGAGCGTGAAAGATATGCTCACCAATCTGAATTTTTGATGCTCACACAAACCAACTCTCCAAAGGTGCTTAGGCTAAGCTCTCGAGTTAGCTCATAAGAAATTTATGTTACTCTTGTGTGATGGCATGAAATGAAGAGTGGAAGGAAGGGTGAGGTTATAGGGCTCGGTTTGTAGAAGTGAAATGAAGATAAACTTGAAGAGATTCTCAGTAGTGCTCAATGATACTTTCAGATTATCAAATATGTGTGCAACCTTGGGTAATGAACATTATTGACCATAGGTCACTAGCTCAGCTAACGAGAAGGGTGTAGAGGCAACTAGTGTCACATGTGAAGATCAGATGGGGTTTTGTTTTGCCAAGTAAATCCAGCTGCAACTGCTAGTTTTTACCCAAAGTTAGTTCATTTATCTTTTTCGGTTTAACTCCATTTAATGTGTTCTCAAGAAGCTTTTTGTAACACCCTAACCTTAAATATTTAGAGATGAATGATGGAAAACTTTATTGGGCCTAAATTAGTTTTAATGGGCAACATTGGGTGAGCCCATGAATTTATATCTATTAAGGTTGACTTGAAATTTTAGTTAGGCCCATAGGCCCAAAATTTTATTTTTGGCCCGATTAAGGTTCAGCAGGTGATTTTTGAATTATAGATCATGTGCCAGGATCAGTAGATGCGACGGAGGGTCGACTAAGCTGAGTAGTGCAAGCTACTCGATTGACTAGCCTAATAGTTATATTAGTCTTTGCATAAGAAGTACTGTCTCCGGTACTGATGATGTTACAGATCTTATGGACATACAATATAACTTTTGAACGTTTGTTATCTTAAGATTATGAAATATGTTTGGATGATTGTGATATGTCTTATCTGGTACATAATATTGCTCAAAGAAAACAATTATCTACTACAAATATTAGATATTGTTAAATGCATGCTAGGTGCATTGCATATATATTGATGTAGCTAAAGTGTTTGTTAGTTTTGCCTTAACATAATTCTTTTTGGGTTGGAATTTCATGAAGACTATCAAATTCAAGAACCAGACACTTTCAGTGTTTTAGGTGTGTTAGGCATGACCAATGGTTGTATGATGAATCTTTGTTGGGCTTAAGCAGTAAATGATTAGAATGTGTACCTTGGTGTTTATTGATTATTAGGTGACAAGGATGGGAGAATAATGGATTTAGGTCATGTTCTAATCTAGTTAAGAGTAATGTTGACAATTCTGTTTGTAGTACATGGCGATAAAGTTGATGAAAGCTTAAGCTTGACAAGAAAAGAATGAAGTTTATGTGAAGGGTTAATGATGGGTTCAAGTTACAAAAAGCAACAAGTATAGGAGTTAATGTGTATATAGTAAAAGTCCAAGAACCTTTCGATGGAAAGTCTTCAAGGATCTTGGAAAGGTTATTTATCATCTTTTAATATAAGGTTTTCAATATTAAGTTCAAACACTAAAGTTACGATTATGCCGAAATGCACTTTAGCAATTGTAAGTAAGTTAGCTTCTAACTTACTTGTAGTGTATTATAGTATGTAAGATGGTAAGATCATGCAACAAAATCCATGTTAGGAAAGATTTGTATGACCCCAAATGTTAGGATGAATGATCATCCTAGTAGAACTCCTCTATCCACTCTAGAGTGAAAATAAAATGGAGTAGAGTCCCATCGGTTGACAAAGAACCATCAATCAGACTTTGAATGGGTCCAAAAAGGATTTTGAAATGAAGTCAAAGGCACCCAACACCATTGGTGATGAAACATGCTACAACTGTGTTGAACCTAAGGTTTCAAGTTTTGTGTAATTATATATTTACACATGGATTTTGATGATAACAAATGAATTCAAAGAATGAAGGAGTCTCAAGCTCAAGTTGTCGACACAATGGAGTCAAGCACATCAAGGAACCAAGCATAAGCAAGAAGGAAACAAGTTCATATTAAAGTCATAGAGTAATGTTGTAAATCTTTTAAAATTCAAAATTAGGATTAAGGCTCAAAATTAATATTTTATCATAAAACATTAAAATACCTTTTTCACATGTGCATGAATATTTTGAAAATTAAATTTGAAAATTTTGAAAGATAATTGTTTGTCATCTTTCACATGTGCATGCCATGATTAAAGGTTTGAATTTTGAAAATATTAAAGATGATTGATTGTCATCTTTCACATGTGCATGTTTTATTTGAATATTTTCAAAAGTGATTGATGCTTTTCTTGACTTATGCAAAAGAAAGATGCCTTTGTTTGAATATTTTGAAAAGTAAAGTGTGCTCCTTTTGTCATATGCAAAAAGTAAAAAATTAGGTTTGAAATTTTTGAAAAGCAAAGTGTGCTTCTTTTGTCATATGCAAAAAGTAAAAAGATTAGATTTGAAATTTTTGAAAGATGAATGATGATGTTTTTGACATGTGAATCTTTTTAAATTTGAATATGAAGTCTCATATGTCTATAAATAGATCATTTGAGAGTTTCACATTCACAATACCAAGAGCATACAACTCTCATTCAAAGCTTTCATTCTCTCTTCTCTAAGCATTGAGCCTTAACCCTTGTTCATTTTGAGAGATATAGTTTGTGCTGTATTGTTTTTATTTCACTCATTGAGGAGTGTTTTCTGATATCCTACCCAATATCAATTCTTGTATCAGTAAAAGGGTGTGTACAACCCTTGTGCGTGTAGAAAGTGTTTTACACAGGGAATCATTGAATCACCACGTGTAAGGTGATTGCAAGTGTAGAGGGTGTTCTACACGGATCCTTTGTAGCGGTGTTGTTCAAAGGTGTAATAGGTTTTTATCTCCACCTGAAGGAGATTGAATAGTGAATTCGGGGATCCTCAAGGGGTAGCTTGAGGCGAGGACGTAGGCAGTGGGGCCGAACCTCGTTAACATACTGAGTTTGCTTCTCTCTTACCCTTACTCTTTATATTTATTGTTGTTTCATATTTTGTTTATATTTTATATTGTATATTTGATTTATAATTGTTATTTTTTTAAATACAACTCAATTCACCCCCCCTCTTGTGTTAGTCATCTGGGCAACAAACTGCAAGCTATGGGGTTCCACCTTTGGGTAAGGCCTTCATGATGTACTCATAGCTAATACAAGGACCTATGATGTGATGTAGTACTAGCAAGAGCACACGGTTTATAGGGAATTGTGGAGCATCCATTTCATGTAAGAACAAGAATAAGAATGGATCAAATCAGTTTACAAAAGCAAGCACGCCATGTTCATGAAAAGCTCTGTCATGAATACATGTCATGTTTATTATCGTGCATGCTTGATATATTGTTGGTAGCTTAGTTGCATAATTTAATGAGATTTGCATAAATCTCACTGTGGTAGTCTCAACTACCATTTCCCACCCCTAAATGGTAGAGTTTGTGGCAGGATATGAAGAGTTCGGTCGTAATCAAGAGAAGACCACATGATTAGATGGAGCTCATTGAGGAAAGTCCTTGCTTAAATAGAGGAGTGCCATATATATATATATATATATATATAGAGAGAGAGAGAGAGAGAGAGAGAGAGAGGTAGGTTATCTAAGTTTGTACTATGGAGGCAAATGTAAGGCATGTTGTATTAAGGAGTTTACTACTCTAAAGCGATATTTTATGATTCGATTTATGTCTTCTTGATGGAAAATGAACAAGTATGTATGCTTAATGATATGAAGATCTTATTGGGATTTTAGTTTATTTTGGTACAAATTTTAATTGAAAGAATTTTTTCGTTGCGATTATTACATACTGCTAGATGAATGCTAGGTGCATTGTATACTATTTGTTATGTAAAAGGATATGTAACCTTGTGTTACATATCCTGACACTTTAGTCTCTATAAAATCCCAAGCGAAGGTTGGGGCATCATACTTTTGCAGGTGTTATCAATGCTGCCTCTCACTATGAAGATAACCCACTGAATGATGGACAAATGGATATGATTTGTAGAAAAGAGAGGGAAGGATTTAGGTGAGTGCATCGGTCGAGACACAAGGCACATGGCCTTCTCAATGCTTGTTTCACTTCTTCCAATTTCCATGACATGTGTAGGGCGATTGATTAGGGGATAAGATTGTTTGGGGTGGGGGGGGGGGTTGGATTCTTTCCAAACTTGAATTGCAGATCAAATGAATGGTGAAGGAGCTGAAGTTTGCAGAGAAAAGATTTGAAAGAAGACTCAATGTAATTGGCTGCATACAGCTCCCCTCCTTGAGTGCTTTTACCCAACACCTATGTTTAGGTATGTATAATGATGTTCTAAATCAATGAAAGAGGGCTAAATTGCAGACAATCAGATTGTATAGACTTAGAGCGAAACGGCTGCACATGACTCTCTATGCCTGGTGTAGTTTCAATGTGACAAGGCTAGGTTTAAGTTTAGGAAATCATGAGATGCTTTAAAAAAATGATCTGATCTTATGGTAGAAGGGCTGAGCATGGCAGAAAAATGATGGCTCGACAATCCCATATGCTTGTGGGTGATATATGTGTTAGATTAGCATAGGTAGGATGGGGATCTAATGCAAGTTTGGTCCCCAAGTTTTGCTAACCTTTGAGTTGGGCCTTAATTTGGGCCTCGAATTGGGCTTCAAGTTCCAATAGGTTGGGCCTTATTTTAGGCCTCAAATGCTTATTCAGTTGGGCCTCACTTTGGGCCTTACCTTGTGCTTTGTTTTGGGCCTTTCCTTGTGCCTTAGCTTAATAAGCTTGGACCTTCAAGTCCCACTAAACTTGGTCCTTTCCTTGTCCATCTAGCTTCTAATAATTGGTAAGAACTGATTACTACATCCATTGAGGTGGCAAGTCCTCCTCATGCCACACATCATCTTTCCATTGGCCATTTGTGATTGAGCTTAAATATTGCATATTTTTATACATCTAGAACCAATAGATTTTAATTCTTTTATTACATTATTATTGGTTTTGAATGAAACAATGGTTAAGATGCATAAATCCAAGTTGTGATTTAAATTTGTGAATAGCGTAGTTTATGCTTAATTTTAGAACTTGTGATTTAATTGAGCAATTTTTCATTATATGCACAACATATATTTTTTTATATATTCTATTCTTTTTATTTTATTTTATTTATCTCTATATGCAGTCATGGGCCAAAAGAAATAGAGTTTTGAGCTTTTAAAAGTCACATGCTTGAGGGGCCCATAGGAGGTTTTAAAATTCATTATTTTCATTTGAAAAGTCAATGGCACGATCTGGGATGAAAAACATACATGCATATGGAACTTTGACCTGGGGCCACATACTTATAATTCTCTTTGGGCATTTTAAAGCCGCACGGCTTCTTTTCAGCTAGTCAATTCAACTCACGCACGGCTTACATTATATTCTGCAGAGGACTCACACATATTGGAACAAGGGACGCCGCACACTACTTATTCAATTGGGACATTGACTTGCATTGGACACTTCTTTTTTCCAGCCCAGTTCATTCATGCTTACGGGAACCCAATTAAATTCAACGTCGCACGTAATTTGGAAGGAGGAATTCAAGTAGGGCACATAACACAGTTTTATTCTATTATTCATTCACGCCACTCGACCTGGACGACAACAGACTTTATGCATTAATTCATTTCAGCGCCGCAATATACATTTTCTCATGGGGGGATTGATACACGTTGCACACAATATATTGCTTGGGGGAACTGCAGCGCCGTTGAAGAGCTCCTTGAGGGGTCCAATTGTTGCTACAGTCCAGCCTCTTTCATTGCCTTCAATCTCCATCACTATCCATCTAGCTTGCTCTTTTTATTCCCTACTTTTTATTTAATTTCAATTTGAAATTTATGGTGTATTCTTGATATTTTTTGATTAAAATTTTGGGCATTTTATTTTCTGTTTATTTTGTTTTATGTCAGTTATTTTTCTTGTTTATTTAAGCTTCTATTAAATATACATTACAATTACATTTTAGAATAATTTCAGTTTATTATTTAATTTTTAGATTAATTAAAATTGTTTAGCGTAGTTGAATCCTTAATTGTTAATTTCAATTTGTTAGTCTTTTACGTTCCATTTGGACACTAAAAAAAAAAAAAAAATTCATAAGTATGAAGCTGGTCTATGACTAGTGCCTTATTTATTTCCGTTACACTCTTCCATTCATTGTTCATACCACCACTTTTGTTTGTGAAACTTTTGCCCATTTTATACGAGTTTGGATTTAAACAACTTTTTCCGAGGAGATAATCTAGAAATTTTATTCCTAATTATTACACGACATCCTCCTGTACTTGGGATAGCCTTTGTGCTACTCATTTTTTAGTGAGTCAAGTTTTTGGCGCTGTTGCCAGGGAGAGTTGTCTAACTTAAATTTAAACTCATTATTTTTTTTATTTTTTTTTCTTTTCACTATCTTATCTTTGATTACACATTTTACTTGTCAGCTACCATTCAGTCACTTGAACCTTATTTATGCTATTTAGACTGATGTTTCATGTCTTGGGTGAAAAAAAGTTCAAATAGGTTGCTTAGAGTTGCATCGAGCATTGAGTGTAGTATACACAGCTTAGAGGTAGATAGCTCTTCTGTCTCTTCTATGAGCAAGGATATTGAACTTGAACAAACCATGGCTGCACCTGCACCACGCACTCTTAAGGTATATTTGCAACCCACTCGTACCATTACACCTTCATGCATTGTTTTACCCGATGATGCCCTTAATTTGTCTATTAAGCATGACATGATGTCAGTGATACCTCAGCTCCACGAGATGGATTCTGAAAGTCCTTACCAGCACCTGACAGATTTTGAGTTGGCTTGCACTACTTTTATTACTAAGGCCATTACTAATGAATTTATTAGATTTCGTTTATTTCCTTTCTCTTTAAAGGATTAAGCGAAAATTTGGTTTAATTATTTGAGGCTTAATTCTATCTCTAGTTGGTTTGATATGCAGCAAGAATTCTTACAAAAGTTTTTTCCTTTTCAGAGAACTCAGTTTTTGCAAGAGCAAATCAGCCAATTCAGTCAGAAAGCTGATGAGACTTTTCAGGCTAGTTAGAAAAAATTTAAAGATTTGGTAAACATCTGTCCACATCATGGTTTCAAATCTTGGAGGTTGGTGAGCTTTTTTACACTGGTCTCACTCCAAAATGCAAGCATTTTGTTCATACGATGTGCAATGGGGAATTCTTTAGTAAGGAACCCAATGAAGCACTATCATTTTTTGACTATCTTGTCGTGAGCGCATAACAGTGGAACACTCGAACTAATCCAGTGCCATTAACAGCACAACCACTAAGGGCTATTTTTGGAGGGGGCAGATATTAGCTTAAGGAGGATACTAATGTTCAAACCCAAATAACTGCATTAACTAGAAGACTGGAGATCATGGAAATAGAAAAGGTGAAGGTTGTGTAAGTAGTACATGCATGCTCTATATGCACTGATTCAAACCATAAGACCCAGGATTGCTAGATTATGCCAGTATTTCAAGAAAGTGGGTCTGACCAGATGCAATCAGCTAACTGGGTTAACAGAGCATAGAATCAGCCTTTCTCCAACACAAATAATCCAGGGTGGAGGAATCACCCAAATTTCTCATGGAGAAATGCTCAACCTGGTCGGTCTCCACCATCTTTGTAGCAGTCATTTCATCAAGGTGAGCTCAGCACCAGTATCAACCATATCAGAGTTCTCAGAGCTATTCTTTTGTAGTGCCTCTTGGATTTCAGCCTCATGTAGTTGCACAGAGTTCTCATCCTCCATCATTTGCAAAGAAGTCTCTTAAAGACATTATGGCACAGATGGCCAATACACTTCAGCAATTCATACAGATTCAAGCCACCACAAACAATCAGAACACTCAGGCCATAAATGAGTTGCGTGGCACCATTAATAAGATGAGCACAACATTGAGTATTCTAGAGAAATGGAAATTTCCAGAACAGCCTCAGCCTAATCTTCAAGTATACAGGCAACAACAACAACAAGTCATAATGTCTCAAGGGACATTATTAAGACAATGAAGGTCATTCTTACTTTGAAAAGTGGGAAGGAAGTTCCTCAACCTGAGATAATCATGGATAGACAGGGAGTTGGTTCTAAACCTGAACATGTAACAGAGATTGATGAAGTTGAGAAAGAACCAGAGAAAGTGAGGCTAGAGTAAAAAAAGCCTGTGAGTGGAGAGGTTGAAACTAGTAGGAGGTACCAACTTGTGATTCCCTATCCTCAGAGATTGGTAGTTGGCCAAAAGAACAAATATCACATTGAGATTCAAGAGATTTTCAAGCAAGTCAAGATTAATATTCCACTCCTGGATGCCATACAACAAGTGCCTTCGTATGCAAACTTTTTAAAGGACTTGTGCACAGTGAAGAGGAAGCTGAATGTGCAGAAGAAAGCCTTCCTAACAGAGCAAGTTAGTGCATTGATATTGAGCAAGACTCCTTAGAATTTTGGAGATCCCAGCTCTCCCTACATTTCCATTATGATTGGTGAGTCATGCATTGGGAGAGCTATACTTGATTTGGGGAGTAGTGTGAACTTGCTACCATTCTTAATATATGAGCAGTACTGGGTGAGCTGAAAAAGACCTCCATCATGTTACAGTTGGCTGACAGATCAGTTAAAGTGCCGAGGGGTATAGTTGAAGATATGCTTGTCCAGGTGGACAAATTTTATTACCCAGTGGATTTTGTAGTTCTTGACATGCAACAGCCAGTCTCCACTATTCACCATGTGCCTGTCATACTTGGACGCCCATTCTTTACTACTTTCAATGCACTTATCAATTGTCGAAGTGGAGTACTGAAGCACACTTTCAGGAATATGACATTGGAGACGAATGTGTTCAACGCTTGCAAGATGCCTAGTGGATGCGACGATTCAGATGTGCATGTTGTTGATATGGTGTATGATTTTGACGTTTCGGAGTTGTTATCAGTATTTGATTCTAAGAATGCATCTAAGGATGGATTTCCTGAGCAGTCTGAGGTTTTTGTTGAAACAATTCCTATGTCATTAGAGTTGACAAAATCAGATGTGCAGTTGACAGAGACAACTGGGTCTCTTCAGTTATCAGATGTGAGTTACACGAGTAATTGGCATAGGCCAATCTTTGAAACTCTTAATTTACCAGGAGCCATGAAGTCATTAGAAGAGGAAATCCCAATACTAGAGTTGAAGCCATTACCCGAGAACTTGAAGTATGTTTTTCTGGGCCCAATTGAGGATACATTTCCAGTGTTCATTTCTTTTTAGCGTACTTCGAAGCAGGAAACAGAATTATTAACAGTGTTGAGACATCATCGAGGAGTGATAGGCTAGACTATTGTGGACATCAAAGGTATTGACCCTTCAATTTGTACCCACAACATTTTTTGGAAGGAGATGTGAGACCAATTTGTGATGCACAGCGGAGGTTGAATCCTACCATGAAGAATGTGGTGAATAATGAAGTGCTAAAATTGTTAGCTGGGAGCATCATCTATCCTATCTCTGACAGCAAGTGGGTAAGTCCGACACAAGTAGTACCAAAAAAAAAATCTAGTTTAACTTTTATTGAAAATGCTAATGGTGAGTTGAGCCCAACTAGGAAGTTAACGGGCTGCAGAATGTGTATTGACTATCAAAAGTTGAATTCGGTCAGTCAAAAAAATCACTTCCCATTACCTTTCCTAAATTAGATTTTAGAAAAAGTTGTGGGTAATGCTTTTTATTGTTTTTTGGATGTCTTCTCTGGTTATTATCAAATTGTCATAGCACCAGAAGATTAAGAGAAGGCCACCTTCACTTTTAGAAGAATTCCATTTGGTTTATGTAATGCACCTGCTACTTTTCAGCATTGTATTATGAGCATTTTTTCTGATATGTGTGAGGTTTTTATGGATGATTTTTCTGTGTTTGGTAAATCTTTTGATGTCTATTTAAAAATCTTGCTGCTGTGTTGAAAAGATGTGAGGAAAAGAATTTATTATTGAATTGGGAGAAATGTCAGTTTATGGTCACTAATGGTTTGGTACTTGGGCATTTAGTTTCTGAATGTAGCATAGAGGTTGACAAGGCCAAGATAGAATTAATATCTCAACTACCTATTCCTAAGATAGTGAAGGATATTCGTTCTTTTCTTGGTCATGCTAGCTTCTATTGGCATTTCATTCAAGGCTTTAGTAGTATTGCAAAACCATTATGTACTTTATTGCAAAATGATACTACTTTTGTTTGGACTGATAAGTGTCAACATGGTTTTGAGACCCTGAAGGAACACTTACTCGTTTGTTTTCAAAGATGAGATGAGATGAAATGAGATAAGTCGAATAAAATATTATTAGAATATATTATTTTTGTATTGGGATTTGAAAAAATTGTATTAAGATTTGAAAAAGTTGAATTTTTTTATTTTATTTTGTATGGAAATATGAAAAAGTTGTAATGATTAAGATGAGATGAGATGAGAGATTTGTGAAAACAAACGAGGCCGGACTATTATGCAAACTCCTCGATGAGACTTGTCGTTTGAGATTATGACCGACACTAGTGATTTTGCTCTTAGTGCCATTCTTGGCCAAATAATAGACAATAAGCCTTCAGTAATTTATTATGCAAGTCGTACTTTGAATGATGCACAGAAAAATTACACCACCACCGAGAAAGAGTTATTAGCTATTGTGTTTGCCTTAGATAAATTTCGTTCTTACATTATTGGGTCTTATTTCTACTGACCATTATGCTCTTAAGTATTTGTTGGCAAAGAACGATGCTAAACCTAGGTTGATTCGTTAGATTCTTTTGCTCCAAGAATTTGACATCACTATTTGGGATAAGAAGGGAGTTGAGGATGTGGTAGCAGATCACCTAGCATGACTGCAGCTACTTAATGTATCTACATCCATTCCTCACTTGAATGAAGATTTTCTTGATAAGCATCTTTTTGCAGTGTCGTGCGCTCCATGGTTTGCAGACATTATGAATTGTCTTGTCACGGACCAGATGTAGGAGCATTGGACAGCTCAGGACAAGCGTAAGTTCCTTGCAGAGGTGCGTTTTTATTATTTCGACACTCCTTATCTTTTTAAGTATTGTACTGATCAGTTGGTGCGTCGATATATTCCTGATGATGAGTTTATCTCTGTCTTTCACTTTTTCCATACTGGGGCTTGTGGAGGCCATTTTGCAGCTAAAAAAACTGTTGCCAAAATTTTGAAAAGTGGACTCTACTGGTCTACTATTTTTAGAGATGTAGAGTCTTTTTGCAAGACATGTGAACCTTGTCAGAAACTTGAAAAAATCACAGCACGTAACATGATGCCCCTTTTCCCTATTCTTACACTTGAGATATTTGATTGTTGGAGGATTGACTTTATGGCCCCATTCTCAAATTTATTTGGGAATTCTTATATTTTAGTTGCTAAGGATTATGTTCCAAAATGGGTAGAGGCCATACCTTGCAGAATAAATAATCATAAGGTTGTCATTCATTTCTTGAAAGAATTGTTTGCACGTTTTGGCATGCCCAAGGTGATTATTAGTGATGGGGGTTCACATTTTTATAACAAATCTTTTCAAAAACTTATTCAGAAATATGGAGTGACCCACAAAGTCTCTACTCCATATAGTCCTTTGTAACAATCCTATAGTCCTTTGTAACAAATCTTTGTACATACCACCACTTTTATTTGTAAAACCTTTCACCATTTTATACGAGTTTGGATTTAAACAACTTTTCCCATGGAGACGATCTAGGAATTTTATTCCTAATTATTACACGACATCCTCAAGCACTTGGGATAGTTTTTGTGCTACTCATTTTTGAGTCAACTTGGCATCATATTTTCACGAGAATTTTTATTGCTCTATAATTTTTCAATAATTCCAATTAGAGAAATGGTGAATTTTTTTTTTTTTAATCAAATTATGATCCCAAATGCATCAATTAAATTCAACAAGCTTGGTGGTGTTAAGGACCATAATTCATTAAATTTGACCTAATCCTCATGACCATTGTCATATAGTCCAAGATTTTGTCACAAGAATCTCTTGGCTCTTGTATTTCTAGAGGGGTATTACATACTTGTCCATCGATCGATTAAGCGAGTTTGCATCCAACCAACCCTTGACTTTGGTAGGATTCTCTACCATTGTTCCATCTTCCTTACACACTAGCATGATCTTGTTTTTGCTTTGGTGATTCTTCATAGCTCTAAAGAATAACTTAGTGTTATAGTCCCAAAATTTTAGTCATTTCTCCCATTACTTTTGCTTGAAGAATGTATCTTTGGCTCTACTAAGATCACCATACTCTTTGACGCTAGATCCAACTAAGGTAAGGAACTTTGTGTCGCGGTTGTTCTAGTCTGTTGCGATCTCATGAACTGAACTTTGTTGCCTTCCCGCATGTGAAGTGAATGGGTGATGTGTTATGGGTCAATTTTGGGGCAAGGGCAAAAACTGACAATCTTGAGTAATTGACCCAAATATGGTTCCATTGCAAATGAACTCACCTATGAGAAAGACTTGTATGAATTGTAGACTAGAATGAGTAGTGGTTATGGTCTAAAATTGTATCGATGGTGAAGGTGTAATAGGGAAGTACAAGAAATGAGGAGTTTACATGAGAAAGTGAGCAGATCATGCAGGAGCAACTTTCCTATTTATTCGTGCCATAGTAACTAACCTAGAGCGCATTAAGTGAGGGCAAAATATTCAAACTGAAGGCATGAGGGTATAAATGAGCCTTTAGATTGCCTTTTTTAGATACAACATCTAGAACTCTCAAACTGTTATCATGGTGCGAGAAAGAGGACTCCATGAAAGGCAGTCTTCTTGTTGGAAGTAATCCACTGTTTCATGGAAGGAAGATGCAAAGTGGCAATGCTATAGGGAGAACGACAATGAATCAAAGAGGATCGACGTTGAGACGAGGAGGATCATTCGAGGGCTAGGACCCTGATCTCAGAAATGATGGACCACGCCACAAGGGAACAAGGGGAGAAATGAATTGTCCATGAACATGATGAACAATAAAAGGAAAATGATGGGAATTCACCAGTGTCTTATGACACCAAATTTAATGGAGGACTTAGGATGTGAGAGAGCAACATCGACGGTTGCAACAGAAGTAGCCAATGGAGGAGACAAGAGGAGGCAGCTTTTGTCCCAATTAAAGATTATGAAGGTCTATAGGCGGACCGAGGAAAGAGTGTGTCATCACCTCGACCAATGTCGATATGCAACACTAAAGAATGCCCCACCTCATGCACATTCCTTGGATATTGAGGGATGGTCCTCACCAAAATTCAAGGACGAAATTCCTTGTTAAGAAGGGGAGGATGTGAGGACTATGCTGAAGCAAGGGAAGAGACCCTTTTCCATGGGCAAGGCACTAAGGAAAATGAGGCAACAATCAGGCAAAGGGTAGCTAGTCTAAAGATTAGGGCGAGCAGAGCTATATAGAAAGCTTAGAAGACACAGTTCAACACTAGACAACCAATGAAAGTTTGTCCAATAGCATGTGAAGAAGAGGAAACTAGGCGAACAACCTAGGGCCAAACAATGAGTAAGGCAAGTAGCACATTTAAGAAAGCCTAGGTGACACATCTTAGCACTAGGTGATAAAGGGCTTTTCACCCTATGCTAGGGGTGCAAGCACTGTGTTAACTAGGTATAAGCATGTGGAGCTAAAGAGGTTGGTAGTTCTGAAAAATGATGTCTAATGGTACAAAGGTGAGCAATGGTCAATGAGAAGACCAATATAAACATGAGGGCTCTCTAGGAGATTGAGGAGATGTCTAGAAGGTGGTAGGCGTCATACGCGGAGGCCCATACTCCACTTGAGATGTCACATCTGGAGTGAGACTACAAAGAAAAGATTACAGACCTTTGAGGGACCCTTTTTGGGGAAAGGACTATAGGATTGGACCCAAGGCAACTCCATAAGAACGTGCGTGCCTTGTCCCATCAGTCACCCAATCTCCACAATTCTTTAAGTCTAGAGGACAAACGGATGATCGAGATCCAATGGCTCCTATTCAAGCATATATAGGCAAAAGAATGTCATAAGGACGCCTGATGGTACCGCCTATAAAAAGGCATTGAATCAAGGACATGATCTCACTTTTGAGATCAGAAAGTGATTCATCATCTTTGAAGTCGGAGTCTTTAAAGAAACGGGAGGAGTTGTGCTAGCACCATCATAGTATTTTAAATATAGCTTAGGTAGGTTAGATGTTAATACTATATTGGCAATGTGGTGTGAATGTTCATGAGTATGTTGTAAGGATTAGGCTTTGCATATTCTGTAACTCATCCCCTTTCTACATGAAAATAATATATATCTTATTCATTATGTTTATTGATTATCTTTACACTACAATTTTGAGATGATGAGTCTGAATGGTGTGGATTGGTGATGACTGTAATTTTTGAGTGCATGAGTCTTATCGTTTGTTGATCATCATGGATGGGTAGAGTGATTCCTCGTGCCATTCTAAAGACACGTTTCCACAAGTTTTATATGGGTGGATGGAGTTGACGTGATGATTGGGGTGGAATGCTTTCATATTGGTCTCACTTGATACAAAGGTACAAAGATTCACTGAGCATATCATGTGTTGTGTCTTTGAGTTGGTTAACTGAGTAGAGTGATTCCTCGGGTTAATCATGTGTGTTGTCTTCGGGTGTGTGGATCGGGTTGAGTGGTTCCCCGTGTTGGATAGTTTGAAGCAAGTAAATCTGCTTACACACTAACTAGGTAGAGTGATTCTCCATGTCAAATGGTGGACTGATTCTTTGACACCCTAGCCCAAGCTAGGTTCTTGGGGTTGAATTGGGTATAAGAGGTAATAAGCCTATGGACCATAGGCATTAGAACAGGCATTAGAACCTTGTGTAAAAAGATGAATTTTATCCTTTGATTGGTAGAATAGGCGCCCAAGCCCAAAAGAAGGTCCTAGGCCCTATGACTTTTGGCCACTAAAGGATAAGGGCTTGAGAAAAGCCCATTAGGGTTTAAGGAATAAGAATGAGGCACCAGTTAGAGCCAAGAAAGAATGAAACTTTTGGACTTCCAAAGAAGCATTCATTAGGTACATGGGAAAAGGGAGTTTCGATTTTTCCCAAGGGTTGTGCCACTTGGCAAACATGCAGAGTGCCTTTTAAGATTTCTAGAAAGAGAAATGATGATGGAAGAAGGATGAGAGGATTTCGGCCACACCACTAGGAGAGTATGCATGTGTATTGTAGTGCTCCTAGAAGAATTTGACCTCAAGGAAGACTTAGGGGTTCAACCACATCAAGGGAGATACCACTTTTCCTCTACGTACATGAGCCTTTCAAGTTTCCAAGAGAGGGAAATAATGAAGAGAAAGGGAGAGGCATTCGGCCATGCCACTTGGCAAACATGTATAGGATGCTTGAGATTCTAGTAAATGTAGTCACAAGAGAAAATTTCAGAAAAACAAGGAGACATGCCGCATGGCAACCATGCAGAAGCTTTTAGAGTTTCAGAAAGAGAGAAGAGCAAGGGACAATGGGGTGTTTTGGCTAGGGCAAGAAGAAAGAGGCCACTTGGCACCCATGCTAGAGGTTTCTTATGGCTTTTCACTTTCTAGCAGAAATAATGATGAGAGAGAGAGAGAGAGAAAATGAGTCGAAGCAAGACCTATAAATAAGGCCATTTATGGTTGACTCATCATCTCAAATGAGTCAAAGCAAGAAGACCCTGGTCGAGTGATTTAAATAGAGGCCTATCACTGCTATTAGTAATTTGTACTTGTGAAAATGTACTATTTAGTCATGCGACAAATCGTGTTTGGTATGCTGTTCTTGGATGACAGTGATGAACAATTGGTGTTGTATAACATTATTTGAAAAATTGATAATGACTTATGGATATTATTATTATTATTAATTGTTGAACCTTTCATCGTTACATTTGGTACAATTAGCATTAGTCTCTGACTAAGCCTTAACTTATTCTACTCACTGCAAATAAGGTGCTAGAGGTTGCCTTATAGGCTGAGTGAGCTAGTTTTGTGTGTGTGCCCAATTGGAGGATGCCTTGGAGGTAAGCGCGCTCTTCCTCACAAGTGCAAGCTCACATGGAGCAGGCAGTTCGGTTTTTTCAAATAGAGAAAGCTTTCGACAACTCTTTTGTGCACACTTGCCAAATGATTGAGGAGTAGAGGGCCAAGCTTTGCTCTAAGCCTATGATTTCCTTGGAAGAGATGAAGACCACTCATGAAGACAATGAAAAGGTGTGGGGCCTCCTCCTCAAAGCTAATGTTGACGCTTTGAAATAGCAATGTCTGTCAAAAAGGTGGAGGAGCATGCCAACAAGGCATGTAGGCTGACTAACAACATTATCGGGATGCTGCTTAGGTCGAGAGAAGAGGCAGAGCACTTGGCTCCTCTACTGTCAGCTGTTCTAAGGGTCTAAAATTGAGCTTGGGGCATTGCCTACAATTTGGTTCCAAGGATGCTTCTAGAGATATCTGCTCGTGAACCAGAGTATTGATTTGGCCAAACTTGATTTGAGAGAGGTTCATCCCCCAGTTGAGGTGCACATTATTTTGGACGCCTTAGGCAATGACGTAATCCCCAATGCCCTTTTTATGTTATCCTCTTCTTCCCACTGATGAGAACCAAAAGGCCTATGTTGACCTTTGACGAATCTTTTGTATTCTTTGATGTAACTCAAACTATTATTTATCGATCTTTTGTTATTTATATTTCATCTTAGCTTTGTGATTTTTCGTCACATAGGTGAATTCTTATGAGGCTGGGCGTTTGAGCATGAATCAAAGACAACTTGTTGTACGGTCTCTCGTTAGGATAAGGCGCTCGAACATCACTTTATGGAAACCATACCATTTGACATATTGATATGAGGTGAGTGTTTTAGTGTGAACTCGAGCACAACAAAGTCGTATGCTCCCTAAGGGGAAGCGGCTGAGATTGGCTCGAGAGTGACCTTGCCACTTTGTGAATTCCCATAAGGCAAGGTGTTTGAGTGTGAACTTAAGGAGAACCCCATTATACACTGTCGCCCTGAGATGAGGAGCTCGAGGTTTGTCTAGAAGGCAGCCTCTAACTTTGGTGAGTTTATATGAGGCAAGGCGTGTGAGGACCCCACCAGAGCAAGGGAACATATCACTTTTCAAGGGCAACTGGAAGGCAAAGAAGAGAGAGCATTTCCTTGGAAAGATGGAAGACGAGACAGTAGTGGCTTGCAAAGTGCAGCTAGTCCAACAAGGCAAGCAGCACTATGTGGAAGGCCAGGCTGATCCACCTCAACACAAGGTGAAACAAAGGACTTATCAATGTAAACTGATCAAGCAAGAAGAGGCACCAACCGTACAAAGGAGAGAAAGGTTGGTGTAGAAGGTGAGAAAGAAGAGGTGAAGTGGTTGGTAGCTCAGGTGAAAGGCAAGATGCAAGCCTAAGGCGAGCAACAATCAAGGACAAGACCCATGTAGACGTGGGGGATTTCTCGGATAAGACGAAAACACTCGGAAGGTAGTAGTGTCGTATGCAGAGACCCATACTTCACTTGAAAGGTCACATGTGGAGTAAGTTTGTAGAAGGAAAATTATGACTCAGTAGGCCATATCATTTGAACCCAAAGATATGGTCCAATGCCACGTTGGTAACCTTTATTTGAGAAGGGACTGCCAATTGAACTAAAGACAAGCTGCATGAACTTTACACTCATGAAGGCCTAATATTCCTTTAGCTAATAGAGTGGATGAGTACTAATATGGCGAACAGATTACTCCTACTATCTAGGGGTAGGATGAACAGATAAGCATCACGTGAAAGTAATCTAATTCAATATTTTTCCACACCTATATATGGGTGCCAGGTAATTCTAAAACACATGATCGTATACTTGAGTTATTATACACTATTTTTTACTAACTTAAGTATTGAAATACAGGCGTCTAGTGCTGTCAACTTTTAATTTGTAAATTAGTGATTACGTTCGATGGTCGGACATGTCCTTTACAATAAATATATTACTTTTCTAACATCTATCCTGGCGTTAACATTTATCCTCCTCGCTTGCGAACGGTCGTTGCCTGCAAATGTCTAGTAAAGGTCCATGACAAGGTGACGCATGGAAAGAGCAGTGCTACAATCATCGCTGGTGGCTCCCGCTAAGCATAAAATTTTTTTTGTTTTTTGATTTTTTTTTTCAAATCATTTTTTAATACTTTTAAATATTTTAAAAAAATATAAAAAAATTTTTAATAATATTAAATAATTTTTTCTTAATCATTAAAAAAAAATTAAAAAAAAAAAAATTTTGGCCAGCAGTGGCTCCCAGCGTGGGCTTAGCATTTTTCCGCATGGAAAAGATCTGAACCCAACGCCTATCAATTCCAAATTCGTCGTGGGTCGTGCGCGATGCGACAGTAAATGAAGATACCTGGAGTATTCAACCAGTACCACCCCTGAATATGGGGGACCAGCTCACCAGGTTTGAAAATTCCCGCTTGCTCTTGAATGATAAAAATATGGAAATATTGTTGGGGGATATAACAAGGCCTTTATGAGAGAAAAAGGAAGAGTATGGCCCAATCTCATTAGTAGGCAAGCCCAGGCAAAGAGGGTGGTACAAATGGACTTGGCAAGATGACAATAGGAGAATCCAAGGGCGTACCCAAACGGTGTAGTTGGGCAACAAAACCTCGGGCAAACGGTCACTGCTCTCAACAATTAGGAGCATGAAACATTATAAAAGTTGTGGCAAGAAACATTACACCTGTTAGGTCTAGGCCTGATCCTCAGGTGCAGTTTGTCCTATGTGGTGGTTGCCACGCGCCGCTGCGTTAAAATGTATCCGATAGCTACACGCGTTTTACTAATAGTTTCATCGTCCCAAAATCTTTTAGTTCTGACCTACCTCATCTCATTATTACTGGCACAAGGATTCCAAGCACCATCACAAGCGGCATGTGAAAAAACTCGATCAAGGACACAGTGTAGGACAATCGATGCAGGTCTTCTTATTATGTTTTCATTTTTCCTAGTCGAAGATGTTGAGGCAAAATATATGAGTTTCTTTTGTGAATATCTTGGGACAACAAACGACAATGCAGCACCAGCACCCACTGCCTCCTGTGCAAATTGTTAAAAAATACCGTTATTTAAGATGGATGGGATTAAGTTTTGTCCTAAAATCCAATTTTTTTCCACTTTTGCACTGTGTTTGTTGTAAAGAGGTATTTGTTAAGGAATTCCACCCGCTCCTAACATATCTTGATTTCCTTATGTTAATGAAATGTATGCTTGATTAAAAGAAAAAAAAAAAGGCAATATTAATCCAATCTGGCGTGGCAAGGAGAACAACGATTAATGTAAATGAAGGCAGATTCTAACAGTAAATGAACAAACGAAATAAATCCAACAAGTGAAACCATCTTAATGCAACTTCAAGTCAAATTGTTACGGTGAATGTTATTCCAATAGCGGGAAGCATCTCCTATAAATAACCCTCCAATTGCCTCTGGGCCCGAATGGCACCACCCCTAGTTAACAACCCCTATAAATAACCCCTTCTGTTTATGATCTTCAAATATATGCTCAAACAACCTATCTTACCATTAATAATGAAGGGCCACCCTATCCTTTGTAAAGCAACAAACTTAACCTTCGCAGTATTAACAGCCAGCCAACCTGACATAATTGCGTATTAGCAAGCCCATCAAGCAACCAAGAATCATTACCCAGAATACAGATATCTCGACAGTCATGGAACACAATCCATGGGCGCTACGCCAGGAATATTGGATTCCCTCCGAGCTTAAAAATGCACCAATTATAAGACAAACAATATCATTTCATGACACATTTCTAATGCAGGTTTGCTTAATTTGGATCCTAGCTATAAAACGAGTACCAAAATAACAAGTCATTCAATCAACATTGAATCGTCCAGGTGGATCAGGTTCACAAGCCAACACAAAGGAAATAAACAAGGAATAAATAAAACTGCAAAGACACCGTCACAAGACAATCTTTAAGGATAGACAAAGAACAAAGTTCCACCACCACCAGAAGAACATACTACTACTATACTCCCCCTAAAGATAGATGAAAATCAAGATTAAAGGAAACCAGGCAGCCGCCCATCATATTGTCAACCCTGCCTCTTTTTTTTTTTTGGGTTATAGAAAAAGATTATTTTCATTAGGTTTTTTGATGGAGGCAGAATGATCACTTAGCCATCATCACCTTGACAAACTCCTCATAGTTTATCTGGCCATCACCATCAACGTCAGCCTCCCTGATCATCTCATCCACTTCTTCATCAGTGAGCTTCTCCCCGAGATTGGTCATCACATGTCGAAGCTCAGCAGCAGAGATGAACCCATTCTGATCCTTGTCAAAGACTCGGAATGCCTCTTTAAGCTCCTCCTCTGAATCAGTGTCTTTCATCTTCCTGGCCATGAGGTTTAGGAACTCAGGGAAGTCAATGGTGCCGTTGCCATCGGCATCAACCTCATTGATCATGTCCTGGAGTTCTGCTTCAGTTGGGTTCTGGCCCAGCGACCTCATCACAGTCCCAAGCTCCTTGGTAGTGATGCAACCTGCTCAAAACCATAAACTTCAAATTATTCTTGTTGGAGAACCAACGAACAAACTCACAGAGGCAAACTTGCCAACCATACACACACGGCTGTCTGAAATAAAACAATCGTCTAAAATGGGGAAAAAAAACGAAAATTTTAAGCAGTTCCACTATTCTTTATCTCAAGGACCAAACAGGGTAAACTTCGTTGACCAAGTATATCTCAATAACTCACAAAAACTGTGTAGTTGTATTGCTCACCAGGTTATGTATGCATAACATCACGCCCGTGAACGTGTTGTTGTAAAAAAAATGTATTATAGAAAGCAGGAAATGAAAAATATCTGTAAAAATTAAAACATGCAGCAAGAACAAGACAGATCAGTTCTTCAAAATTTTCGAACGTTGCTAATTTATTTATCAATAAAGCGCAAAACAACATATTTCGACAGCGTAGGAACAACATGCGACACCCCACAACGGCAGATCTCACGTTCCTATAGCCACATGAATTTTACAAAATAGTGTGAAATGAAGAACAAACGCATAGTTTCCAAGAAATGAATATATGATTGATAGCAACTTTATTCCTCGTCTAAAGAACATTGTCAAAGTGTAGGGGGAATGAAACCTTTTAGAAATTTTCTTTCTCCCTTGTCTTCCAAACAATAAACATATCTGAGATTCAATTTCCTACCTCGTTGATTTCTTTTCTTCCCCCTCAATTTCTTTCCCCCAGCAAGTAAACGGTGAATAATTATCATTTCATATGGCTCAGTTCGTACACGGTATCCAGAAAGGGAAACATAGAGAAACGAAGAGAGAGGAATCCTTGGATGCAAATAAAACTTAAGGTTTAGAACCATGGAACCGCGTAAAATTAAGGTAAAAAGAAAATAAGAATAAAAGAACACAAAAGAAGAAAGAGACATGATACAAAAGCGCAGAGAAAACGAGATCCGTATAAATCGTTAGAAACAACGAACTAGTCCATAAGAACTAGATCTGACACACAAACCAAAAAGAAACAGCCATCAGATTCATCAACACGGCAGAGATGCAGAGAGAGACGGACCGTCGCCATCCTTATCGAACAAGCTGAAGGCCTCCTTGAACTCAGAGATCTGGTCGTCGGTGAGTTGGTCCGCCATTCTTGCTCTCTTCCCTTCTCGAAAATTCGCTGCTTGCTTTTGTCTTTTTCAAAGCCGGAGAATATGTCTAATAGAACGAAAAAAGAGAGTAAAGAGGTGGAACTGGAACCGCAAAGACACAGCAACTTTCTTTATGATATTTCATCAAACCCTTATGTTTTGTACTCTCAGATCCACATTTTTTTAAAATTTTTTTTTTAACTATATGTTATTACAAGCTTTTAATTGAAACTCAATTTTATTCTTGGGATGTTTGGGAATGATTCGAAAATTTTGTAAAAAATAATAAAATTATTTGTAAATAGTAGTGAAATAGTTTGAATTAACATATTTTTAAAAATTTTAAAAAATGAGGAAGAATAAATTAAATAAAAATATTATAAAATTTAAATATTATTAAAATATAATTTTATAATATTATTACTATTTTTATATCAAAACAGCTTCATTAAGAAAACCCACGTTCAATTGTTTATCAATCCAAATGACTTGAGAAAAAAACTTTGGGAATGACCCCCACCATAGAAAGATATCATCCACATTCCAAGCATAACTAGCAAACTTATGAGTTGTTGGTTCATTGTATATTTTGCCCTCATGTTGAATTGTGCAACATCAGTCTCCGAATGTCTTTTGTGAGATTGTCCAGCAGTGCTCTTGATTCACCAGCCAAGGGGATTTCTTACACCATCAAAAGAGAATCACTTTCTAATAAGCTCATGTAGTCCCAGGGGGAGAACACAGCTACAAACCCTTTAGCATTGATAGAAGCTCTATTTATGTGGTCTCATTTACTGTCTATTCCTTTTTGCTTCCTACCATTATAACTTTCCCTTAACCATTGCAAAGGATGATCCCCACACTTGCATATTGTTCGTTATGAAACACAATCCCATCTACATTTAATTTCTTGGCATCTTGTGGTGGAGGTTTCCATCTATAAAACTTCTTGATACTTCTTAGAGGCCCATTTTTTATTTCTTTAAAAGTTGTCTGCATAGAGAGAGCATGGTTGATCACATGGTCAGTAGTCAAAGTGTTAATTTATAAAAACCATGTGATTTCTTCAAAACCAACACCCCAATGCAATCAGAAAAAATAATTCAAGTTCCTCTCTATTTTCTCTCTCACATATCTATCTAGCGATATCCACAAAATCTTGGTTTGCAGTCTAGTCAATCTCATCAAGATCTCCGCGAGTCCTCCAACTTCTGACTCATTCTAGAATGGTAATTGGGACTATCAAGTAAGATTTGATTACAAATCTCAATAAGTTAACAACCAATTTAAACCAACAGTTTACAAATGCATACATGATAGTAAAAAGACATGAATACTAACGTGAACATGAGTGAACATGTCATGACTTGGAAAATAACATGAATTTGGAATCTTGTTCCTATAAATAAACTGTTAATTAAACATGACATATGGATGCTATACAAATCCCTTTAAGCCATGTGCCATTGCCGATACCGCATCATATCACAAGTATCTAGACTAGCTGTGAGTACATTAACATACACATCACACCATAGGTATCTTCACCTGTTGTGAGTTCTATAACAGCCCACTAGAAATTCAATAGTGGAATTTCTATAGACTTTAGAAATCTTGTGAAAACCCCATAAGTTTTCACGAATCGATCAATCGCACAGGTTTTAGTTTGTCAACATAATCAGTGTTATCACACACTATGGTGCCAGAAATGCGATTTTAATTGTTTGAGGTAGTTAGAAGTGTCAGAATATGTTATAGTCTACACCACTAGACTCAGTTGAATATTTAAGATTTTATAGCGCAATAACCAATTTTCATAATTTCGAACGAAATGACTGTTTGAAACTGTGAATTTATTTATAGGGGCACTTCGGGGTTGAGTTTTGGTAAACGGTTTTTACTGTAGGTTAATATGAATGTTTAAGATTTTTCAGTACTAAGTTTAGTATGCGTTTTTTTGGAGTGAATAGTAACCTCGATAAGCGTATTAAGTGCAATGTTTTCAAAATCACTGTGTGAATGCCCAAATTAGGTTAGAGAAGTTTTATTTGGACACTTGACAAGATCTTAGCCCTACACATAGTGAATAGTATTAGATACTTGGGATAAAGAGGAACCATTAGATGGATTTGTAAAGGAAATCAACGTGTGAGATTATGCCTCCTAAGCAAAACCCTTTTCATCTGATCAACCTTTTGAGCCAGATCAAAGAGGGTTTCAACCCTAGTGAAACCCTAAATTGTTGGAATCCATTTGAAACCCCCAAAACTTGGTTGAAACCGAAATCCTAAACGGTTTCCCCAAACCCTAAAATTGGCATTCAAACCCTTTTTGATCCAATTTCTAGCATTGTGTTTAATCACTTGATTAAATCACTTCCATATGCTATTAATTTCTCAAATTCTTGTTATGACCTCTTTATCCAACCTTTCAAGCCTTGGAAATTTGATTGGGCCAAGAAAAATTGGATTTGAGCTTGAAAGCATTTCAAACCCTAACCAAACCCCATTTAAACCCCAAATTGAAGCCCACTTGGTTGAGGCCCACCAAGGCCCATGAATTTGGCCACCTTGGCAAGGCTTCTTGGAAAAGTTTCCTCCCCCACATGGTAGACCATTCACTGCCCTTGGCTGCACCCAATAGTGCCTTGATGAGATGGAGAAACCCACCCCATCAACCTTCATTCCTCACAGCTTCTGCAGGCAATCCTTTCCCCTCTCTATTCTCCACTTTACGTCACATAGCTACCTCCAATCAATGATCATTCAAGTCCATATCTTTCCCCTACAAAAGTCTTGAGTCATGCAAGACACACTTACTTCCCTTTCATCACTTCTTCAACCCATTCTTAGAGAGAAACCCAAAAGAGCTCTCTCGGGCAGATTTCTGGGTCTTTTTATGTGGAGCTTTTCGACCCCTTGTAAGTATTTTTACATGATGACTCCTTCATAAAAGTTGTTCCTCTTTGAGTATAGTTTCCGTAGATATATTATTCATATCATTCCATAATCATTTGGTTGGTCAAAAATATTTTTTAACCATGGAAAGGTCATTCTTGGCGTGAATCTGGAGAGTATGTTATGTTTTGGAGTTTTTGACCAAGCTAATGGGTATATCTTGGTTCGAAAATTTTAAGGAGTGTTTTTAGCATGTTTTTAAGAGTGTTCATTGAGGTTTTGTTGCATGACTAAAGCTTTTGATGATAGATTTTCTTAGATCTAGAAACTTGAAAACTGGAAGTAGCAAAACAGTTTTTATTTTGAGAAAGTTTGAATATTTCGAGCTTTTATCTTACTCAAAGGCTTTGATATTTTTATATGATGATCATAAGTCTCTTATTTTCATGTTAGGATGTAATTTTGAAGATATTTAGCATTAGTTTCAAAGATATGATTTTTCTATGCAAGAGGATTTCGGTTAGGCCTAAGATTTGATGTTTTTGGATTAGATCCATGTTTTATTGATTTTAGCCATGTGATTTTAATTTTGATGGTTGGATATTCTTTAAGACACATTTTAAAACCATGTGATGCTTTATTTCGAAGATCTCACCTTCTTAAGTCATTGATCAAAAGATTTATCAAAACTAGTTGAGGAAAGAGTTTCTGTTTTTGGACTAAGTGTAAAACCAAAAACTCCAAGTGTTATTTTGTGATTTTGGTGACTTTAGTTTGATGATTTAAAGCATGGTTGATGTTAGGATGATGTTATGAATATGTTAGAAGTAAGATTTGATTTTTTGAATTCTTGGAGATGTTTTGATTTAGGGTCAAAACTTATGATTAAGTGTTTGGATCTTTTTACAAAAAGTTTGGTGTTGATCATTAGCTTTTTCTAAATGGATGTTTTGAGTATGATTGTAAACTTAGAATAGGAAGATCTTTGTTACAAAATTTTAGTTTAAGCATGAGTTTTAAAGTTGGAAGGAATTACAACAAAAATCACGAGAAATAGCCTATGGATGTTTCGGCCATAGTGTGTTTTCCATAGTTGTGATTTGTTTTAAATTTTTCTAAGTTGATATTTGAGTTTAGGACAAAATTTGCATGGGGAAAGTAAATTTTGAAAATTTTTGGAGTTAGGATGTGAAATCCTTAAGTTAAGGGTAAAATGGTCATTTTCCACATGTAGAGGGTAAAATGATAATTTTACTCTAAGTTAGCTTGTTTTCATATTTCTAACTGTTAGTAATTAAATGTCTAACTTTTAGAATACCTTATTACAGTTCTTCGTGTTTCGCGCTTTATTCTCATAGAACGCGACGATCGATGTAAGTTAGCTTCTAACTTACTATCAGTTTATTGTGTATGTATGATAGGTAAGGGAACTACAATTTATGTATATATGTTATCATATATGTCATGCCATGCCATGTCATTACATGTTTATCTGTTATGCATGATTTATTCTGTCACAAATATTTATCTGTTACACAATCTATTCTGTCACGTATTGCTATATGTTATAAGTATACCATATCATACATGTATGTCATATCATGTAATATTCACCATTGCAAGTATGTCATGTTAAGTAAAGAAGTCAGATCAAGTTTACATCAAGTCAAGTTTCAGATCACGTTCAAGTTAAGTTATTCATGTCAATCACGACCTTAAGTGCTAGGATAGGGTAATATCCTAGTAGAACTCATTTGTTCACGCTGGAGTGTCTAAATAGGTGTGAAATTCCCTGGGTTGACGAAGTACAGTCAACAGGTTACGAATGTGGCCTAATTAGTTGGTCACTGGAGCGCGCCAGGTACTAATGCCGATAGTGCCATATTTTATTTTACGTGTATTCATGGGGCCACAACAACTGTGGAGCATACACTACGTGAGATACAGCAATTGTGACACGTAGAATACGTGGGGCCACAACAACTGTGGAGTACGTATTAACGCATTCACAGCTAGTGTAGATACCTGTGTTGTGATGTGGTAATCGACAGGGACACATGGCTCTAGGGGACCCGTGTAACACCCATATGGTCACGTTATTAATTAAGTCTATTGAATAAGATTCCAAGTTCATGTCAAGAAGTTAAGAATAAGCAATCATGGTGACCCCATGAGATAAGAATAAGTTTCAGATCAAGTCCATGTTAAGACAAGTTTCAAATCAAGTTTATGTTATGTTATGTTATGCTCACATACAAATTATGTTCATGTTCACGTTAAGTTTTAAGTTCATGTTCATATCATGTTATGTTCAAGTTTATGATATGTTTAAGCTCACGTTCTTGTTATGTTATGTTTCAAGTTCACATTTCTGTCATGTTATGTTCACGTACATGTTATTTTCAAATTCACGTTCATGTTATGTTATGTTCACGTTCACATTATGTCTCAAGTTCACGTTTATGTCATGTTATGCTCAGGTTTATGTTAAGTTCAAGTTCATATTTATGTTATGCATGTTCACGTTCATGCTATATTTCAAATCCATGTTATGTTTCAAGTTTCATGTTCATGTTATGTTGCTAGTCCATGTTATGTTTTTAAGTTCAAGTTCATATGATGTTAAGTCAAGTTCAATTCACATTTAAGTTTAGGTTATGTCATGCTATATGTCAAGTTATGCTATGCTTACTTTTGACTTTAATTATGCATTCATGCTTTTACTGTCATGCATGCATCATTAACCTGTGTGGGAGTTTCTTGTTAACTTACTGAGATTTGTAATCAAATCTCACTGTAGTAGTTCCAACTACCATTCCCCCTAAATGGTAGGTGATATGTCAGGATCAGAGTAGGGATCGGACTTTGGTAGATTGAATGAGGATGACTAGACGCCGCAGACACGACGCGGAGCTTACAATTTCCATAGTTAGTTCTTGGATAGCATTCTGGCCTCGTTAGTCAAGTTACACGAGTTACTCAACGAGCTTGCTCAATAGTATATTTTGATAATGTAAATATGAAGTCTAGCCTCCCATGTTTTTGAGATTACAGTCTTCTGAGACTCATATTAAAATCGTGGATGTTTATTTTGTTAAGAATGCTTGATTATGATTTAACTATTTGGGATGTTATAAGTTTGGTGCATAGTATTGCTCAAGAAAAAAAAAATTATCCGCTGCGAATATTGGATAATGCTAGATGCATTTTAGGAACATTGCATCTTATATGTCATGAACGGGAGCAGGTAACCTTGTATTGCATGTCTTGATGTTTCGGATGTCCGTCCGATCCCAAACAAAAATCTGCGGGCGTCACAAGTACGTAATGTACGCATCCCGTAACAGGTATCTGCACCAGCTCCAGTGCGTATAACATGAACATGAACTAAGTTGGCACCATCGGCATTGGTGCTTAACTTCGCTCTAGCGGCCAGTTAGTTAGGCCACATTCAAAGCTTGCTGAAGATAATTTGTCAACCCATGAAATTTTACATCAATTTAAACATTCCAACGTAAACAACAGAATTCCACTAGGATATTACCCCATCCTAACACTTTGGGTTTTGATAAATGTAAAAAACTCAACTAACTTGAAGATACTGTTTTTCACCATAGGGACATTAAATATAAACATCAACATAATAAAGTTAAACCTCCATAAGGCCAAAAAAATATCCACATCTCAAATTACCCAATTCATAAAAAAAATAATAAACCTACTGAATATGACTCTCCAATACTTACTTGTACCTTTTGGCACCTATTCCTTTACGATCATCAAATCTCACTCATGCTTCATAATCTTGATCTTCCGTTGAAATATTCAAATTATCTAAAAAAATATTATAGAGATAAAATGTGAGTTATCAACAACTCAGTAAGCAGAAAACATATAGTAGTACGTAAACATGAGCATTAACAGATTTCAGAGTGTATAACAAAACTTTAACTCTCAAAATGCAGAATCAGAAACTAGTTATCAAATTATTAGTGTGAAATTTTCAAAAAACATTCTTATTCAAAAATCCTTTAGCATATCATAATCTAAGACATTATCTTCATATCATATAAGAGCATCACATCAGGATAGAGACCATGTTTAAACCCCATAGTAGGGTTATAAAGCACTATTATACCCATGGCAGGACCTTAATAGAAACATATCAGAAACAAAATAGAATCAAATACAGATATAGAATCAGAAAGTCATGTCAAAGGTTTTCAGATGCCACATTATATCAAAATAGAGTATTGAATAGATTTAGATCATTTCACGTATTCAAAACATCTTCACTTAATCAACGCAAAATTATTCAAATCTCATATTCACTCTTTTTCACAGTTTAGAAACAGAATGCTAAAATAGGCTCATGTCTACACAATCACGATAGAAAAATACTACCTTCTTATGCAAAGTTTCATGAGTAATGTAGAACACATTACTGAGATTGTTTTTACATTTATTTTTAAAACAAACATTCATATTTTCAAAATCAACCTCAGTCCTTTTCTTTTATGTAAAGTCTAGTATAGGAACCTGTTTACCTAGACTTTTTACTTCTTTGAGTTTTTCCCACAACTGTGCCAAATGCTTTGAATTTATATAAAAGGAGCGATGGTTGACTCTCCAACTTTTGTAAGTGAATGTGGAAGGTGAAACAATTCAAATTCCACTATGCATACGCAAGGCGTAGCGTGAAGAAGAATAAACCGTCTGACAACCATCATTGCGGAAGAGAGAAAACGGTCATCATCTATGACAACCCAAACTTGGCTAAGCATGGTTCATCATTATTTATAGTGGCCATAGCATTTTAAGGGCCTTAGTGTTTTAAGTGAAGAAGAAGCCTTAGAAAATTTAGTGTGAAACTTAAGCCCAAGAGAGAGCTAGCCCTAGAATGCCTAGTGTAATTCAGCCCTACACGAAAGCCTAAGTCCAATAGTCCAAAACCCATGACCCAACCCTTTGTCACTAGTGCCATGTGTTTTGAATATGAGGCACTATGTATCTAGACAGGTTAGTGGATTAAGGGGGGGAGAAAAGTATGAGGAAGCCAAGGGATGGCTTGCACGCCTACCCTAGTGGGATTGACACTTGTCCTACATGCATGAGGCTTCTAAAAGAAGGAAATGACAAGATGACCTAGGGAAGACTAAGGGACAATTGGCGAAACCCCTCCCACAAACCTACACATTTTGGTTTGACACAATTTCAAGTTTCCATGTTGATGCTATGGAAAAGAGAGTCAAAGAAAGATTAAAAGCAGATTTTCTAGGTGATTTGCATGGAAAAACTGAAGGGACATAAGGGGATTTCTAATTTCTTAGCTTACACTCAAGATACTATCAAATTTTTCCAAGTGTAAACCATGCCATGAGTTTCTAGAAGATTTGATGAAGAGACATTTGCACAATGGACTAATTTACCCTTGTAATTTCGGCCACCACTAGTCAAAGCACAACCATCACTTGCCACTTGTCACTAAGTTTCTAATTTGGACAATAGCACATGAAGAGTCATCTTGGGAAGATGAAGCAACAAGAAGAAATGGGAGAGAGAGAGAGAGAGAGAGAGAGGGTAGCAATAGGTAAGGCACACGCATACTCATGCCAAGAGATTACTTGTTGGGAAAAGGAAGATGCATAAGTCATTTTATGCAAGTACCGTTCAAGAATATTCATATGTTTTAGAAAAGGGAAGGGCATAAAAGGAAAGAAGTGGATTTTGGCCAAAAAGGGGAGATCTACACGCCACCCATGCTTGCCCATTCCCAATGCACTCCAATGAAGGAGTACCAAGAGGCTAACTCGGCAATGGAGAAGATGGAAGAAGAAACCTATGCCATTTAGCACTCATGCTAGGATTTTGGAGGCAAACAAGAGGGAAGATGAAGGGACCAAGTATAAAAGGAGAGGAGTACACGCCTATGGGCTTTTCCTCTTGCCCATTTTCGAATTTGCATATGCCCATATCCTTTCCAAACCATTCTCACACTTTCACTTGAAGGTTCCCACACTTTCTCACGTTTTCTCTTCGACCAAACGAGGGAAGTTTATTCAAGAAGTAGTTTCAGCACCTTCAAGAGAGAGACCAAGGTAAGACATGGTTTTTCTTAGTTCTTGCACTAACTCTTCATCATTCTAACTCAAAGATGAGATTCAAATCTTAAAGGAGTTCAAAAATGGTGAAACACACACGTTTCCTTCATGATTTCTTAAAAACTGAATTAGGGTTTCTTAGAAACCCATGAAGTCGATGGTGTTCATCCTTCATATTTTCAACCCCCATCATGTATTCTTATCCTATTTTGAGTCTTGTATGAGTTTATAAGTGAGACAAAGGATTTCTTGACTAAAACCCTAGAGGCTAAAAGTTTGTAACCCTAGAAAAACCCTCACACACTCAAGAACACGAATTAGGGTTTTGAGATACTCTTTCTAATGGATTTTATTTTAAATTACAACTTTCTTTTCAATTCATATTGTGGTTTTTTGTAAGTATACACTCAACTTGTTCTTGGTTAATCTACGTATATACTTATGTAGATCCTTTTGTTTGTTTCTATTATTTGGTTGTTATTAATTTTTTGTTTGCTGGAATACTTTTACATGAACTTGGAATATGAATATGGAAGGAATAACATGATTTGGTGCAAGATAAAAATGGTAAGAATGTCCTTTGCATGTTTTGGTTTTAAGAAAAATAATGTTGTTAATTTGAGGAACTTGGAGTTTCGGCTATATCATGTCTTGGTAGTTTTGGATCTTGTGCAAATGCTATGATTTTATGTTTTGATTTACTATGCTTTGATTTCTAAGCAATATGGTTGAAGTTTGGAGTATGTTTAAGTGATAATCTTCCATGTTCTTGCACCTCTAAGTTTTGGCCAAAGCTAGATTTCATAGCTCCATGTTTGTGTTTTAGTATCTTATGAGTTCTATGTTATCATGCCATGAATTGAACATGTTTTGCTTGGTTATTTCATGCATGGTATCTCATATGTCATATGTCGAGTATAAGCATGCATATCTTAAGTCTCATGTCACATGCATTTGAGAGAAATGTTTTTCAAAAGAGATGTGTTTTCAAAAATGTTTTAAAATAAAATGAGTCTAAAAGTTTTATCACGACCCCAAGTGCTAGGGCGGGGGAGTGTCCTAGTGGAACTCCTCTGCCCACTTTGAAAAGGGTCAGTGCATAAGTCAAAATTCAGTTTTTAGTCATATGTCAAGTACATGTCCATGCACATATTGCATAATATACCTTTGTATGCTTGTGTTAACTATTGCATGATGTGTGTTTACTTGTTGAGATTTTTTGAAATCTCATTGTCATAGTTTCCACTACAATTCCCCTTCTGGAATGGTAAAAGTTGTAGCAGGATTAGAAGGCTATGTGGATGGCCAAGTGGAAGAGAACAGCATCTCCTCCGGAGAGGATCGTGCCTAAGAGGGACATAAGTAGGATCAAGCCCTCTGTTTTAGAGCATCTTGAGGCCATAGATTGGGAGATCACCAGGATACTTCAGTTTGTTGAGAAGTTTCAGCAACTCAATAATAGGGACAAGGATCGGGCATTGGAGAAGCGAGTGAAAGACGTGCCCTCATGATGAAGGAAAAAAAGAATAGAATTTGGAACCCCATTTCCCATAAGAGGAAATGTTTTGATATTTTGGGACTTAACATATTTTGGAAGAAGGTCCCGTGTTTTTGGGAGATTAAAACTCGTTGCTATATTTTGATGGCTATGTTTCTTATGGATGATTTGATAATGTTTGGGAAAAAGTTTAAGGTATAGTACCATGTGCTATGCAATTGCCTACGGCATTGCATAATATACCTATTATTATTTTCCGTTGCATGTTTATTGCATACTGCTAGTATAACTAGGAGCATTGCATGTTATCTGTCATGTAAGAAGAGTGCATAGCCTTGTGTTACATGTCCTGGTGTTTCAGTCACCATTCGATCCCAAGCAGGGGCTAGGGGCGCCACATCATCAAGTACCGGGGTCCAATCTTCGAGGACTGCATCAGAGAAATTGGGAAGTGAAGTATGACATGTTGAATTGAGTGGCAAGAACAGGCATAAAGACACAACACATGGAAGGATCAAGGGGGCAATGGTGTCATCTCACCTCGGCCAGCCAGGTATGATGCAGCAAGTAGCGATGGGAAGAAAGGGAAAAAGGAAAATTTTCCATTGGCCTAACTTGATGAGAATCAACGGGGTAACTATTATGGAGTTTTTCCCCTGGTCTCAAAATGCCTAGTGGCTGAGCCCAATGCCCATGGGCCTTACCAACAGGGTCACCTGTTAAACTAGAGGGCTCTCGACTAGTATAAACCAAATTTGGGCCTTGGACTAGAGGGCACTCCACTACCAAGGAAGCACGAAAAATCTGCTCCTATGAAAAGGGAAGAAGAACATGCCATCTCGACAAGACTGAACTCTAAGACAAAGACGAGGGTTACGTTGCTTTAAATGCACTCACTAGAGGATCACGTCACATTAAATGCATTCCCTAGAGGGCCATGCTGCATTAAATGGGTATGGCAAATGAGACTTCGAAAGGACACCCCTTCCCCCAGCCGTAGGGCATGGCTGCCTGACCCTTGAAACCAGGTATAAAAGGGAACCCTAGGTATCGAAAGGGGGTTACACTCTACGTTATCATTACACTCTAAACTCTTTCTGCTCTTACTACTCTCCTGCACATTTGCTACGAGTATTACTAAATTTGACATTGGAGGCTCCCTCAGCCACCCAAGGGCCACCACCCCTCTTAGTGTTTTCTCTGTGTTTACAGGCCCAAGACTGAATACTTGAACTGCTAAGGGACTGGCCCAAAGGCATACAAAATACAACGTTAACAGGGGTGCTGTTTGTGGGATCTTAGAAATTTTTGCATGTCCTTCGTATGCCTACGAGAAACCGTTCTCATACAGTTTGGGACCAAGAGGAAGCAACATCAACAAACGTAGAACCTAGACTAGTAGCAATGGAATAGCCGGTAGAGAGGCTGACCACTAAGGTGGGTGTCCTCCAAGGAGAAAACCAGGCTCTCTAGAATAATGCCCAAGAACCATTGCAGGATGAAGAACCTAATAACAGTAAGTATCATGGGTCTAGAAATGCTGGGGGAGACGACAGCAAAGATGAAAAAAGGAAGAACATATAGAAAAAACTACGCAACCTTATGAGGAAGTATGAGGAGATGCCGAGGAAAATGGGCACCTCGTGTGACGCCCCCAGATTCCGCTTGGGATCGAACGGACATCTGAAGCGTTGGCACATGCAACACATGGTTACCTGCCCCCGTTCATGACATATAAGATGCAATGTTCCTAACATGCATCTAACATTATGCAATATTCGCAGAGGATAATTTTTTTTTCTTAAGCAATACTATGCACCAAACTTATAATATCCCAAATAGTTAAATCGTAATCCAAGCATACTTAACAAAATAAACATCCACGATTTTAGTACGAGTCTTAGAAGACTGTAACCTAAAAAACATGAGAGACCAGACTCTATATTTACATTACCAAAATACACTATTGAGAAAGTTCGTCAAGTAACTCGTGTAACTTGACTAACAAGGCCAGAATATTGTCCAAAAACTAACTATGGAAGCTATAAGCTCATTGTCATATCTATGACGTCTAATCAATCTCCTTCAGTCTACCAATGTCCGCTCCTTACTCTGATCCTGACACATCGCCTACCATTCGGGGGGAATGGTAGTTGGGACTACCACGGTGAGATTTGATTACAAATCTCAGTAAGTTAAGAAGAAACTCCCACACAGGTTAATGATGCATGCATGGCAGTAAAAGCATGAATGCATAATTAAAGTTGTAAGTAAGCATAGCATAACTTGACATATAGCATGACATAACTGACATAACTTGAACTTAAACGTGAACTGAACTTGACTTAACATGACATGAACTTGAGCTTAAAACATAATATGGACTAGCAACATAACATGAACGTGAATTTGAAACATAACATGGACTTGAAACATAACATGAACGTGAACATGCATAACATAAATATGAACTTGAACTTAACATAAACCTGAGCATAACATGACATAAACGTGAACTTGAGACATAATGTGAACGTGAACATAACATAACATGAACGTGAACTTAAAAATAACATGTACGTGAACATAACATGACAGAATCGTGAACTTGAAACATAACATAACATGAACGTGAGCTTGAACATATCATAAACGTGAACATAACATGATATATAATATGATATGAACATGAACTTGAAACTTAACATGAACATGAACATAACATGTACGTGAGCATAACATAACATAACATGAACTTGATCTGAAACTTGACTTAACATGCACTTGATCTGAAACTTGACTTAACATAAACTTGGAATCTTGCTTCTTTACTTAACATGAAGTTGGACTTGAATTCTGACAATAAAAAATGATTCAGCCAGTCGTTTCTTTAGGAATAGTGAACAATCAGAATGATTCCGCCCAACATATTCCATCAGAGATATTCTGACAATCAGAATGATTCCATCAAGAGTATCTTAAAACACGTACCCTAGCAATCAGAATGATTACACCAGGAGTACCCAATACTACTCTGACAATCAGAATGATTCCATCACGAGTATCTTAAAACACGTACCCTAGCAATCAGAATGATTACACCAGGAGTACCCAATAATACTCTGACAATCAGAATGATTCCATAACGAGTATCTTAAAACATGTACCCTAGTAATGAGAATTATTACACCAGCAGTACCTAGTAATACTCTGATAATCAGAATGATTCCATCACGAATATTTTAAATAAGATACCCTAACAATTAGAATGATTACGCTAGGAGTATCTGCATAACTGAACTTGAATGGCAATCTGACAATCATAATAATTTTGCCAAAAGTACCTCGTGTGAATTACAAGTGGAGATGCTCGGACAATCATAATGATTACATCACGAGTATGCTAAACGTAACTGACTTAAATGTAACTTGCAAGACATGACTTACTTGAGATGGAAACACTTCGTATCATGACCGAACATGTAACAGATTTCATACTTGACATGACATACTTGCAACAGTGAATATTATATGATATGACATACATATAACATACAACATTACATGACAAAATAGATTGTGTAACAGATAAATATTCATGAAAGAATAAATCATGCGTAACAGATAAACATGTAATGACATGGCATGGCATGGCATATATGATAACATACATACATAAATTGTGGTTTCCTTACTCATCATACATACACAGTAAACTAATAGTAAGTTAGAAGCTAACTTACCTCGATCGTCGCGTTCTATGAGAATAAAGCGCGAAACACGAGAAACTGTAAGAAGGTATTCTAAAAGTTAGACATTTAATTACTAACAATTAGAAATATGAAAACAAGCTAACTTAGAGTAAAATTACCATTTTACCCTCTACATGTGGGAAAATGACCATTGTACTCCTAACTTAAAGATTTCACATCCTAACTCCAAAAATTTTCAAAATTTACATTCCTCATGAAAATTTTGTCCTAAACTCAAATATCAACTTAGAAAAATTTAAAACAAAACACAACTATGGAAAAATACACTATAGCCGAAACATCCATAGGCCATTTCTCTTGATTTTTGTTGCAATTCCTTCCAACTTCAAAACTCATACTTAAGCCAAAATTTTACAACAAAGATCTTCCTATTCTAAGTTTACAACCATACTTAAAACATCCATTTAGAAAAAGCTAATAATCAACACCAAATTTTTTGTAAAAAGATCCAAACACTTAATCACAAGCTTTGACCCTAAATCAAAACATCTCCAAGAATTCCAAAAGTCAAATGTTACTTCTAACATATTCATAACATAATTCTAAGATCAACCATGCTTTAAATCATCAAACTAAAGTCACCAAAATCACAAAATAACACTTGGTGTTTTTGGTTTTACACTTAGTCGAAAAATAGAAACTTTTTCCTCAACTCGATTTGATAAATCTCTTGATCAAGGGCTTAAGAATGTGAGATCTTTGAAATAAAGCATCACATGGTTTAATAATGTGTCTTTAATAGGATCCAACCATCAAACTTAAAATCACATGGCTAAAAATCAATAAAACATGGATCTAATCCAAAAACATCAAATCTTAGGCCTAACCGAAATTCTCTTGCATAGAAAAATCATATCTTTGAAACTAATACTAAATATCTTCAAAATAACATCCTAACATGAAAATAAGAGACTTAGAATCATCATATAAAAATATCAAAGCCTTTAGAGTAAGATCAAACCTTGAAATATTCAAACTTTCTTCAAATAAAAACTGTTTTACCACTTCCAGTTTTCAAGTTTCTAGATTTAAGAAAATATATCATCAAAAGTTTTATTCATGCAACAAAACCTCAATGAACACTCTTAAACACATACTAACAACACTCCATAAAATTTTCGGACCAAGATATGTCCATTAGCTTGGTCAAAAACTCCAAAACATAACATACTCTCCAAATTCACTCCCAGAATGACCTTTTCATGGTTAAAAAATACTTTTGACCAACCAAATGACCATGGAATGATACTAATAATATATCTACGGAAATTATAGTCAAATAGGAACAACTTTTATGAAGGATTTATCGTGTGAAAATACTTACAAAGGGTTGAAAATCTCCACACAAAAAGACCTGAAATCTGCCCGAGAGAGCTCTTTTGGGTTTCTCTCTAAGAATGGGGTGAAGAAGTGATTAAAGTGAAAGAAGTGTGGCTTGCACGGCTCTATACTTCTGGAGGGGGAAGATATGGGCTTGAAAGACCCTTGATTGGAGGTGGCTATGTGACATAAAGTGGAGAATAGAGAGGGGAAAGGATAGCCTGCAGAAGCTGTGAGGTATGGAGGTTGATGGGGTGGGTTTCTCCATCTCATCAAGGCACTATTAGGTGCATCCAAGGGCAGTGTATGGTCTGCCATGTGGGGGAGGAAACTTCTCCAAGAAGCCTTGCCAAGGTGGCCAAATTCGTGGGCCTTGGTGGGCCTCAACCAAGTGGGCTTCAATTTGGGGTTTAAAGGGGGTTTGGTTAGGGTTTGAGATGCTATCAAGTTCAAATCCAATTTTTCTTGGCCCAATCAAATTTCCAAGGTTTAAAAGGTTGGATAATAAGGATTTGAGAAATTAATAGCATATGGAAGTGATTTAATCAAGTGATTAAACACAATGCTAGAAATTGGATCAAAAAGGGTTTGAAGGCCAACAAGGGGGTTTGGGGAAACCGTTTAGGGTTTCGGTTTCAACCAAGCTTTTGGGGTTTCAAATGGATTCCAACCATTTAGGGTTTCACTAGGGTTGAAACCCTCTTTGATCTAGCTAAATATGGTTGATCAGATGAAAAGGGTTTTGCTTAGTGGCATGATCTCACACCTTGATTTCCTTCACAAATCCATCTAATGGTTCCTCTTTGTGCCAAGTGTCTAATACTATACACTATATGTGGCTAAGATCTTGTCAATTATCCAAATAAAATTTCTCTAACCTAATTTGGACATTCCACATTGTGATTTTGAAAACACTGCACTTAGTACACTTATCGAGGTTACATTCACTAAAAAAAAAGCATAACAAACTTAGTACTAAAAAATTCTAAATATTCATATTAACCTACAATGAAAGTCGTTTACCAAGACTCAACCCCGAAGTGCCCCTAATAAAGATTTCACAGTTTCGAACAGGCATTTCGTCCAAAATTATGAAAATGAGCTATTGCACCATAAAATCTTAAATATTCAACTGAGTCTAGTGGTGCAGACCATAACATATTCTGACACTTCTAACTATCTCAAACAATTAAAAATGTATTTTTGACACTATAGTGAGTGATAATACTGATTATGTTGACAGACTAAAACCTTTGCGATTAGCCGATTTGTGAAAACTTACGGAGTTTCCACGAGGTTTCTCAAGTCTATAAAAATTCTACCATTGAATTTCTAACGGGCTGTTACACCTCGACGTTAGTAGACCAGCTACTCCTTAACTCAGGCTTGTCATACAGTGCCAAAGTAATGGCGATACCCCTACTACCAAAGTTTTGGGTCCACCCTATAGAGATGTATGAAGGGACTAGGGACCCGGTTGAGAATTTTGAAACCTTCAAGGCGCACATGACTTTACATGGTTTCCCCGAAGAGGTGGCCTGCAGAGCCTTCCTGTTAACCTTGAAGGGACTGAAGGGACTAGCGAGGGTGTGGTTTGACTCCTTGGCACCCGGCTCTATAAAAAGTTTTGGGTAGCTAGCCTGTCTATTCCGCACCCAGTTCATGGCGAGCAGGAGAAGAAGGCACCCTGCTGACTCGGTTTCGAATGTGCTTCCAAGTGTAGAAGTGTCAAGTTATATCAAGGATAAGTCCAGGATCGTATTCCACAGGGACAAAGGGTTATCAAAGCATATATGAGATTTTTGAGTAACAAATGTGTTGACTAAGAGAGATGAAAATAAAATTAAAATGCAATGCAAAAAAATAATCGAAGTTGATATTAGAGTTTCTAATAAAAACAGGCAAATTAACAAACACTTGGGTTGGGTATGAGACTCTTTTTATTTCGGATCCTAGATAAATTTTCTCATTAATAATCCAATCAAGGTATTGAAAAACGGGAGATAAAAAGTTATGCTCAAGTTTTGCAATATTTTTTCTAAGGGATTCTCTACTTTACTAGCCAAACACACATTAACAATCAATCCAGAGAAGCCTTGATAATTTTCAAGCTTTTGTTGTGCCTTACATCAACAACAAAACAAGAGCAAGAGCCGCAATCTATTTTCAATTTAAATTCAACTAGTAACTTAGTGAAATCAACATTCAACAACAAAATATTGCATCAAACTAGAACCCAAAATAAATTAAGTCTCATTCCACAACCCAAGTTTTAGAAATTAGCTACACATGATATTTCTAGGAATAAAAATTAATCTAAGTAAAGCCATATCAAAAACTAAGAAAATACTAACAAATAAACCTTAGAATGAAAAATAAATAGTTTATAAAATATCAGCTCAAAGAAATAAAACAAACTAGACTAAATAAATAAATAAACTAAGAAAACTAAAATGAAGCTGCCACCTCAAGATGCCAAACGAAAGAGCTAAGAAGAAAAGAAAAAGAAGTCTGCCGACTCCTATTCCATAACCCCCGAACGAAAGAGAATGAAATATAAAAATAAAAGTAAGCCAAAACCAAGCGAGAGAGAGGCCCGTGAAGTCTGAAACGTAGAAAGTAAAAGCAATAAAGAAAACCGAACAATGGTTTGAACTAAGAACTGAATGAAAAAGAAAGCTTCCTCCCCTCTAACGTCAACGACTAGAAGGAAAAACAATGAATGAAAAAAACCTCATGTAAAATCCGCCGCCTACTGCTTTTACAACGTTCAGAAAAGAAGAAGAATGATAAAAATAGATCCAGCCGACTCTTGAGTGAACAATGAAAATCAACTAAAAAATAGCCACCGACTACCAAGCTAACACCAGAAAAAGAAAGAATATCAAGATAGCCTCCCCCCGTCCAGTACAAAAAATGACTAAGGAAAATAAACTAAAGATACCATCCGTTGTCTCCTCAAAATGAAAACTGCAGAGAGAATCAAATAAAATGAAGTGCTGCCGAATGAGGTCTGTTAAAATAAAACTGCAGAAAAATAATATGAAGAAGAAAACAAGAAAGCTGCCGCCTGGTTCTAGAAATACTGAACAAAAAAACCAGAAAATGAAGCAAGAAACAGAGAGTTCTTCTGCAACGTGAAAAGAATGAATACAAGAAAAAAATAATTCAAGCCGCCTACTTCCTCAGGTCTAAAAATGAAAAACACCTCCCTTTTCCACTGCAGAAAAATCAAAGAAAATAAATAGCCACGCTGCCGCCCAACCATGTGCTTTCCGTAGACCACCTTGCCATGTGCTTTCCGTAGGCCACCTTGCCATGCGCATGGTTCTGCTACTTCCCACTAGATGTAAAGTAAAGCCATAAAGAAATAAAAAGCCACCAACTTTCCTTGAGGTCTTCGGTCTATGGACTCCAGCCGCACCTGCTTCTTGCATCCAGCTTGTTCTGTCCACTCTCATGAAAAAGTAGAAGAAAAAAATAATATATGCCCCTTATTCGGTCCAATAAGATCAGCCGACTATCTCCTATAAAAAATAATAATGAAATCCTAAAGAGAGAGAGCCTTGTCCGTCCGTCTGTGCGTGCGTGATCGACCGGCAATGAGTTGCTCAAGTTCCTTCCGTGAGTTCCAGCATTGTGCTCTTCCATCAATTTATTTGTACATGATTGAATGTTTCCAAGAATACCCCTTAACCTATGGAGTGAAATATTTGTATTAGCATCAAAAAAAGATAAACTTGAGATATTAAATCTGATGTAGCCTATCAGCTGCAATATAAATCTCTTTAAGTGCATAAACATCGAAATTTTATCAATTAGTCAATTACTAAAAATCACTACATAATTAAGTGCTTAATTCACTTTAGATTGAACAATTTATTCATTTAAGTAACTTAATCATGCAGTTTAAGCACTTCATCACCTGCGGCATTCCTACTCACCATCAAGTAGGGAGAGGATGAGAGCCTAAAAGCGTACTTGACCAAGTTCAACAAGGAGCCCATGACGGTGGAGGACTAGGATGAGAAGATCACCCTGGCAGCGCTCTTACCGTGTGGCCCTGGTCCCCATTCATGGCAGAGCTGGCTAAGAAAACCCGCCACCCTGTGGATGTTCATGGATGAAGTCGATAACTTCAACAACTCTGAGGACACGCTCTTGTCTTGACTAAGCCAAGGAAGAAGGAGTTAAAGCGTGTGGACAAGAAGGGAAAGCCTTAACTAGGGGTCTCACTTGCCAGAAGGAAGAAAGGATGTCGCGTGATAGACGAAAGGAGGAGCCCTCCTCGAAGAGTGTAGGGTATTTATTGAACCACTCAACTATCACCATCCAGAAGGATGAGTGCCAGCCCACCCAGGAGGACAACTAGTCAACAGGCCGCTACTGCATCTACCACCAGTCGACCACCCACAACACAGATGACTGCCCTTCCATGCGGGAAAAAGGGGACTGGATAGATTGGGCAGCACCAAGATATCCCCCTTTGTGATGAGAGGAACAAGTGTGGAGGAGGCAGTTAGGAGAAATGAGCCCTGATAAGGGCTATAGGCAAAGGATAATGGAAAGCTTGCAAAGAAGAGAAGCCAAGCAAAGACCTCCACGTGGTCCCCCCCAATCGTCATGCCTAGAAATACCCCCAGAAGGAAAAATCAGAACCATAGCGGGGGATTCATTAGTAAAGGAGCGACCTCCTCTAGGAGAAAGGCACACATTAGGAAGGCCCAATACCAAGAGGTGTACTTAGCAGCATACTGCCCAAAAAAGTATAGGAGAAGCAAACCTGCACCCGTAATCTTCTTTAGGGAGGATGATGAGGAGGGAGTCCTCTACCCGCACGATAACGCTCTAGTTGTGACCATGTTAATCACCAACTTCATCACTAGGAGAATTATTGTCGACAATGGCAGCTCAGCTGACATACTGTTCTAGGAAGCATTTATCTACACGGGAATAGACACTTATCTGACTCCAACCAGCACCAATGTTGCTCAAAGGCTTCCTACACGACCCTCATTATGGTTGACTTCCTAGTTGTGCAGGTCCCCTCCTCTTACAATACTATCATCAGCCGACCGACCCTCAACAAGCTCAAGGTGATCACTTCCACCTACCACCTAAAGATGAAATTCTCGATTGCTCAAGGGGTAGGAGAAATCTGCAGAGAACAAGTCTTGGCACGAGAGTGCTACATGCAAAAGTTGAAGCTGAAGGATGGTGAGGTTGCCCACGATGCACCCCCTTGACCCATTAAGACCAACAAGCAGTGCAGGTATGCGCCACACATGAAGCCACAGCTAGCTTTTGTCGAAAACTCAACCTGCGATGACTAGAGGAGGAGAGGAAGGCATATATAGGAAAAGTGTAATTGCCCACTAGGAATTCAATGGTAGAATTTCTATAGGCTTTAGGAATCTTGTGAAAACTCTATAAATTTTCATGAATCGACCATTCGCGTAGGTTTTAGTTTGTTAGTATAGTCAGTGTTATCACTCAATATAGCGCCAAAAGTACAATTTTAATCAATTGAGGTAGTTAGAAGTGTCAGAATGCGTTATGGTCTACGCCATTAGACGTAGTTGATTATTTAGGAGTTTATGGCGTAATAATCCTACTTTTATATTTTTGAACGAAACACCTATTCAAAACTGTATTTCTATTTTTAGGAGCACTTCAAAATTGAATTTTGATAAATGAATTTCATTGTTAAGTTTGTATGAATATTTAAGATTTTATAGTGCAAAGTTTATTGTTCACTTTGCATTAAATAGTAATCTCAGGAAGTGCACCAAGTGTAGTGTTTTCAAAATCATAATGTGGAATGTTCAAATTAGGTTATAGAAGTTTCATTTGGATACTTGGTAAAATCTTAGCCAGATATGGTGAATAGTATTTTATATTGGGCACCAAGAGGAACCATTGGATGGATTGTGAAGGAATCAAGGCATGAGATCATGTGACCTAAGCAAAACCATATTCCATTTGACCGACAAGATTATGCCAAACCAAAGAGGATTTCAACCTTAGTAAAATCCTAATTGGTTGGAGTCCAATTGAAACTCCAAAAGCATGGTTGAAACCAAAACCCTAAACAGTTTTCTCAAAACCCATATAATATGTGTATTCCACAACAATTAAGGCACATGTGTTAACGCACTCCCAACTGGTGTAGATACTTGTGTTATGATATGATAATTGGCACGGACACATGGCTCAAGGGGACCCATATAGTACCCATATGGTCACATTTATTCTGTTAAATGAACAAGATTCCAAGTTTATGCTTTTCACGTTCATGTACGTCCTCATGCAGTTAAGTTATGATTAAGTTCATTTTCATTATTAAATCCTGGTAACCCCATGAAATATGACTATGTTATCGTGGTAACCTTATGAAATAAGATTATGCTATCATGGTAACCCCACAAGACAATAATATCGTGGTAATTTCATGAGACAAGAATAGGTTTCAAGTTCATGTTATATTCATATTCACATTCATGCTATGTTTCAAGTTCACGTTCAAGTTGTGTTATGTTCACATTCATGCTATATTTCAAGTTCATGTTCATGTTATGTTATGTTCAAGTTCACACTCATATTATGTTATGTTCACGTTTCTGCTATGCTTCAAGTTTACGTTCATGCTATATTTCAAGTTCACGTTCATGTTATTTTATGGTCACATTCATGTTATATTTTAAATTCACGTTCATGTTATGTTTCAAGTTTACATTCATCTTATATTATGTTTAGGTTCATGCTATATTTCAAGTTCAAGTTCACGTTCATGTTATGTTATGTTCACATTCATGTTATGTTTTAAGTTCACGTTCATAGTATGCTTTAAGTCCATGTTATGTTTCAAGTTTATGTTCATGCTATGTTTCAAGTCTATATTATATTTAAGTTAAAGTCCATGTTATGTTTTAAGTTCATGTTCATGCTATGTTTCAAGTCCATGTTATGTTTCAAGTTCACGTCCGTACTATGTTTCAAGTTCACGTTCATGCTATGTTTCTAGTTCACATTCATTTTACGTTCAAGTTCATGTTTATGTTATATTCATGTTCACATATTTCATGTTCATGTACTTCCTCATGCAGTTAAGTTATGATTTAGTTCCTTTTCTTTATTAAATCGTGGCAATCCCATGAGATAAGACTATGCTATCATAGTAACCCCATGAGATAAGACTACGCTATCGTTGTAACCCCATGAAATAAGACTATGCTATCATGGTAAACCCACGAGACAAGAACATTGTGGTAATTTCATGAGACAAGAATATGTTTCAAGTCTATGTTATGTTCAAGTTCGCATTCATGTTATGGTTTGTTCATGTTCATGCTATGTTTCAAGTTCACGTTCATATTATGTTATATTCACATTCATGCTATGTTTCAAGTTTACGTTCAAGTTATGTTATGTTCACATTCATGCTATATTTCAATTTCACGTTTATGTTATGTTATGTTCACGTTCATATTATATTCAAGTTCACGTTCATACTATGTTTCAAGTTCACATTCATGTTATGTTATATTCACATTCATACTATATTTCAAGTTCACGTTTACGTTCACATTCATGTTATATTTTAAGTTCACGTTTATGTTATGTTTCAAATCCATGTTATATTTCAAGTTCACGTTCATGCTATGTTTCAAGTCCATATTATGTTTCAAGTTCATGTTATGTTTCAAGTTCACATTCATGCAATATTTCAAATCCATGTTATATTTCAAGTTCACGTTCATGCTATGTTTTAAGTCCATATTATATTTCAAGTCTATGTTATGTTTCAAGTTCACATTCATGCTATATTTCAAGTTCATGTTATGTTTCAAGTCCATATTATGTTCAAGTTCAAGTTCATGTTATGTTTTAAGTTCATGTTCATGCTATTTTCAAATCTATATTATGTTCAGGCTCACGTTTATGCTATGTTTCAAGTTCACATTCATGTTATGTTCATGTTCATATCATGTCAAGTCAATTTTAGTTCACGTTTTAGTTCAAGTTATGTCAGTTATGTCATGTGATATGTTAAGTTATACTATGCATACTTATGACTTTGATTATGCATTCATGCTTTTACTGCATGCATGCATCATTAACCTATGTAGAAGTTTTTTGTTAACTTACTGAAATATATAATCAAATTTTACTGTGGTAGTTCCAATTACCTTTCCCACCAAATGGTAGAGCTTATCTAAGGATCTAAGGCAAACCAAGAATCGACCAACTAGAAACGGTCAACTAGACGACAATATGATGTCAATGGATAGCATATAGTAGTTATCTTAGTTTACTACTTGTACTTATGGAGTTCAATCTCCAGTACTCTTTGATTACAGCCATTTTGTACTAGTGTTGTGATCATGGTTGTTTATCATGTCAATATGTATGTGTATATTTCAAATATTTGTGATATTTTTAGTTTATTGCATAGTATTGCTCAAGAAAAAAATAATTATTCATTGTGAATATTGCATAATCCTAGATGCATGTTATGAACATTACATCTTATATGTCATGAACATGAGCAAGTAACTTTATGTTGCATGTCTTAACATTTCAAATACCTGTCAGATCCTAAGCGAAATTTGGGAGCGTCACAAAAAGCAAGGAGCAAATCGGCCCCCATACAAATGTGTAAAATTCATTTTCTGCTGTATGAACCCTATTAATAAAAGACGTTAATTTTTTTTCCATGAATTCAATGTGTAAGATCAATGTCTCCACTAGCATTAATCCTCGACGAAGAATGTCTCAACAACATTAATCTTCACCAACGGCTTACCTCCCTACGGGGTACCAAAGGGATGGGTATAACTGCTTTATCCCTCCAGCAACGGAGTGCAGGCTAGCCCTCGACTGCCTGACATTTACCTTCTTTGTGAGCGTCGACAAGGCATGTCCAACCCCCTGGTGACCCAACCTCCTCCAAGGAGGAGAGCAACTAGCTTCTCAGGTGTCTGAATGAATTATCCCATCTCGCCACGACGAAGAGTGAGCATAGCACCAGCTTGACCCTCACTTACCTTCCTTGTGAATTTAATGGACGTGAGCGGATCCAGTCACATACTATTTGAACAGACTACCTATATGAGAGAGTCAACAGGTGGGTCAGCCCCCCCAATGACCCATCCTCCCCCACGGAGGAGAGCAGGTCGGGCTTCTCAACCGTTCAAATGAATTACCCTATCCCATCTCGGTTGAAGTGCAGACTAGCTACCTAGTTGTCCAACATTACCTTCCCCGTAGGGCACCAAAGAGATGGATGTAATGCCTAAGGCTGCTTGATCTCTCTTGCAGCAAAGTGCGGGCCAATCCTCAGCTACCTGACAACTTACCTTCCTCGTGGGGATTGACAAGCTAGAGCAGATACAGTAACAAACTACCTGATCCTTACCTCTCCGCAGGGCACCAAAGGGCATAATGAGGCAAAGGCCATCTTAAACCTCCAGTAGGGGAGAGCGTGTTACGCCCTATGACCTCCCAAATACTTATCTCGACCTCTACTATGATAAAGAGTGGGCACAACACCAGCTTGGCCCTCACCTACCTTTCTCATGGTGCCAACAGACGAGAGCGGGTCTAGTCGCATACTGCCTAAACATACTACCGCCACATGAGGGATTGGTAGGCTTAGCCTTGGCTCGGTCTAACCTCTCCATAGAGGAGGGTGGGTCCAGTCCCGAGGTTGACCTAACAACTTACCTCGTCTTGCCACAGTGAAGAGTAATATGACTCTAAGGCTATCGACTAATTACCTCTCCCATGGGGCCAAAGCAGAGGGTGTGGTTTGAGGCACCCTTACCCCTCCCTAGATGTAGTGCGGGCTAGTCCCAAGACTACCTAATGAAACTTCAAAAAGGTTGTCTCCTCCGATGGATAATGTCTCAAAGCTTCACCACGCATCAGCCAAACAGCTCAAGTTAGCGAATTTCAATGATTATTTATACAATGGTTTGGTTTCTGCAGCATACTCAAGCCTCCATAGGAGTATTTGGGCAAGCCCGGCCTTACATGCAGCTCAACCCCCTCTTGCCAAGCACAAAAATCAACGAGGTGAGTTCATTCTTAAGTGCTGATCAACCTCCACCGAAGTATTTGGGCAAGCCCGCCCTTACATGCCACTCAACCCTCTCTTGCCAAGCGCGAGAGTCAACAAGGTGAGTCGGTCCTTACACACCGCTCGACCCCCTCTCATCAAGCATGAGGGTCAATGGGGTGAGCCTGACCTTATAGAGGACCCCCAAAGCATGATCATCGTCACAATCAATGATGTTAGCGATGTGTCAAGCTCAAGTAGGGCTTGGCATGGACCCTAGACCTAGAGAGGATGTTCCTGAACCTAAATGGTTCCAAGGTGGGAGAAATCCCTTACACCAACCAAGCCTGAGAGAGAGGCCCAGGCCAACCCATTCAAACGAATAAGTCATGACGTCGTAATGAAACATGTACTGCACGATGAGTCTTGAGATAGGAAAGACCATTGAACAACACGACCATGAAGCCCAGACTGCACCATCTCTGGAATGCACCTCCAAGTGACAGGGAACAATACGACCTTCGGTAAAACTTCCTCAAGGCACCGTGAGGAGTCACCAGACATTCACCTCAATACGAGCCTAAAGCGAGCCCCCCCCCAGGGAGTCTTGCACAAGTCTAGAGAGCTCATGAAGCCTAGAGTTCTCCAAAGCAGAACCCACACAGCGAAGACAAAAAGGCCCTAAACGCTTGAAAGGCAGGAGGGGAGATATGATGAATGTGAACTGAGAAGGGAAGACTTATATATAGGCAATTTGCGACTATTCATTCCCTGAGATTTTGGAAACGTGCATATCCCATGGCCCCATCAAATTTTGAGCGAATCTCACGACCGGTGTAACACCAATCTCATGGCATGTGCTGCAAATGCCATCTGGCACCATTAACGAAAGAAGAGTGTAACAGGCAAGCATTGATTACTACCACGTGGTGAAAGTGCAAAGTGCAAAGCACAAGACTCCTCCCTTTTTTCGAAAGGCAGAGATCTCAAATCAAAGTGCACAAAGCGAGTAGAAAGCCCCAAAAAATTGACCAACAAGGGAAAGAAAAGACAAAAGAAGTACAAGGAAATGGCCACAAAGCAAAACAAAATAAGGCAAAGCATGGAACAATACGGCAAGAAGCAAAAATATATATATACAAGTATGCTAGAACATTGATCACGACTGTTCGTACAAAGAGAAGACTAAAACAAAGGAATTTACATCATGCCAAATACAAGGAGCAAATGCAAGATCAATTGAAGGAGGCGTCGGATCCAACTCAGAATCAATAGAGCCTATCTCAGGCGCATCCGGATCCGCCAAGTGCCCGGTGAGGGTTAAGGAAACCTTACCATAATTCTAGGCTCATTTAGTTGTCCTTAATTCTAGCAATTCTATTGTACAAATTGATCCAGTTTCCTTTTATTTCACCATTTGTCATTATGTAAATGATTTGTAAAGGATTCAAACATAGTGAATATATATAGAGATCACTCACCACATTCGGTTGTGTAGTGGTTTTGCAAATCCTCTCATGGTATTAGGAGCCTTCTTGGATTAACATCCCCGATCCTCTCTTCCACCATGGCTGCCGAACCTAACTCCACCCTTCTCCCCTTCAACACCACGATCCACATGGTTACCATCAAGCTTTCCTCTTCTAATTACCTTCTATGGAAGAGTCAATTACTTCCCCTCCTTGAGAGCCAAGTGTTGTTAGGACATGTGGATGGAACTCTTGAAATCCCTTCACGATTTGACCCACCCACCTCTCAGACACCCAATATCAAACACCTAAGCCTCCTCCTCTCCTCCCTCACCGAGGAAGCCATGGTTGAGGTCGTGGATTTGTCCACCTCATGTGAGGTGTGGCTTGCCCTCGAGAACACCTTTAGCCATCGATCTAAAGCTAGGGAGATTCGTCTCAAGGATGATCTCTAGTTGATGAAGTGCGGCACCCGCAATGTCTCTGAGTATGCCCGAACCTTCAAGTCCCTCTGTGATCAACTTCATGACATCGGACGGCCTGTCGATGGCACCGACAAGTCTCACTGCTTCCTTTGAGGGCTTGGGTCCGATTTCACTAGTTTTCCACTGCCCAAATGGTGCAAACTCCCTTGCCCTGTTTCACTGATCTAGTGTCCAAAGCCAAAAGCTTTGAACTCTTTCAACGCTCTCTTGAACCATCGGCTGCTCCAACAGCTGCTTTCACAGCAACAAACAATGGTACTTCACGGACACACCAGAGGAATTATTCCTCTCGAAATCAGCAAGGAAATTGCAGTGGCCACAGCGATTCAAACCGCAACCGTGGGCAATCGAACCACCAAAATCGCTCAGGCCAAGGTTGCCGTCCACCACGTTGCCAAATCTGCCGACAAGATGGTCACTACGCTGACCGCTGCAACCAACGCTATGCATAAGGACATTTAGCAGCACACCTTGCCGAGGCCTTCACTACTTCATGTGGGCTGACTGGGCCCGAGCCTAGCGATTGGTATTTAGATATTGGAGCCTCGACCCATATGACCAAAGACCCTTCCACTTTGGACCAGTCCAGTAACTATACAAGTAAGGATTGTGTAATTGTAGGGAATGGTGCTTCCCTACCCATTACCCACACCGGTATCACTTCTCCAACTCCCAATCTTCATTTATTGGATGTTTTAGTCATTCCCCGTCACACCAAAAATCTCCTATCCATTAGTAAATTAACATCTGATTTTCCTCCTTCTGTTACATTTACTAATAATTGTTTTACTATCCAGAATCGTCAAACAGGAAGGGTGGTGGCAACCGGTAAAAGAGATGGTGGCTTGTATGTGCTGGAGTGCGGAAACTCCGCCTTTATTTCTGTTCTTAAAAATAAAGCTCTTCATGCTTCTTATGATTTATGGCATGCTCATCTTGGACATGTTAATCACTCTATTATTTCTTATATGAATAAAAATGGTTATGTTTCTCTTACATCTTTATTACCTTCTCTCGCATTGTGCAGTACATGTCAACTTGCCAAAAATCATCGCTTACCTTACGTACGTAATGAAAAAAGATCGTCTCATGTGTTGGATCTTATTCATTGCGACATTTGGGGCCCCTCACCCATCAAATCAACATCGGGCTTCCTATATTATGTCATATTTATTGATGATCACTCTCGATTCACTTGGATTTACGCTTTAAAATTCAAATTTGATTTTTATGATACCTTTGTTCACTTTCAAAATTTTGTGGAAAATCAACATTCCACTCGTCTCAAAATTTTTTGAAGTGATGGTGGTGCAAAATTTACAAGCAATCGCTTCAAAGTGCATCTGAGCACCTCAGGTATTCACCACCAACTTTCATGTCCATACACACCCGGTCAAAATGGTCTCGCTGAAAGAAAACATCGCCATGTGACTGAAATTGGTCTAGCCCTTCTTTTTCACTCTCATCTTTCCCCTTATTTCTAGGTTGACACCTTCAGCACTGCAGCTTACATTATCAACCGTTTGCCCACACCACTCCTTGGAGGTAAGTCCCCTTTCGAGCTTCTTTACGGTTCCTCACCCAATTATGAAAATTTCCATCCATTTGGTTGTCGTGTTTATCCTTGTTTGCGTGATTATATGCTTAACAAATTTTCTCCTCGCAGCATTCCTTATATTTTTCTAGGTTACAGTCCTTCCCATAAAGGTTTCGCTGTCTCCCCACTACCTCTAGGCTATATATCACCCGTCATGCCCAATTTGATGAAAATCATTTCCCCTCTCATATCAGCTCCCAAGCTCAACGTATATCATCTCTACATTTTTCCAATTTTCTTGAACCCAGTCCTAATGACCCCCATCCTCCTTTTCCTATGCACCATTCTCCGTAAATTACGGCCTCCGAATCCACCCCGTGTGTTATTTGTACTAACTCAGTGGATGAGTCCTTGCAGGTTCCTCATTCTCTTGCAGGTTCCTCTTCACCATTGTTGGATCCTAGACCACCTCCTGTTGAGACTGACATTGATCATTTTGTTCCTGATCTCCCATCTGCTTCGGCATTATCATTGGGTTCTCATCCCATGATCACACGATCCAAGTTCAGTATCTTTCGGACTCGTCATCCAGTGAATCTCACTGTCTTGGAACCCTCTGGACTTCTTTATGCTCTGCTTGCATCTACTGAGCCCAAAGGATTCAAATCCGCTGCTAAGAATCTTACCTGGCTGGCTGCTATGGATGAAGAAGTTCACGCCCTACAGACCAATCGCACCTGGATCTTGATCCCTCGACCTGTCAACACCAACATTGTGGGTTCCAAATAGGTGTTTCAGACCAAATATTTACCTGATGGATCCATTGAGCACCTCAAAGCTCGACTTGTTGCCAAAGGTTACACCCAGGTACTTGGACTTGACTACACCAACACTTTTAGTCCTGTTATCAAGGCTACTACTGTTCATGTTGTATTTTCTCTTGCTGTTACCAACAAATGGCCTCTTCATCAACTGGACGTCAAGAATGCTTTTCTCAATGGTCACCTTACTGAAAATGTCTTCATGGAGCAACCTCCTGGATATGTTGATCCCCACTATCCCAACCATGTTTGTCAGCTGAAGAAAGCTCTTTATGGCCTCAAGCAAGCTCCCCGCGGCTAGTTTTAGCGTTTCAGTTCTTTTCTTATTACACTTGGTTTTGCTTGCAGCCATGCTGACACCTCTCTCTTTGTTTTCCACCAGCAGTCTAACACTATTTATTTGCTCCTTTATGTTGATGATATTATCATTACTGGCAACAATTCTTCTCTTTTTGACAGCTTCACTCGCAAGCTCAATTCTGAGTTTGCCACCAAAGATTTGGGTTCCCTCAATTATTTTCTTGGTCTGGAAGCCACATCTACTATTGATGGTCTTTTTATTAGTCAACTGAAATATGCAAGGGACATTCTTACTCAAGCCCACTTGCTTGACAGTAAACTGGTTCACACTCCCATGGTTGTCTCTCAACATCTGACTGGCGACCGTCCTCCTTTCTCGGGCCCCACTCTTTACAGATCACTTGTTGGTGCCCGCCAATACCTAACCATCACTAATCCTGACATTGCTTATGCTGTAAATTATGCCAGCCAATTTCTATATGCTCCCACTACTGATCATTTTCTTGTTGTCAAACGCATTCTTCGCTATGTCAAGGGCACTCTTCATTTTGGTCTCACCTTTCGCCCCTCTGCTGGCTCTAGTGCTCTAGTTGTTTACTTTGATGCTAACTGGGCTGGATGTCCCGACACTCATCGCTCCACCTCTGGTTACTCTATCTATCTTGGCAACAATTTGGTTTCTTGGAGTACCAAGAAGCAACCTACTGTCTCCCGTTCCAATTGTGAGTCTGAATATTATGCTTTTGCCACCGCTGCGGGTGAACTTCTCTGGCTTATGCACCTTCTTCAGGACCTCAAGGTCCCCCTCTCACATAAACCACTCCTATTATGTGACCACAAAAGTGCTATTTTCTTGAGCTCTAACCCTGTTTATCACAAACGGTCCAAGCACGTTGAGCTCGATTATCATTTCCTTCGAGAGCTTGTGGTTATTGGCAAACTTCAGACGCAGTATGTTCCTTCTCACCTATAGGTTGCCGATCTCTTCACTAAGAGTGTTCCTAGACCCCTCTTTGAATTTTTCTAAACCAAGCTTCATGTCTGTTCCAATCCGACGCTCAGCTTGCGAGGGGGTGTTAAGGAAACCTTACCATAATTCTAGGCTCATTTAGTTGTCCTTAATTCTAGCAATTCTATTGTACAGATTGATCTAGTTTCCTTTTATTTTACCATTTTTCATTATGTAAATGATTCAGACATAGTGAATATATATAGAGATCACTCACCACATACGGTTGTGTGGTGGTTTTGCAAATCCTCTCAGGGTTGCCCTTGGCACCTTCAAGGCTGTCTCCCCTAAGGTCAGCCCTCCCGATGCCCTCTGGAGGGTGGCCCGCAGGAGCTTTGTTTGAGGGAGAAAAGGCATCTAGGATCATTACCTGGCCAATTTCACTGCCATGATTTAAGGGCTATCGGATCAGGATCAAGCTTCTTGAGATTGACAACCCTTAAATGTGCCTCCAACACTCGAGAACTCTCTTGGGGATTTAAGATAACTTGGTCGTGCATCCTCTTAAGGCCTTCAAGGTACCAATACGCCTCAGCCTCGTCGCAAATGTAAAGGGCCTTCCCCAGCTGATCACTTACACGGGTGGCAACCTTCTACACCTGAGTCAAGTCACTTCGAAGGTCTTTGATGACCATGTCCTGAGCAGTGATCCTCCTCTGAGCTGCTCCCAACTCCTTCAACTCCTCCTCTTCCCTTGCTTGAGCTACCGACAGTAAGTCTTCTCAATCCTTCAAGGCAACTGACAGGGACGAGCACTCTCCCTACAATAGCTTGAACCGATGGGCATCAAAATCTCAAAGGCCCTTCAGTTCCTCATTCTTTGCCTAAAGCTGGCTTAATGACTCTTAAGCTAACACATAGTGGAGAGACGTCATTAACATGGAGCGAAGCTCCCAATTCTCCTTCTCGACTGCCTCTTGGCTGCTCATAATGAAGTCAACTAACACATCAACTCCTTACAACCCACCACGACAAGCAGCAATAAAGTAAAAATAGGAAGACAAATAGAGACGAACAAAACAAGAAAAGAGCAAGTCAGAGTGAGAATAACCTTAGAGAGAAAGCCCTGCAGAGATTTGGCTACCCACTCCAAAGACTCCTCCCACACACTCCTGCCCTTGAGGCAAGGGCAAGAAAGAATAGACCCTGTTGACTCACCCGTGGAAGGTGATCACTGGTATACCCCAGCCTCCCAACGTTGCCCAAAGCCTCTTTGTTTAGCCCACCAATTGAAGGGTCGAGATGACCCCTGGTGGTGGGTAATGAATCACCCCAAGAAAGCAAGTCTTCCTTCCCCTCTCTTGAGGTGCGTGGGCCGACCTCTTCAATCCTCCTTGTAGGGGCTACGATCCCCCCAACGGTTGGCAAGGTAGGTACAAGAGACCCGACAACCATTCGAAGAGCCTCCTCAGCAAACCCAACGACGGACCCTGCTAGAAGATGAGCAGCAGTGATTGCGGCCATGATACCACCTACAGAAGTTTCACCCCGAGTAGACCCTTGAGCATACATATTCCCCTCGGTAGGGTCAGACTCCTCTGTGAAGTCCCTGTAGGCATTTTCAGACTTAGGATCCCTGGCCACAGACCGAGTAGTGGACATTGAAGAAGGAGACATCTCTACAATGGCTTCAAAAGGCAGCTCCACCATGGACAGCTGACGAGGACCATGATTCAAAAAGACCCCCAGAAGTGCATCTAAAGCAAGTTGCCCCTCCGAGTTGTATCCTGCGGCTCTGCGGGCATAGCAGGCACCCCTGAATTGACAACAGCCACAGGCTCAATGACTAGATTGACAGATGAAAGAGGAGCTGTAGGCATAATGAGGCCGAAGGACTCCCCCTCCCCAGACTTGCGAGCAGGATCCACGAGAGGCACGTAAGAGGTATGACTTTAGACAAGGAAGGCAAATTAAGTAAAAGGAAAGCGGTAAAAGCAAGACGGAATTTATGTAAGAGGAGTGACGGTTGACTCTCCAACTTCTACAAGCGAATGTGGAAGGTGAGATGGTTCAAAACCCATGTACACACAACGTAGCGCGAAGAAGAAGAAACCGTCTGATAGCCATAATTGCTGAAGAGACAAAACGGTCATCATCAAGTACTAGGATCCAATCTTTGGGGATTACGACAAAGAAATTGTAAAGTGGGGTATGGCCTGTTGTATCGAGTGGCAGAAAGGGGCATAATGACTCGACACATGGAAGGATCAAGGGGAAATGGTGTCATCTCACCCCAGCCAGCCGGGTATAAAGTGGCAAGTAGCGATGGGAAGAAAGGGAAAAAGAAAAAATTTCCATTGGCCTAACCAGATGAGAATTGGCGGGATAACTATTAGGGTGTTTTTCCCTTGGGCCCAAAAGACCCAGCGATCGAGCCCAATACCTTGGGGTCTGTACCAACCAAGCCACCTGTTAACCTGACTAAAGGGCTCTCGACCCATATAAACCAGATTCGCGGCCTTGGAGCAAAGGAAAGTCCACTACCCAGGAAGCTTAGGAAATATGCCCCTACGAAAAGGGAAGAAGAACACGCTATCTCGACAAGACTGAGCCCTAAGATGAAGCAGAGGATCATACTGCATTAAATGCACTCACCAAAGGATCACGCTGCATTAAATGCATTCCCCAAAGGGCCACGCCGTATTAAATGGGTATGGTGGACGAGACTTTAGAAGGACACCCCTCCCCCAACCACAGGGCATGGCTGCCTAAACCTTGAAGCTAGGTATGAAAAGGAACCCCCAAGTATTGAAAGGGGGTTACGCTATACGTATTCATTACACTTTAACTCTCTCTGCTCTTACTACTCTCCTGCAAATTTACTATAAGCATTACTGACTTTGGCATCAGAGGCTCCCTTGACTACCCAAGGGGCACCACCCTCTGTCGATGTTTTCTCTATGTTTATAGGCCAAAGACTGAAGACCCAGACTGCTAAGGGCTCAGCCCAAAGGCATACGAAATATGACATTAACAATTAGTTTATAAGTTCTCGTGCAAATCGATTGTTCTGTCTTGTTTTATGATGTTTGGTTGATTAGTCAAGCATGATTTCACTTAATTTTGAATGATGAATATGTTAGAAGTGTTACTAATGGAATTTTGGAGTCCTTGGAATTGATATGAACGTGTTAGACAAGAACATCAAGAGTTGGTTTTATTTGACCTAATCTTGATGTTTTGGAGTTTTCTTTGATGTGATGAGTTCAAGGTTTTGTAAAATATATGATTTAGTGTTTTAACATGATTTTAGATTTGAAGATGTGATTTGGAGAGTTTTTATTTTTGGTTCAACCATGTAAGAGTGTTAAATGGCCAAGTAGCAACAGAAACATGATTTTTAGCCTAGGAGTGAATCGGCCAAGAGAGAATTTTCATACTTGGATTTAGTTTTAAAGAGTTCTAAGTTTATAGTTGGATTTAGGATAAAATTTATATGAGAAATGTAATTTTTGGTAAGGTTTGGAGTCTGTTAGCAAATTCCTTATTTTTAAAGGCAAATGTGTACTTTCCCATAAGTCAAGAGGTAACTTTGCAAATTTGGTCCTAAGTAAGTGAATTTTATAATTCGAAGGATTTGGTGTGATATTCTAACCCTAGACCGTATATCATTTCAGCTTACATTCTTTTTAAACTATGCTTACGTATTACGCTACATTTTGTAAGTTTTTTTTTTTTTTCCTAATCAAGCTTGCATATATATTAATGAACTGAAGAAGAAATAGGAGGGTCTTTGCCACTGTCTATAGATGCAATACTGGAAGGTAAAATAGCTACTGGAATGCAACCAACGATACCATTGGTTGCTGCCCATTGCGCCACAAAATGCGCAAATCGATTTTGAGATCGATTGATTTTTTTAAAGGATCATCCTTGGTGTAGATCTAAAAGAAAACCAATATCATCTAGAATAGGAGATATTTGCCAATGAGAAGATATGCCTTGGATGGATGATATAACTATGAGAGAGTCTCCTTCAAAAGAGATTTTCGGGAACTGAGAGACATTTGCTCTATTAATAGCAAGTTTGGCTGCAAGTGCTTCAGCTACTACTGGAATTGATGTGCCTACTTTTTCTGCCCATACTTCTAACACTTTCCCTTGTGCATCTTGGCTTATCGCTGAAGCCCATGAAGAAGAGTTCCTGACTGCAGCGTCAAAAGAGATACTTATGACATTGGGTTCAGGCTGCTCCCAAGGTTGGTTGATCTAATGAGTACTTTTCATTTCCCAGGCCTTTAGATTTTCTTGATAGGAGGAAAAAAGTAGTTCTTTTGCTTTCTGCAATGGAATGACTGTTTGATTGTGGACTGCCTCATTTCTCATCCGCCACGTAAAATCCATAATGAGAGCGACAAAAATTTGAAAAGGGTGAACATCCTGAGGGTTTAGTCCCAGCTTCTGATTTGGATTGAGATTTAGTGTAATCCATTCCTGAATAGTGTTGGTTACCACTAAGGAAAGATTTAAAGGCCATCTACTTTGTCTCCACAAGATTCTTGAGATGGGGCACTCTATAAAGAGATGAAACAAAGTCTCTTCTTGCTCATTGCATAAAGGGCAAAGGAGAGATGGCATGGATGATAAGAATCTCTTCAGAATTCCTCTCGTGGGTAGTATATCCCAGAAAATTTTCCATAGAAGAAGCTTACGTCGGTCATGAATTTTTAACTTCCAGATCTTCTCAAAAGCTGTATTATCCATGTTTGAGATACTTACTTGGATGTCATTGTCACTTTTTGCTGCCAGATGATAAGCTGTTTTGACTGAGAATTTCTCGTTGTGGTTTTGACCCATATGCGGCGGTCCTCTCTTAATCTTGTGCTTGGAAGTGGTATCTTCAAGATTTCTTTGATGCTTTCGTGGCTGAAGAATTGTTTCATTTTTGGCAGGTTCCAATAGTGAGATTCTTGGATGATGAAATCTGAAACTTTGAGTGATGGAGATAAATCCATAATATGACTGAGTGGATTCGGCCTGAAACTTTCAAGGGATGGTATCCATGGATCTATCCAAGCACTCACTGAGGTTCCATTGGAGATTTGATAACACATACCTTGTTCTAGCAGTTTGCAAGTTTGTAGTAAATGCTTCCAAAAGATAGAATCCGTTACCTTTGGGGTTACCTGCCAGAAAGTGTTTGTCTTCAGATATTTTTTTGGAAGGATCAAGTGCCATACATTGGTGTTTGCTTGGCTTATTTCCCATCCTGTCTTGGCTAGTAGTGCCATGTTCATATTTTCCATCAATCTCAATCCTAAGCCACCTTCATTTTTTGGTTGACAGATCGACTTCCACGATTTTAGATAGAGCTTGTGCTTCTGATTCTTCTTTGTGCCCCACCAGAAATTTTTGAAGCTCATATTCATTGACTTACACACGGATTTTGGTAGAAGATGAGTCGACATTTGGTATGTGGGTATGGTACTAGCCACTGTTCGAATTAGCATCGTTCTTCCTGCTTGTGAGAGTAACTTTGATCTCCATCCTTCTAGCTTGGAATTTATTTTATCCAACAGCTCCTTGTAGTTTTCTTTCTTGGATCTTCTAAAGGAGGTTTGGATCCCGAGATATTTCATTTTGGGATTTGTTCCTATCTGTATTCCAATTGCTCAATGATAGCCCTCCTTACTGCTTGAGTCGTATTGCCTGTAATGTAGATTGATGATTTTTCTTTGTTGATTCGTTGGCCTAACCATTCCTAGTACTTATCCAGATTTCTGCTTATGTTCCTTGCTACGGTTTCTTCAGCTTTCCCAAAAATGATAAGATCATCTGCGAAGAGAAGATGTGAGATTGACGGATAATTTCTGCTGACTTTGAGTCCTTTCATGGTGCCCATGGCTTCTGATTTAGCAACTAGTCTTGATAGGACTTCAGTGCATAGAATGAACAGGAAGGGTGAGATTGGATCACCTTGTCTGAGTCCCCTTTCGGATTTGAAAAAGCCTCGAGGGGAGCCGTTTATGAGTACCGAGAAGGTTGCCGTTGTTATACACTCTCTGACGAGATTGATCCACTTGTTACTATATCCCAAGGCTTTCATTACTGCAAACAAGAAATCCCATTCTATAAAGTCGAATGCTTTCTCCATATCTAGTTTGATTGCCATTTGACCCTTCTTTCCTTTCAGTTTTTTGAGATGATGAAACAGTTCATGAGCGATAATTGAATTTTCCTTTATATTTCGACCTGGAACGAAGGCCGATTGAAAATGAGAGATAATATTTGGGAGTGTTTTCTTCAATCGGTTAGCCAGAATCTTTGTGATGAGCTTGTAGATAACATTGGTCAAACTGATTGGCCGGAAATTCTTTGGTGAGCTCGGATTTGGCACTTTCGAAATCAGGGCTATATTTGTGTGGTTTATTTGTCTCAAGAGCTTTCCACTTCTGAAGAAATTTTGTACTGCAGCAAGAACTTCTTTTTTGACGATATTCCAGTAATGCTTGTAAAAGAGAGCCGTCATACCATCTGGGCCTGGAGCTTTGCAGTTTGGGATTTGTTTTAGTGCCTCATAGATCTCCGTTTACTCTGGCATTTTCGTTAGACAAACATTATCCTGTTCAGATATTTGCCTTTGAAATAGATCTTCTAGCTCATTTGGAATTTCAGGCTTCGTTGAAGTGTAGATGGACCTGAAATGTTCTATAAAAATAAATTCAATTTCATCTTGATTCATAGTCCAATTACCTGGGCCAATCTTTATAGAATTGATTCCATTGCTTCTTCTTCTGATTGTTGTTGAGAGATGATAGAACTTTGTGTTAAGGTCCGATGTTGTCAGCCAATCGATTCTTGACTTCTGACGCCACAAAGTTTCTTCGTGTCTCAATTGATCTTGAAGTTGGATTTTCAATTGATTCTCTTTCTGAAGGCTTCCGGGATTCGGTTGAGAACTTTGAAGCTGAGTGATTTCTGTTTCAAGATGCTTGATGTTTTCTTGAATCCTCCCAAAATGTACCTTGTTCCATAGTTTAAGTGCTTCTTTTGTGGCTTTAATTTTGCTGCATAAAATGAATGATGGGTTGCCACGAACTTGCTTTCCCCAAGCTTCCTGGATGATTGGGCCATTGATTGGTTCTTTAGTCCAGAATTCTTTAAATTTGAACGAAGAGGCTCTTTTTTGTGCTCTTACTGTATTCAATAAAAGGGGGTGATGGTCTGATGCCCCTGAGACGAGGTGTTGGATTGTAGCGTCAGGAAAAAGTAATCTCCATTTAGTGTTCGCTATTCCTTTGTCGAGCCTTTCTCTGATGAGAGCTTTTCCTTTTCGATTGTTCGTCCAAGTGAAATTTGAACCCGAGAACCCCATGTCTACTAATCCATGTTTATTCATCAAATTTTTCAGTCCACCTATTGAGCTTGAATTTACAGGGCGCCCCCCAAATTTTTCTGATTGATTAACAAGATCATTAAAATCCCCAATGCAAATCCAAGCCCCCGAGTGAGAGTTATGAATTGTGTCCAGAGAGTTCCAAAAATGTGCTTTTTGTTGCCATTGTGCCGGAGCGTAGACATAAGTTGCTAACCAAGGATAGTGAAGAGGATCAAAATAAACCAAAATAGAGATAACATTAGTATTCACATGCACCGGTTCAATATCTACACCCGGTCTCCACATCAACAAAAGTCCTCCATTTTTCCCCGAGGAGGGGTAGTTGACAAAATTATGGAAACCTAAACTAGTAACTATACTATGGGTGCGTATATCAGGCACCATAGTTTCCGACAAAAAAATAATATCTGGGTTATATTTTCTAATATTGGCTCTTATACTTCTGATTGCCTTGGGACGAGCCAATCCCCGACAATTCCAGACTAGTGTCTTCATGGGTCTAGAGGGGGCCCCGAAGCCCCCGCCTTTTTACCAGATAATTTTTTCTCTACCATCGCCAACTTAGATGAAGCTCGGGTGTATGGCTTATTTTTGATGCATTCCTTCTTCTTTTTTATTTTCCCCACAATTTTCTCTTGCATTGACAGAAGCATTTGAGCTAATTCATTGTCTTCCATACTGATATTTGTTCCCTCAGTCTGTTTCTTTTTGTGATCTTGGGTAATTTTTGCCATTTTGCATTGGATAGTATGTTCCTCTTCACTAGCCGAAGATTTGTTTCTTTTCAGAGAGCTTGGAGATGGCTTTTCCAGAGGCTTGTCCGATGGCTTTTCAAATTGGGTATTGATAATGGGCCATTCAAAAAGGTTAGGAAAAGGAATAGGATTGATTTGAGAAAAGGAGAGCACCTCTTTTTTGTTTTCCGAAATAACTGCATGTTCCTTCAGCTCTTTAGGATGCTGGTCCGTCTGGGACTTTATGAGGGGCTGAGGGAGAAACGGGCCAACTGGAGGTGGTAGACTTTCTTGGGCCGAACCTTGTGTAAAACAAGGCCAAGCCCGTTGTGAGCTGTTAGCTCTTAAAGACAAAGCCGATACGTGTAACTTCTTCCAAATTTCTGTCCATCCTTCCGGATTCAACGCAGATGGATAAGTGAAGCTTTGCAGAGCCGATTCCATCAAGTTGCTGTTCTGTCAGTGGAGAGTGGGCTTGATTTGATGGGTTGATTGATGCGCAGCTCTTTGATGGGGAAGAAATAACTCCATGAGTAATGGTGGACCGGTTGGTTGGTGGAGAGACTTTATGAGCTACTGTATACTGAGTCGGAATAGAGAACGGCGTGCACATGGAGGAGCCACTTTCTAGTTTCTGGAGCTGAGAGCCGTCGTGACTGGCAGTGCCACCGTGACATTCCTTAATGTCCGATTTATTCTTCCAGGTAAAACTTTCTTTTTGCACAACTGTATTTTCACGGTTTCCTTTGCAAGGGTTGAGTTCAATTTCTTGGATTTTTGTAGTAAATCTCAGAGGCACGCTGCTAGTTAATAACTCTCTTGGGGATGAAACCCTAGTAGGAATTCGAATGGACTTTGAGTTTTTTTCGGTCTGTGAGAGTTTTTCTATTATGAGCGGAGACTTACTAGAAACATCAATCACAATCCCTTTCCCTTTATCGACTTGCTCCGGCAGCATACTTAGGACCAATTTGGTGTTTGAAACCGAAACTTTTTCTTTGAAAGAGTGTTCTGTGCTGAGATATTCCACTGGTCCCTTATAGGTAATAGAGGAAGGAAAATCCTTCATACTTTTGATCTCAACAATTGCATTAGATCTTGAGCTTTCAAGGTAAATTCTGTTTTCAGGCAGTGTTTCTGAGAGAATGGATGATGAGGAGATGCCTGGTCCTTGGTTCGGTGGGATAACTTTGCCTGGGTTTAGATATTCAGCCTAAGCCATGGACCGTAGTGGAGTGGGTCAGGAATGACTTTTAAGAACTGGCAAAAAATCAGAGTGTCCCAATCTACCACATGCATAGCAAAAGTCATTGAGTCGCTCGTATTTGAAAAAGACCCAGGTGTCAATATGATAGTCCCTTTGAGACCAAAAACCTTGTATAAGGGGTTTGTTGATGTCGATTTCAACCTTAATTCTAACAAACTTTTTGCATGTGATCCCAAAGGTAGGATCGACATCTATGTCCAGAAGGGTTCCCAGTGCTTCTCCAATCTTTTGTGCATTCGTAATGGTAATATAATCAAGAGGAAGTCCATGAACTTGTATGTAAAAAGCTGCTGAATTAAGACTTATCTCCTACCAAGTTGAGCCCGCTGGCCATTCTTTGAGGATCAATAGATGACCCTTAAAGTTGCATGGGGCTTGATTCAGAATTCTTTGCTTGTCTTTGGCTGATTGAAAAGTAAAAAGAAATTTGTTAACCTCCAAATCTTCAATGTAGAATTTCTGGAGAAAACTCCTAGCAACTTTGAAAGTTGCATGGAGTGAAGTTTTGTTTAAAGGCCTTGTTGCTACAATTCTTCCTATTAACGTCAGCTCTGAAGTTTCCTTTGCAGCATTGTCATCCGAGAAAAGGTTGAGATCTCCCCAAGAAAGTGATTCAGTTTGCTGGATGAGAGAATCCATATCCATGTCGCAAGCTGGGAGAGAGAAGATGGTAGAATTCGAACGAACACCAAAGGAAGATGGACTAGCAATCTCCAAAGAAAGACTCTCACCTATTCTGTTTCCTAGAGCAGAGAGAGCAGCATTCCCCGTCATAGAAGATGTATTGGAGCACATGCAAATTTACATTTTGTAAGTTAACTTCTAACTTACTACTAGTATTTTTATGTATGTATTATGGTAAGATTGCATTGGTTATACTCATGTCTATTTATGTCTGTTTAAATGTTTATAACATGTCATGCCATGTCACCTATTACTGTTACACAATTATCTATTACATGATTATCTATCACACACCATGAATGCCATGTCATATATCTGTTACATGCCATGAATCGAATACCATTGACTATGTCATTCAATATTTCAAAGTCATGTATGAGTCTTTTATTTTACCGACCCCAAGTGTTAAGATAAGGAGTTATTCTAGTGGAACTCCTCTGTCTACTCTGGAGTTTTTAAATTGGATGTTGAATCCCCTGAGTTGATGAAGTACAGTCAACAGGCTTCGAATGGGACCTAAGTAATTGGTTTCTTGAGCAAATTCAGGCACCCAACGCTGGTGGTGCCAAAATTACACATTTACAAAGTACAAATTATCATGATGTACTCACAGTCGGCGCAAGAGCCTATGATGTGATGCGGTATCCAATAGGCGCACACTACCCTTGAGGAGTCATGGAGCATCCATTTTCAAGTAAATAAACATGTATATGTAACAATGTCTTATGTTCATGCAAACCTGTCATGTTCAAGTCAAATCATGTTTCCATGTCAAGTCATGTTACTTTCCAATCATGTCACACGTGTGTAAGTCCATGTCATGAAGCACACATGTCATATTATTGCCATGCATGCCTTTTTATAGTGTTGGTAGCTTAGGAACTTTACTTGCTGAGATTTCAGTTATCCCAACTATTATTCCCCTTGGAATGGTAAACAATGTGTGTCAAGGGACCAGGAATCATGCCCCGACCCAGTAGCAGGGTTGAGTAGGCCACAAAGGACACTCGAGGAGCTGATGGAGTCAATCCTCCAATTCCTAGATTATATTTTGGAGATGATTGTCGAGCTGCGTGAGCGACTTAATGTTTAGTTTAGTAATTTGTATATTATATGTGTACTTATGGAGTTTTGTCTCTAGTATTATGTCGCTTTTATTACAGACTTGTTGGATGGATGTTGTATCTTTTTAAGTGTGAATATTTATGTATGTTATGTTTTGGGATTTAACATTCTGGTACATTAAGATGATATTTGGGGACTAAGATCAGATGAAAAATCTATTAATAGTAGTGAAATGGTTTGAATTACCCAACTATAACTATCATTCCCCTTGGAATGGTAAATGATGTGTCACGAGACCAGGAATCAAGACCCGAACTGCTAGACAAGGTTGAGTAGGCTACAAAGGACACTCCAGGAGCTTATGGAATCAATCCTCCAATTCCTAGATTATATTTTAGAGATGATTGCCGAGCCGCATGAGTGGCTTGGTGTTTAGTTTAGTAGTTTGTATATTATATTTATACTTATGGAGTTATGTTTCTAGTATTACGTCACTTTTATTATAGACTTGTTGGACGGATGTTGTATCTTTTGAAAAGTCTGTTACTAGTAGTGAAATTGTTTGAGTTATGATATTTTGTGGGATTTTAGAAAAGGAGAGGAAAAAAATTGAATAAAAAAATTATAAAATTAAAATATTGTTATAATATAATTTTTTAATAATATTATTATTATTTTGTATTTGAAAAGTTTAATTATTTTTTATGTTTTGTTTGAAAGTTAGAGAAAATTATCATGATTAAATAATGATGAGATAAAAATGTTATAGATTTGAAATTGAAAAGTGTTTGTATTTATGTATTGTTTGGGAAGAAAATAAGATAAGATAAAATGAGATGAAACCATCTCATCTCCCAAACAACCCCTAAGTATTGGTAAAAAATAATTATCCGTTGCTAATATTGTCTACTATTATATGCATGCTAGGTGCAATTCTTCCTTAATTGTCATCAACGGGAGTATGTAACCTTGTATTATATATATGTTTCAAGTTCCACCAAATCCAAAATAGAGTTTGAGGGCATCACACATTCTACTCCACACTACAGGGGTGTAACATGCTATCTTGCCATGCTCTGTCTCCTCTCACAAATAACTGAAAACACTACAACATGCGTCCCCCACCGCTAAGTGTTGAGGAAAGGGATCCCTCCCCTAAATCCCTAATAAAAGTGAACAAAAGTTGCTTGAGTCGATACTTTTGCAATCCCATAGTCACACTTTTTGCCGTTTGAGTTTATATCAATTTTTATGTTTGTTAAATCATTATAGTTAGTTAAGATTTATTGGACGCAATCTAATTCTTTAATGCTGGTAGGTGTGTTTTTTTTTTTCTTTTACTTTTTTACCCAAGATATTAGATCAGAACTTTTTGTGGGTATCTGTAAAACGAGGTGTGATTGGAAGCAGAAGGAGAAGAGTCTTGTGTGGGTCTCTATAAGGCTAGAAATTGTGCCTTTGACAACTTCTATTATCCAATGTGATACAAGAAGTGGATGTGCAATTGTCTATATTTCTTCAAGGATAATGTTCTTTATATTTCTTAATACTAACTCATGAACTACAATATAAACTAATATAAACTATTGGGGTTTCTCCTAGATTTGGATTTATACTTCTTAAAAAGACAGTATTCACAAATATTGGAGAGCCATGATATGCAGATTGATGCTACTATACTACCATTTTTCCTAACTGCCACTGTGGATTCTGTTGTTGAGAATTTGAAATCCATATGTTGTTTATGCTCCTTAAAGATTTTCAGGACATTTGAAACAAACACATTTGTTAGGGTAACGAGAATTATGAATGACATGATTCCTCAAGAACCAAAACAGCAAGCAGTGGGAAAGATTGTATTTCTTCTTCAGAGATATCTAAACTTTTTTAAGATACTGCTTGAAATTTATTGTGAAGCAAATTGAGAGATGTTTATGGGCATGAACAGTTCAAAAGTAGATGTGCAAGCTTTTCCTTCTCCCTTTGGCATATTGGGCAGTGTTTGTTCTTCACTAAGCGGAAGGAAGTTTTTTAGAAGAGCTCTAGTTGTTAGAGACACTGTTATAATCTGTCTTGAGGTTTTAGTTTCCAGAGCTTTTTCCATGGTGCAGGGAATGTTGGGATGATTGATTATTTGAGATGTGAGTAATGGTTACACATGCCGATTTGACCAAAAAAAAATTCTAGATGAATGGTCAATCATTTTGGTTTATCATAGATGTTTGAGAAATCATAGTGTGACAAGGGTATTTTGAGAATTTTTGATACATAATCGGGGGAAAACAGAGCATATGGAAGGAGTTCATGTCATCTTGGTTCCTCTAGAATTAGTCCAAAAACTCTTGTATGGTGTCCACGGGTGAGTTTAATTTATTAAGGGAGAGTGTCCACGGGTCTACCCAAGCTTTAATGGAGAGGTCATCGTTAACTTGGAAGTACATACTGTCTTTAATGAATTCTCTTTGCTTGAGGAGCCTTGCCAAAACAATGAGCCAGTTGGTTTGTGAGAAGCTTCAAAGAAAGATGAGTTTTAAGGTATTTTCCATTAATGATTTGCTTCCAAAGACTTTGGCTATCATTGATCAGATGCCAACCCAATTTTGATAAAAGTGCAAAGTTGAATTGTGAAAGCATTCTAAGACCATGTCCTCCCATGATTTTTTTTTTGCATATATCATTAGTTCATGAGTTTGGTGTGAATTCTATGAATAGTATAATGTTTTTTAAATAGTAGTAAAATTATTTGAGTTAAAATATTTTATTGGGTTTTAAAATGATAGAAAAAAGTTGAATAAAAATATTATAAAGTTAAAAAGTTTGTTTGAATTTGGAAGTTTGGAAAAGTTGTATTGGGTTTTGTGTTTAGATAATGATTAAGTAATGATTAGATAAAAAGGTTAAAAATTTGAAATTGAAAAGTATTTTGTATTTGAGTGATATTCGATAAAAAAAATTACAAGAAAATTTGTAAATATCTTGGAATAGCTTATTACCCAAGGTCCCAAACAAGGCCTGAGTTTGGGAGAAGTCTTTAGCCTGTTTGCTAAAAGTCTTACTATCATTTTGTAGCATGCATTGGAAAGACTAATTAAGCGGAAGTGGTTAATGGTTGATAGCATTTGGTGAATCTCTTTTGGAATTAATACAATATAAGTGTGATTCAACTCCTTTGGATGTTTGCCTCAGCAAAGAAACTTCTTATGGCTACCATAAAATCAACCTTCACTACCTCTCAGTCCACTTTTTAAAATAGACCAATAAAAGCAATCAGGTCTAGGAGCTTTTGAGATGGAGTTTGACTGATTGTCTTTGAAATTTGAATGGCTTAGGGCATTGGCATTGGCCTAGCCACATTCTAGTGCATAGTCAAATTATGGCTAACTTGAGCAAAAGTAATCTGCAATGGAGTAGTCAAAACTCTATAGCTTGAGTTTTAAGCTACAGTAATTTTAAAACTTTCTCCAAATTTGGTCAGCCACTATTCATCTCTAAAATAATAATTTACTCTAAAAAATATTCCTAAATATGTTTACTAAATAATTAGGTTGAGAAAAAAAAAAGATGAGAAGCAATAATTTTAAGTAAAAATTAAATTATTAATTAATATATGGAGTGTATTTACAAAATCTAAAAAAATTACAAATTATTATTAAAATATATTATTATATTATTATTTTGACTTTAGGATTAATAGTCCAATGTGGATTAATATCTCTATTGGTTTTGACTTTTGCCAAAACCTCAACTTTTACTCAAATTTTAAATTTGACCATTGCCAGTGCTCTAAAAATATCACGATTTTCGTGTTCCAAATGTATCTAAAAAGATCGAGAATGAACTTAAGAGGCAATCGGAAATTTGGAAGGGTTTTTGTGGAAGCATCAGGAAAAATGGTGTTCAATTGGGGGTTAACCACACCTCTATCAAGCCACTATCTTATGTTACCCAGTCCATGTATTATTAGATAAGTAAATTTAGAGGCCAAAAAATAAAGCTTGTTTGGAAATAGATTACTTTTTAAAATTCTCATCTTATCTTATCTCATTTCTTTCCTAAACATAATTAAAATGCAAATATTTTCAAACTAGTTATTACAACTTTCCCAAACTCTTAAATAAAATATTAAAAAAAATCAACTTTTTCAAATCTCCAAATAAAAATAATATTATACTATATTATAATAATATTTTAACTTTATAATATTTTTTATTCAATTTTTTCTTTCTCCTTTACCAAAATCTAAAAAATACTCAACTCAAACTATCTCACTACTATTCATAAACTATCTCACTACTATTTACAAAATTCTCATCTCATTTCACTCCTCAAACGAGCACTTAATCAATTAAACAATTTCCTTCTATGAAATGTGAAGGCCGTTGGGTATCGAAGAATTAGCAAAGGGACGACCCCCATATTTCTCATATTGATTCAGATAGAGTTGAAAACGCAGATACTTGGCATAGGACCAAGAATATTTCTTAGGATGCCAGTGAGAAAATACCAAGATTATGGTTTCTGTGCATTTTGTGCAAGGCAATAGATTACATACTTCAAGAGCCATTGAGTATGAGTGGAATCAGAGAACAAGAAAACTAATATTACATTACTCTATATATATATATATAGAGTATTTATATATAGCATAGTCTAGTGTCCATCCCTGAATGCCACATGAACAAAACCCTCTCCATTTCCTAGGTGGAAAAGTGTGAGGAAAAATGATGTCTATGAAATATATTTCTCTTGATCTAACATAAGATATGAAGAACAACAACATAGTGGAGAGATCGAGGAGCACTCATAAATTGGCCAACTAAATGTAATACATAAAAAATATCTGATCATGTGACAATAAGACAAATAAGACTACTGACCAACTGCCTATAGAGAGTAGCACTAGAAAGAGGCTCACCATCACTAAAAAGAAGCTTAACATTCGCCTCAAAAAGACTGTTGACAGTCTCACTGTCAACCAAACCAACCTAGAAAAGCAAATTAGAAGCATATTTAGATTGAGAGAGGTAATAAGTACTATTTGTGCTAGAAGTAACCTCAAGTCCAATAAAGTAGTTGAGTCTTCCCATGTCCATCTCGAAAATCTAAGTCAAAAAGGTTTGAAAACATTGTATCCTAGAAATGGCATTCCCCGTAATAATCATGTCGTCAACATATAAAAGGATGATAATAATACTCGCATCAGTGGTCAATATAAATAGTTTAGAGTCATATGAGCTAAGAACAAAACATTGTTAAGTGACCATAGAGCTAAATTTGGCAAACCATGTATGAAGAACTTACTTGAGACCTTAAAGAGCACAATGAAGGCAGCAAACTTTGTGAGGAGGATGCTCAAGTAAGGGTTGCATATATACTTCTTCAACAAGATCACCATTCAAAAAAACATTTCTTGACATCCATCTGAAATAATTGCCATCAAGGAACTACAATAACTACAAGCAAAAATCTAACATAATTAAGTTGTGTAACACGTACAAAAGTTTCTTCATAGTCAATACCATATTCTTGGGCAAAAACTTTGGCAAAAAGGCAAGCCTTGTATTGCTCCATTGATCCATCTACATAAGTATTAATTTTGTATAACCATTTGCATCCAACTACAAATTTTCCAAAACCTCAAACTAGTCTCAAGTAAGAGTTCTGGTGAGTGCATCAAATTGGTCAAACATGGGTTTTTGCCAAAGAGGATCAATACTAGCTTCATGATAAGTGTAAGGTTCATGAAGAGCAACAAGAGCATAAAAATAATGATAATCTTGGAGATACACGGGAGATGTTCTTACCCAACTAGAGTGATGAGGTTCAAATACCTAATAGGACTCTAGGACATATGATGTAGTTGGAAGATCATCAGCCTCATTAGGTGTATCAGGAGGGGTCGTAGAAAGACCATTTGAGAAGCTGGATGGCTCTACAATAAACTAGTAAACATTCTATGTTTCAAGAACATCACACAACGATAAACAGGAAGGCGCCTAATAATGGGATCGTAACAACAATAGCCTCTTTGTAAAATGTCATAACCAAGAAACCAACATAACCGAGAGTGTGGTTCAAGTTTGGTGCATTTATATGGAGGCAAAGTGACAGAAAAAGCATACCCAAAAACATGGAGTAAAGATTAATAACAGTTTTTACCATAGAGAAGCTTAAAAGCTATTTTGTTGTTAATATATTATGAGGGAACCTGATTAATAGTGTATGCAGCAGTGAGAGCAACTTCACCCCAAAATCATTCAGGAATAGAAGTAGAGACAAGAAGATTACGTACAATGTCTAAGATATGTGTTTGTTTTCTTTTGGCACGTCCTTTGTGCTGAGAAGTATAGGGACAAGAGCATTGGAAAATGGACTCATGTTGGGATAAATAGCTAATAAAAGATTTTTTATTATACTCCATGGCATTGCTTGAACGGAATATTTTGATGGAACTAGAAAACTAAGTTTGGCTCATTTTGTGAAAGGTTTGATACATATTTACAAGTTTTGATCGATGCTGCAAAAGATATATCCAAGTATAACAAAAATAATCATCTACAAAAAAACAAAACAACGAGACCCCCCAGTAGAAATGGCAGCAAGACCCCAAATATCAAAATAAATTAGATCAAAAAGAACAAAAGAAATACCATCAAAAGACTTGAGTTTAACAAATCTATATGACCTTGAGAAAAAGTTGAACATGTGGTAAAGAGGCATGACCCAACCAATAGTGCCATAAACTAGAAGAAGTAGTAGAAGCAACAAGAGAAGTCTATGCATGAGTTGAAATTTGTAAAAACATAAGCTCAAAAAGACGTCTAACTTTACAACCTGCCCCAATAGGCTAACCCATTTGATAATCCTACATAACAATACCATCATTGTCAAAAACTAGTCTCGAGCCTAATTCACAAAGCTGACCGATGAAAAGAAGATTTAAGGATAGTTTCATAACTAAGTATACATCAGCAACAAATATGTACAAGGATGAGATAGATCTAATGTGGGTGACAAAAATGTGAGAACAATTAGTAGCATAAATGATAGAATTAGGAGAAACGGCATTTTTGTGGAAAAACAAGGTAGGGTCAAAAGTTATATGGTTACAACATGCAAAGTCAATGAATTATGAAGACTTACCTAAAGTGATAGACAACACAATAGAGGATCAAGACAAAACTTAGTGAATTAGTGCCTCAACATCAGCTACAGTGAGAGCAGTAGGGTGAGAAGGAGTCTCAAGAGTATACTCAGATGCAGATGGAGCAAATGGATAAATTGCGATAGCCTATTGAGCGGGAAGCCCTTTTTTATATTATAGTTTCCAGCACTCATCGAAGGAGTGGCCAGTCTTTTTTAAGTAGTAGCAGAAAACTAACTTGGAGCATAATTGTGCATGTGAATGGCTAGATGAAGGCTTGGGAGCACTTGTAGAAGCACTTGCCACAATCATATATCGAGATTGCCTTTTCATGTTGGAACAATGATTTTCTTCTAATATGAGCTAAAAAACAACAATCTCTAGAGTTGGGAGAGGTGTGCGATGCAAAAGAGAAGCCCGAGTTGGATCAAAATTCTCATGAAGTGCTAACATGAAATGCATAAATTTTCGACGATCACGATATGTTGCAAATAATTCTCTCTTAAGAGCACTTCAGTTTAGGGTTTGCAGTAAATAATTGTTTCCAAATATTATTTACTTAAGAATAAAAATTAGAAATAGGTTGACCTAATTCTTGACGTATTTGATAAAATTTAATCTCAAGTTAGAACTCCAAGAAAGCATCATGAGTGCAATTGTATTAGTGTGCTAGAAAATCCAAAGCAACTTTTGCATTCCCAAGCTTTAGAAGGGGACTATAAATAAAAGGAACTAAAATATAGATAAACAAGGAAAGTATCTTACAGTGTATATTGTCCTAGTCCTCAAGACATGAAGCAAAATCATATAATGTCTCACCGTCTTTAGGCTTAGGTAGAGAGATTTTGCCAAATACATAACCCCACAATCGACGACCTTGTAGGAAAATCTCCATATGTTGGTCCCACATTATGTAATTGAGCCCATTCAAAATAGCATCAATCGGATGAACATTATTGTCTAAATTAGAAGAACATTCAGCCTTTAATTTAAGAGAAGTCCAATGCAAAGAGTCCACAAGGAACCTAACTTTAATACCATGATGAAAATAACTAAAAATAGAATTTGAAAGAGACTTCTATGATTGAATTAATTAGTGTTGTATACAGTAAGATAGTCTATTTATAGGGAAAAGGCCTAGTAAAATAAGGAAGTAAATAAATACAAGATCTCTTGATCAAGATTCTAATTTTTTAAGTAGGAGTTCTTCTATATACCACTGTGGTGAGAAACCACGGAGAATTGGCTGCCATGTCAGCTAATATATTATTAAAAAAATAAATAGATGTAAGGAAATCAGAGAACATGATGAAGAAGACAAGAATCGTTGAAATCCTCAGGAGATCGCTTTGCAGATGGGAAAAAGTTCATAAGATTTTCTTCCAACTTACCCTGCTTCAGTATAGAAATCAAATCATCAAGACTATTATCAATCAGATATTCCAAAAAGAAATTTGTAATAAATAAAAGAGCTAGCCCTTTAGCCACAAGGTTATCCTTAAGAAAATTGCCAACTTCTTCATTTCATTCTCCTTAAAAAGCCACAAGGACTGCAGGAATCTTCACATGAAATTTTCAAGGTTTTCTTATGAGAAATGGCCTTCACCTTAAAATTTTATGTATGTGGATTACAAAAGGTAATTAGCTTCACGTTTAGCATCACAGTTTATTTTAAGAAGATTTTTTCTTTTAGTTCTTTTCTCTTTTTATTTGTTTGACGAAAATAAATGTAGACCGCAAAAGTAGAGGCTCGTTTCACATTGTTGCCACTCAGCTCAACACATTTCCCTTTTCCTCTCCCTCTCCCTTTGTGTTTTTCAATTTTGAATATGTGAGATTCAAAATTGGAATCGAATGCATTCTTACCGGTTCTTTGGAACTACTTTCTTTTCAAATTCTGCGATATTTCTTGATTTGATTATTTGAAATTTGTATTTTTTTAGGAGCTTTGGAAGATAGATTTTTTATGATGCTTGGGGAAGATGAAGGAATTTCTATGTTTGGGGAGTATTTTTGTTTGAAAGTTAGAAATGAGAAAACTAAAGATGCTGAGAAGAAGACGAAGGAATGTTGAACCAATTAAAAAAAAGAAAAGGGAACGGTACCGTTTTATTTAGTGCCACATGGGATACGGTTAGCCAGTGGTTTCTCCAGCCGGTTACATCCAACATTTTTCAAGTAGTATACATCAACAACAATATTAGCAGTTTTTACAAAAGACAAAAGGGTTTCCAAAAGAAAGATAGCATCACGATTAAGTCCTAAGATTTGCCCTTAAACTCCTCATTGCTAGGCATCGGCTATGCCCCAGCAATTTATGTCAGTAGTCTTATGGTTGTGTTTCTGTTGAAAAAGACCCGCCGATTCAGCCTCTGGAGTAAGAGGGAATAATTGGATAGTATGAGTCTAAAGTTGTTACCCAATGTAGTTGTTGCCTTTGGTTTCGATATGAGGAGAATCGAGACTTCTATAAACTGCAACTTGGAGCTACTTTCATCTTACCTTTTGCTAAGTTTAGGAGTTGGACAATAGCCTCTTCTTCATTGTATTTTTTCATATTGCCTGCTTCCTTCAGATTGGTTGAGACATTTTCTTCTTCGTACTTGGTTACTTGAACTAGTGAGGTGAGGTAACGGTTTTTGCCATTTTGGAAGGGGTTCTATCCTCAGATGAAGTCCACCTCCTCTTTATGGGCGTGGAGGGGTCACCATGTATATCAACAGTGGATGTTGGGATTTAGATGGTTTTGCATTGGGTAGATACGTGTTGTATTTGTTTGATTTCGTAGCTTGTGTTGGCTGTGTCAGGCTATGGAAGTTGTTTGTGCTATGGGTTGGGCTTTTGATTGATATATATTATATAGGGGTTGAGTTTAAGAGCCAGGAAGGATTCGAAATGCATGCTCTTCTGAATGCGCTTTGGGTTTTGTGGTTGATCATCTACTGGGTCAAAGATGAGATTGACCGTTCATAGATGGCTTGGAGACATTTGCCGGTTGATATTTTCTAGTTATGGGTGTTTTGTTAAAGACCTTAAATGATTTGTCTATGTAGAGTAAAGTGGTTGTGGTGACAAGATTAAGAAGGATGAGTTTGTGTTGGAGTTGTTATCAGACCAGGGGATTGTTTTATTTGTGTTGTGCTATGACATGTTGTCTCATGCTCGAGGCTAATGTCATTAGGGGTAAAAGCACATAGTGTTGACCTTCCTTTAATGCATTTGAAGTATTTGTATGGTGCCCTAGATCGTTGCCACATATTTGGGAAGATCTGCAGGTAGTTTCCTCATATTTGCATGACTATATTTTAGAAAGAAGAAATCTTGTAGGCAATTTCTTCATCTCATTGTTGGTTTCGATGGATATTTTCAACCTTTCCTTGCATTCATGGTACACCATTTTCGGAAATATATAAATATATACATATATATATATGTATAATATGCCATATGCAAGTAAAAAGAAAGTTTTAAAAAGCACAATTTATCATCCCTTTTAAAGTTTTTATGACAGTTTTTTTATGAAATAATATTCTTCCATTATCAGTTTTTGTAATGATCATATATATTTTTATAAATTTTGTTCTCAATAAAAACTAACAACGAGTTTTTATAAACTTGCCTTTAATTCTAGTACGTAAACTAGTTTATACAATTTTCATATCAAATTTCAATATTTTGATGCCACATTAAGTATATAATGTTGTATACAATTGAGATCTCAAATAAGCTATTTTTTCTTTATTAATGAATTCTAAAAAATAAGAGTTCTTGACTATTTTTCATACAAGATATAAACTTTAAATAATTATTCCAATGTCTATTTCAGTTTGGGTTCCATATTAAGGAAATTAATTGATATTGTATAATCAAGAAGGTTAGGGTCCATATTAATATGTTTGGGGTCAAGAAAATTGTGGCCATATAAGAAAGAGTAAAAAACGTTAGAGAGATATTTTTATGTATATAGAGATTTTAGAAGATTTTGGAGAGTAAATAAGGTTTATAATTTTCTTTTGGGTTGGCTAATTTCTATATACATAAAATTTTGATGAAAAAAATGGAAAAATTGTGAATTATAAAAAATTTTGGGGGCCATGGTATATGTAGGGGTGTAACCGGTTCGGTTTAGTCCAATTTTATATAAATTTTGGGACCGAACCCATATACACCGGTTTTACATTTTCAATAACCGGTTCCAGATTAGTTACCCTCCGAAACCAATACTTTCGGTTTTATTGGTTTCGGTTCGGTTTTTCAGTTTTAATCAAGTGTCACTGTAATTATATATATTATATATAAAAATTATGTATATATTTAAGATTAAAATTTTATGTTATAAATTATAATATATAATTATTTCATATATAATTATGTATAGTATATATAGAAATTTCATATATAATTATATATATTATATATAAAACTTATATATACATGTATAAAATATTTTATATAATATTAAAAATGAATTTATATATATATATATTTTTTATAAACCAGTCCGGTCCAGTTTGGTCTCGTGCCGAAAGGCCAAGAATCGATTTCGGATTAGATTTAACCAGTTTTTAAAATGTAAGAACCGATTTCAAACCGGATCAATTCAAAACCAAGCCATCTGATCTGGTTTGGGCCGGTTTTCCGATTTTCGGTTTAAACTTTCACCCTAGGTATATGTGATTCCACCAATGGCCTATTCAAAGATTCAGATGGCATTAATGATGGAAGGTATTTTTGTTTAGCGATCTGGTTGAGATGAAAAAATCTAGTTGTAAGCACAACTGCACACTAATATGTACACTTATTTAATATGATTGGTCAAAAAGTAGATTTTATTGAAAACAGTACTAATTTTAATTTTGAATGTGAAGGAATCAGTATTGGTACACAAATTAGTATGTGACCTTACTTGTACATAGCAAAACTCGATGAAGATAGTTCTACATATGACGGTATGCATGGTTTGCTTTAAAAAAATAAAAATCTGCTATAAATAAAACTGCTATAAAAATAGAAAATGAAAATCCACAATAGAAAAGATCTGCTATAAATTAAAATCAATTATAAAAATTCTTCTTTAAAATAAAATAAGTCTGGAAGTCTAATGTCCATATTATAAAACCCCCCGGCGTGGTAGTTAACTGTTTTTAATTGAAATTACCTAAAAGTTCTTTGTAAGTAAAATATAAACTGAAACCCAAAACACACTGTTTAAATAGACCAAAACGGTGCGTTTCATAAGCGGACTCACTTTTATTTAAACAACTAAACTGCGCCGTTTCCAGCCTATTATTAAAAGTGTGCCGTTTAATTCATAACAAAGCCCTCCTGCTCTGTCATTTACTCTGCATCGCCTTATACGAAGTCCCTTTGTTTCAGTTCCATTTCTTCTCCAACCTTCGATGTTCTCTCTCTTCAGCCCCTTAAAGTTCCGAACTTGCTTCCGTCAATCCACAAACAGAAGATCTCCTAACACTCACACAGCCCCTTTGAACCCTCTCTCACACTGTGCTGCTGTCAACAGCAAATAGCCCCTCGCCGTCTCCCCTTTCGTGGCCTCTCGGTGTTATGAACCTGATTGGGAATTGATTGTTTTGTGGATTATGCATGCAAGGATGTAAATAGGAACTCAATGAAATGTAAAAAAACGATGCAGATATGAAGAAGAACAATGTAGCAGAAGTGTTTGACAGAATGATTCATAGACTCATATTCACATGTAATTGATGAGGGAAAACTTCGAGGGTTTTCCAACCTCCATACAGAAATTCAAACTATTCTCAAATTCCAGAATACCTTTTCCTTCACTGCTCCCTCTCACATATTTTCCTACGGTATAACAAACCCTTCCACTAAAATACTAACACGTAAGCCTGGAACTAACTAACTAGTGACTGTAAGAAAATGCCAATTACAAGCAAAGAACGTAAAGCATCTTAAAAGAAAGAGTGAACCTGCCGGCCGAATGAGTGGTTTTCATATTTTTACACCCACTAATGACCGTAAGCCATGCAAGAGTTGCAGCTTGTAGCATTCTACCCCCGCATGTATGATAAAATATGACCAGAAACATCACCAGTAAAAATCTTTCCCTCGAGCAGCAATATTTCCTCTTCCCCTCCCTCGCGAAATTTTTTTTAATATCAGCTGAACACATTTCCCTCCTTCCTCTCCCCATAATCGATTTCCTTTGCCCAGTGAAAAAAATGGATTAAGCTAGCTTATTGAAACTGTTATGCGGGGGATGGATGAAATGGGTATATTGGTATGAAGGGATGGATGCAAAATAAACAACCCAGCAGGGACAAAAAACACAACCCAGTGCAAAAACAACACAAATTTTCAACTAAAAAATAACACAATTAACTGGAAAACACATGTAAATATAGAAGTATATTCTCCACGCCCAAAACCCTAAATCACCAACAAGAGCCCCCCGGTGGAGGAAGAGCAAGTGGCAGTATTTTTTCGCAATGGCGACCATAGCGGTGAGTCCATCGGAAATGAAGTTCAACATCGCAAACCCAAGTACCGGGTGCCAAAAGAAGCTTGAAATAGATGACAATACCAAGTTGTAAAAACCTTATGCTCTCTCTTTCTTTTTTCTTTCTGGGACCTCAATTTGCCTTTGCATTTTTAAGTTTTCTAGTTAGCGTTGGAATCGATTTTTTTATCCGATATATACCATTGGTTTCTTTACTTCCCAAATAAAAATAAAAAAAAAAAAAGATCTCTATCATTGGGAGAGAAAATCGCTGTGGAGGAAGGGAAAGTGTTTAGTTGATGTGAAAAAAATTTAAAGAAACCGTGCGCTCCAAGTGGTCTTCACAAAACGGTGAGTTGCGTCTGGCCTCTTTCTAAACGGTGCGTGGCTTCCCTTAATCCTTCAAACGGTGAGTTTCGAGATCCATGTACTTTGCTTCCTCTTCCATCAGTTCACAGAACACTCTTTCTTCGATAAGTCTTCTTCCTCACGACAGCAAGCCTCTCTCCTTTAATCTTCCATCCCTCACCTTCAGAAGGTCATAACAATCGGTATGTTTTATTGTTTTGGGTTTTAACTTTAGGGATTTTTCATTGTTTAGGGTTTCGACTTTTTCTATGTCTATTTTGTTTCATTACACTGATTTCATAGATATTTTCATAGTATAATATACACTGATTTCACTGTTTAGGTTTTCGAGATCTCCCCTTTCATTAAACTGATTTCATAGATATTATTCACCCTAATATTCATTACACTGATTTCTCTATTTTTCTATGTTTATTGTTCTGTTATGTGTTGGTTAGTACACGGGGTCAATGTTATTGTTCTGTTATGTGTTGGTTAATCCAATAATCTGTTTGAACCATAATGTAAGTAAGATGTTGTGAAAATTTAGGGTTCTCTTTTCAAATGATAGATTTAGGGTTTATAACACATGGATAGAACCAGAAAACCAGACCGAACCGGTAAAACCGGAAGTACTGGCTTAAGGGGGAACCGGTGTGATATTGGTTCTTAAAATCTCAAAATTGGTGTATACTGCTTCGGTCCTAAAAAGTGACCAAAACCGGATCAAATCGGACCAATTACACCCCTAGAACTACCATGGAAGCAACCAAATGAGTCACATGATGCCATCTTGATCTCTTAGAAGCTAAAGTTTCAATAATAAAAAATGTGACCTTTTATGGGCACAAAATATCTGAAAATCTTATTCCTGCTTTAAACTCAGTTGGTATGACAGAACCTATAGATGCAGCCTGTTTGTTAATTTTGCATGCATTTGCTTGTGCACATCAATAAAATTAGTAGCTGTCGTGATAAAATGATCCAGGCAATACATACGACAAAAAGGGACATAATCAAGGCTCACTTGTATTAGGGGCCGCAGGGGTAAAAAAATCTAGGCTTGTGAGCAATATGAACTACAAATCTATCCTAGAAGCTACTAATTTTATTTATCTCTTAACTAGGCTCTTTTATGTATACTTCCTGTGTACTCGGATTTTGCCTATTTACGTGGATCAATAAAATTTTTACTTATAAAAATATATATATATATATATTTATCTTGAATTACATGTATAGTAAAACATTCCTATGAAAAAGGAGAATATATTAGAATATAACATTAGGTATACTCCGGTCTTTCATGCTCTAAAATGTGAAACAAATTAAAACCCACCCAAAAATTTTTAAAACCCGGATCCAGTTGAACACCCCTAGATTTAACTATCAATTCAATTCAGTCTAATTTTAAATTAATTATAACATTTAAATACTCAATTTTCAAATTATTAAATTTATTTCAACTCAAAACCTCTTTATATGTAGAATCTATAATATTTTTCAATTCAATATCTCTTTATATGTGTGACTCATAACTTTTGTCAATTTTTTATAAAATTTTCTTAATTCATCTTAACATCTAAATATATCTAAACTCATCTTAGATGAGCTTTACATAACTCATACCACCAATTTAACTCATTTTTATTTATAAAGAACTCAATTCAATTTAATATCTAAATGTAGTTTTAGTCTATATGCATATAAATTTGTAAAAAAATCTATTAGGTTTTGAATAATAATACATGCAGTCGTAGGCTGTATAAATATTGTACAATTATTTTAAAACAGAACAAGGTCTTGCTGCCATGGGAGATGCAAGTAATGTCCTTTTTTTCAATTTTATTTATTTTAAATTTTAAGATTTTTAACCAAATGTACGTAGATAGTCTTAGTGGTAGCTCCAGTGAAAAGACGATGTATCAACCATCCATTAGAGAATGTGTAAAAAATCTGATTCACACCATATCCGTAAATTCTTTTTTTTTTCTTTTTGATATATATATATATCTATGTTTAAATTCATTTATAAATTAAATATTATGCATGAATATTACTTCCTCCTCATTAATTAATGATAAGTAGAGAAACTCTTTTATAAAATTTCTCAAGAAAAAACGAGAAAAAATTGCATAAATTGTGGTTTCGGAATTGATATTAAATATGTAAAAAAATTTTGTTAAGTCAGTCCTGCCGAAACCCAATTTGTTTACAAGCCCAAGCATAAGGCCCAAAGACCAGCCAATTTAAATTTTGAGTTTAGCTTCAAACAGGATGCGGTGTCTTTAGGCGTTTTACACCCTCCAATGACAGGATGCCACTTCATAAATCCACCAAACTTACCGTTGACTACATCACACTCTATTCCTTTTTGGGTTTTCTCACCGTTCCCCTCTCTCTCTTTCCCTCTTCCACTTCACACTCTCTTATAACTTCAGGTAAGAGAAAAAAAAAAAGGACAATGCATCGTTGATTGCTGCTGCTTCTCCTTCTTTTTCTTCTATCGCCAACTTCAAGCGCTCTCAGGCCTTGAGCTCTTAAGAAGGTTTTTTGTTTTTTCTTTTTTGAATGTCTTTTTCCGATTTTCTTTAGATTTTTTATATGTAATTTTATAGATTTAGGGTTTGAATACACTTGCTTATTTTTTGGAGGTTGTTTAGTCATTTTTATCAAAATTTCATATTAGAGACTTTTCTCAAATTTATTTTCTATTTTATGGTTTGTTCTTCGTTTCTGTTTGTCCGGGAAGATTTTTCCTTGGAAATACTTATGTGAAAAAAGTGTTTGCCTTAGTAAGCCTACGGGATAGCGATCTTGATTTTGATTTGTTACTCCAAGGTTTTCGAAAATTGGTGGGTCAAGAGTTTGCTTTGTTTGATTAATTCCTTCGTTCCTAGCGGAATCATTTATCCGTATTTGTGATTGAGCAAGGGCACCGTGTCGACTGTCGAGAGAGTGAGAGAAAGAGACAGAGTGGAGAAAGAGAGAATGGAACTGTGAGATGTGTTTTATATTTTGCATCTATTGTAAATTTACTACAACTGTTACGTGTCACCCTCCTATTGGAGGGTGAAAATTCTTCAATTAGACTGCGTCCGGGACACCCTTAAATTTTAGTATTTTAGCCCTTCTTCCTAAACTCCTATATTCCCTTCTTCCCCTTCGTTCCCCCCACTCTCGATCGGCCTCTCATCCTCTTCATCTCTAGGCATCCAGCTCAGCGGCTTCACGCCGCCGCATCGCGCAGCACCTCCATTTGAAGCGCCGCCACCATTCCCGTCGCACCCCACCGTGAAGGTAAGCCTAATTTTCCTCTCTCTCTCTCTCTCTCTCTCTCTCTCTCTCTCTGTATATATCTCACTGTTTATTCCCACTCTCTTTGCTCCGTGCCAGCCAACGTGACCGGTAAAGGCCGCCGCACTGCACGTCCAGTCGCACTTGACCGTCGCTGGGAGCACATCACGCCATTACCGGTGAGAAGTTAGCCTTAGAGGTAAGAATTTATACTAGTCTTTTTGGTATTGGTATATGGTATCTAAATAGCTCATAAACTAAAATTCTATTGGTTTTAGTGCAATTCTTTGGGAATGGATTTGGACGACCCATTTTGTGATGATATTCTGGAGACAGTTAAAAGTAAACGTAGGTTATTCTGACACACCCCTCTTAGCTTGTTACTTTTAAAACTATTTTCCTCTTTAAGCAGTTTAAAGGTTTGTCAAATTTTTTTTTTTCCAGCCAAGGCTGGTGGCAAGTTTCAACCAAAGGCTAAAGCCAGTGCAAAAAATGGGACTTCTACATCAGTCCCATCAGCTCCTTCAGGTTCTACCGATGAAAATTCTGTTAGACTAACCCCCTCAGGCTTAGAGACTAAACAATATGCTCGGCCCATTGTCGCAGAAGACAAATTGACAACTGCGGATGGAATTTCTGCAGCTACCTCAGAGATTGTATGCATTAACCAGAAATCAAAAGACAATGAAAGCTCTTTTACTGACAACAAAAGCTTGGAATCAGTCAAGACCTCATCCCAACATGTGATGGGAGCGGATATTGGCTCTAAAGATGCTCTGCATCCAGAGGTTGGAACATCTGAGAGCAACATTGGTTGGCATTCCTGCATAGGAATCTTGTCCGCAGAGGTAGATGTTTGGATATTCCAAATATATTTTTATATATATGTATTTGTTTGCTGATTGGGAACTCCTTTGGTTTTAGATAGACTCCATGGAATTTGAATTGGAGCCCTTTGGAGGTATTCTTTCTGAGGCTGACGCAACAAATGGTAATGATGATCGGGAAGGTTCCCTTTCTCATTCGAAAATGCCTACTTTTCTTGATTTCAACAATAAGGATTCAGTGGAGCATTTTGGCATTCGGGCATGTAATTCTGTTGACTCTTCAGCACTCGGGCCATGTGATGTTGCAGAGCCTGAAACTTGTCCTGATGCTCATATAAACCAAGATACAGTTACTTGCAGGGAAGCTGGTGTTTCTAACAAGGGTGGAGATGTTTGGATTGATAATGGAAGGTCGGAAACAGAGGTGAAGATTTTTAACCTTTAAAAAAGGACTCTGTTGTTTTTCTTTTACTAAGTCAGATAAATTTGTGATTAGTTTCAGGAAGCTGGGGCCTTTTCTGGCATGGAAGATCTAGATTTTATGTCTCAGGACAATATTCCATTTGGTATGTTTAGAATCGGCTGCATGCTTTATTTATTCTTGCTTTATCTTGCATTTATAGTTGTTTATTTTCTCCTTCATTTTTTAGGACTGCATGCTGGCAAGTTTCGACCCAAGCCCAAGATGAAAGCAATAAAAGAGAAACCTAGTACTGACACCTCTCACCCAGAAGTTGAGTCTGTTATGCATTCACAAGCTCCTGAGTTGGTTCCTTCTGACACTGGATATGCGAATGTGAACTCAGTTTCTGCCTTCCCGGCTGGCGATTTACAAGATAACTCCATGAGGTTTGATGATTTTATTACATTGGACCCAACCTCAGAAATTTCAATGAACGAAGAATCAATAAATCTTGCCAAAACTTCTTACTCTGATGGCCCCGTTCTGAGGGATACTCTGCATTCAGAGGATGTTTCTGAAATTCTAACGGAACTGGTAATTCAATTATGTCAGTTTGCTATGGTATTGGTGTTTGATAGATAACCAACTTATTTGCTCAAATATCTTAGTACGGTCTTCTCATGTTTCTGCCCTAGGATTCTAACTGTAGAAGAAGAGAAGCTTCTACATCATCCGATCTTCTTCAAAAATGCAAAAGATCTGCTACAGCTGATGAAGAGAACAATGATGGCAAATCGTCGGGAAATCTAAACAATGATGGCAAATCGTTGAGAAAGTTAAGGAAAAAAGTATCTTTTCAACTTATCGACGAGCCAGATGGTGAGGTTAATGAAAATGGGGGCTTCTCTGGTGAACCTCCCACTGATTCTAATATAGGCGAAGTTGAGGACCGTGATGATGAGGATGAATATAGAGTGGAAAGTGATGAGGAATTTAGAGTGGAAAGTATGTCCCAGAAGAAAAGGGCTCCAAGAAAGTCAAAGAAATCTGGGGTTCAAAATGGTAAACCCGTACAAAAGCGCAAGAAGGCCAATGAAGCAGCTGACCAGTCGACCAAAGAACCTCCCAAAAAATTTTCTCATTCAACGCGTCGAAACAGGAGACATGGTAAATGAAATTCCCAGATCTGTGAGACTGCAAGATAAAACACTTTCAGATATACATATTTGCATACTAAAGTATTAACAGAATTGTTGGACTACTTTCTCCTTTGTAGTGGATAAGGTGTTACTTGAAACACCAGAGGATGAAATTGACCCTCAAAGGTTGCCTATCAAGGATCTCATTTTGCTCGCTGAGTACAAGGAGCGACTAGCGGTACATATTCTGCACTCTAATTCTTGTTCTTGTGATGATGTTATTTTAGTAGCAATACTAGTCTCTTTTTCTTTAGTTGTAGCACTACCTTGCTATAATTATTGTGCCTTTGCTAAATTCAACTTTGCTAATTTGCTTTGGTCATCTATGACTGGCCCACTCATGCAGAGCAAAGAGGCAGAAACGTCAAGAACACCCTTGACCAATTTAAGGTACCCTTTTAAACATGACCTATATGTGGCTAGACCTGTAGAATTGCTATTCGTTTTCTGTATCAAGTGACATAATGTTTGCATTCATAGGCAACTCAAGAAAATTTGAGTTATTATTATTATTTTTTTTTCTATGTAGTCTTTGCATGTCTGTGGGATTATGTTGTTCCTCTAAATAAGGGTTTATCTTATGTATATTCTTTTTCTTTTTAGTTTAGGTTCTTACAAGACTACAATTATCAGATAATGTTTCTTGATTTAATGTAAAATTTCATTTTAGGAGTGTTAGGGCAGGCCCCCTTGGGGCTAGGTGAGTTTATAATGTTGCCATGTGATTTATGGAACATGTTGTTTGGCCTGAAAATTGTTGTATTATTTTATGAAATGTGGAATTTCAAATAGCCCGTAATCTAAGCAAATGTTGTTGGTTGTTGGTTAGTAATTTGGTTTTATTGTACCTGGAATCATATGTAATCCAATGTTTAGCCCCTGGTGGTTGGCTCAAGTGGTAAGAGCCTTGGTCTTGGCGGTATGCTCCCTCTTGGTCCAAGGTTCGAAACCTTGGGTGCAAACAATTTCTAGGGGCTATGTCCCATCGGTTAAAAAGTCGATAATTTACTTGATCCATGTGATGGGGGGACACATTACACAGGACTGGTGTTTAACCAGGTAAAGGACATGTTGTGTTTGCACGCTCTCCAGGATTCCCTTTCATAAAAAATGTGATCAAATGATATTTTTTTTCGCGTCACAATTATTTTCTGTGCAGGTCTTACAATTCCTTTCCTAAGGAATCATCTTACAATGGAGAGGCTACTTTTGTTTCAGAACAAGGCAGAGGTTCTGATGATGATCAACCAAGTTATGAGGTTCCAACTGACCCTTTCATTAATTACCAGTCTTTCATGGACAAAACTCCCAGTACAAGATGGTCAAAACAAGACACAGAACTGTTCTATGAGGTACAGCTGTAACATCTTATTCATTTCTTGTTTTCACTTGCCCCCCCCAAAAAAAAAAATCTTGGTTATTTCTTCTTTCCATTAGTAAACCATCTAAAGTATATGATCAGAAAGATGACCAAGTTTTAGTCTTGCAATCACTGTGAAAGCAAATAAATAGTCTGTTTCAGCTTATGAAACTGCCAAAACTGAAGTTAGTTTGATTCAAGGAAATCACAGAGACTTAGTCCATTGAAATCTATGGATATCGCCCAAAGGAACTAAGTTTTGTGCAAGAATGTTTTAAGTTCATCTAGTGCCGCTTGTGATCTTTGAAATTTTTATCGTTCCTCTCCCTCTAGATACACCATGGTAGACAAATGGGGATCAGCTTGCACACAGCTGCACTTGGGCGTTACCCCTTAATTCTCTCCAGGTAGCAAGTAGATCTACTACCTGTCGAGGCGTAACCGATGCTAAATTGACTCTATCAAAGAAATTGTACCACAGGGTACTAGCAACCTCACAGTGAAGTAGTAGATGGTTTCCCCCCCTCCATTTCTACACATACAGCACCATCAGTGATGATATGTCTTATATTTTGTTTGTTATGTGCAACAAGTAGATCCAAAATAAATTGGCCAAATTGTTATCTTTTTAGTGAAATTTTGCAACATATGTGGTGTGCAATTATAATCCAAAATAGAGGAAGATGAAGGCATATTGGACATTACAGATGGCAAATGTTATAGGATTAGTAAGGTTGGAGATCTGCTCAGTGGTTATATTTAGTTTACAGTGAATTTTGTGGGTCTGTTGGGAGATAACAGTTTTGGTAATTAATGAACACTTTGCAAGATTTTCGTTTATGTCTCTATGGTACTGGTATAAGGTTTCTGTGGACTTAATTATTATTTTTTTTTCTGTATATTTGCCATAATCTATATTGTGAGGAGGGAGGTCACCCCATTAGTGTGCTAATGTCCGTTGCTTTGCACTGAACTGTTGCCACTACCTGGAACAATTATTGTTTAGTCATATAAATCTCTTCTAGCTCTTAACTTGTAATTAGGTGTTCTCTGATGTATACTTTTTGTGTACTTGGGCAATATCTATTTACTTGTTTCAATACAATTTTATATTACTTATAAAAATAAAAATAAAATAAAAAGGTAAATGGGCGAAGCCCAAGTACGTAGGAAGTATACAATGGAGAGCACCTAATTACAAGTTAGGAGCTAGAAATAGATACAAGAAAATCATGAAACTAACTCCACATTAAATCTCCAGGAGCATGCTGCATTAGCTAGAAATAGATACTAGAAAATCATGAAAACTAACTCCACATTAAATCTCGAGGAGCATGCTGCATTCCAACCTAGAGTTGATTTTAAATCTATAGTTGAGTTTACCATTAGTTGAGCTTTAAAACCAGCCCTAGATTTGCAGTACTCTGGAAGGGTTTTGCAGTGTGTCAAGTGATTTCCATGAAACCATATAAAGCATTTTGTGATTTAAGTGCATCTTCTTTTCTTTTATTTGAAGTGGGTCTTAACAAATAAGATGGATTTTGGTTCCTTCGATCTGTCTATACGAACCTTTCATGTTGCAATTTTCAATCATTTTTATGCTAATTAGTTGCACTAAGAATGGGATTTTATGCATGTACTGCAATGTAAACACCTTCCCTAGCAAGATTCATGTTGATAATGAAGCATTTGTTACTAAAAAATAAGTGTAGCCTGAAAAGCTTAAAATTTGAGATAGTGCAAGAGAGGCAAAGGGGTGGGACAGCATTAACTCCCCAGAGTTGGTTACTGATTCGTCTTTTATCATCCACTGTCATTTTTTTAAATTGGAATAAAGAATTTAATTGCTCTATTTTTTTTTTCTTTTTCTCCAGACAAAAGTGGCAAGGTCCAGTCTATCGGTTGCCGTTTACATAAAAATTCAACTAATCTCTGTTTTAATATGTGATATAGGCTGTTCGGCAGTTTGGGACAGATTTTTCTATGATACAACAACTTTTTCCCGGTCGAACTCGTCATCAAGTCAAGTTGAAATTTAAGAAGGAAGAGCGTCAATATCCATTACGGCTTTCTGAAGCCCTAACCAGTCGTGCTAAAGGTGAAGTCCTTTATCTTTCTTTTTAATCTCTTTTCTTTTTCTTTATCTCTCATTTGTACTATGATAATTTTAGTAATCTCAGCGTGATTTAGATTGTATTAAGTCGTAGTCTTATATATAAGCATTGGGAAACTAAGCTTAACCATTTTGGTACTAAACTCAACAGGATATATTTAAAGGTTTCTATTGGAGTCTTTATCAAGGTAATCTTCATGAGTAGGAATGCCGAAAACTTGCCTAATATATAATTTTCTGTTTTAGATCATTCCCATTTCCAGTTGGTGATTGAACGGTTGCAGCAAGCTTCTCAGGCAGAAGATGCTTATGTAGATGACGAGGTTGCAAGGACAGACAAGGAGGAGGAGATAGTGGAATTGACTACTCAAGCGAAGGTGCTTTTTGGTGTTTTCTTTTATCTTCTACTAAGATAATATGGAACCTGGTCTCAAGGCCCACTAAGCATGAAATGACCATGTTTATGAGGCATCTTATAGCTTGACTAAGCTAGTTAGGATTATGGTTAAAGGTTTTTCTGGTAAAATGAAGTTTTTTCTTTTTGGTCTTAGCTATTTCATGCAGTCTTGATGCTTCTTAACCTGATAAACAAGAATTGCACTTATTGATATGTCCACAGGAGGAAGTGGCAAAACCTGAGCAGGATGGGGAAGTAGTCGTTGAAGATCAGGAAGCAGATTTGGGTGAAGTTCATAGTCCTGCGAAGTCTGATGCAGGCGATGATAACCTCTATGACTGGAGTCAATATAAAAGTGATTATTAGCAATAAAAATACACAAATCTATTGGTTTTTTCTTTTTTTAATTTTTTTAAAAATTTTATTCTAATTGAAGTAAAGCAGCATGTACAGCACTCTGACACAGAAAAACGCTCATTGCTTCTTGTAAGAGGTGATCAATTCTTGTAAGAAAATGCCTGTGGTGTCATCAAACATTTTCCTTATCTTTTCCATCCTTTTGACGATTTTAGATCATCACCTTCAGAAGAAAGAAATATAGCATTTGGAAATAAATGCATTTCTATTTCCAATTAGAAAGAGGAGTACATCCATGAAGGAACCTTCCCCTCTCACCCACCCCCCACTTGTTAGGATTTCAACATCTAATTGAAATTTACAGGTTGGCTTGTTAGCTTATGCATTTCATAATTAGGAAGAAGTCTTAATCGAAAGGTTGTGCCGGAATTTTGTGCTCTCCTTCTGGGGGTTTCTGAGCTGAATGCGGGTATTCTTGATAAATCCATCATCCTCTCAGCTTGACACGTGACTGACTGAGCGGTGCCGCGCTGAAGAGCTTTCTTTTTGCGAGATGTCGGGCCCTCTGGACCAGTTCGCCAGGCCTTGTGAGTGCCTTCCAATTTTCTTATTTTTTCGTCCTTTTTTTTTTTTTCCCCAAATGGAGTTCTGAATGTTTGTCGATCCAGTGCAATAGTGTTCAGCTTGGTGGGATTCTAGGGTTTCACTTTGGCCTCTTTGTTTGGTTGGAGAGTTGTTGAATCTGGTTGTTTGTAACGAATGATTGGGCTGACATTTTTGGGAATAAGAAACAAGAATACTTTTCCCCCCGAGCTCAAGGAAAAAGAATTATCGGGGTTAGGCTAAGGTGAATGAACTATTTTTACGAATGTTTTTCTTTTTATCCTTCTGCAAATATTCTCGAGAACCAAACGCAATTGTTTCAAAGATTTTTTTTTTAATCAATAATAAGATATTTTATTAATTCAAGTAAATAGGCATGACCCAAGTAGACAGAGAGTATACAAGCGGAAACACTTAAATACAAGCTAGGGACTAGATACTAGGCAAGGGTGAAAGAATATCATTTAAATTATCCCCATTCAATACAAGAACTTTTGCACAAAGACAAATAGTTTGAAAGAAAAACTCTCTAAATTCTCCCAACAAGCATTCTCTATCATCGAAACAGCACCAATTCGTTTCATGAGAGTGGCCACGAGTACACTAATTGTTCAGTTTCACTTTTGCCCCTTGGGTTCAAGGCGGCTGTGTGATGTTTATCCAGTTAAGAAGTTGATTCCTTGAATTTTGAAAGTTTTGAAAAAGATGTGGATGCCCATATTGCTTATAATTGTTTTGGGTAAGATAATATATAGCTCTAAACTACAAGGCTCTGGAAATTCAGCAATATTAGCAAATTTTGCTGAAAGAAAATTTAGTTTCTGTGGATACACTTCAATCTTTCATATTTTTGCATTGGTCATTTGCATTATATCGTTTCATGATGTTCCTTTGTGGCAGGCTTTGAGGTTTCTCTGGTAGTGATGAGAGAAAAGAAAGAAAATCTGATTTTGAGAACTCTGAGGATGAAAGGAGGACTAGAATTGGATCTCTTAAGAAGAAAGCGATCAATGCATCTACCAAATTTAAACACTCACTCAAGAAAAAGGGTAGAAGAAAAAGTGATGGTCGAGTCAGCTCTGTTTCAATTGAGGATGTTAGGGATGTTGAGGAGCTAAGGGCTGTTGATGCGTTTCGACAAACACTACTCTTGGATGAACTGCTGCCAGATAAACATGATGATTACCATATGATGCCGAGGTTCTCTCTCATCTTTTTACAATCTGTCTATCAAATCCCATATGGAGGCACTCTCTCTCATCTTCTGTTATTTTTAACAATTTATGAGTACAATTAAATTTAACAATAAGTCTGTACATGCTTCTATCATTTAGCCAGTTTCTGTACAGGCAACAAGGAAAAGAAAGATTTAGTGCCTTTTTAAAATGATTCTCTTTTCAACTTATATTTTTACGTGCCTCCTGAATATGCCTCCTTGTCTTCGATTTTCAGCTTGTAAAAATTTGTAGATGTTTCCATTAGCTGTCCTCCCTGTTTTGAATAGGATTAAATACACTTTTCACTCCTAAATTATAAGGTTTTGTTCACCTTGCACCCTCCAAAACTGACACATTGTACCTTCAAACTACTATGAATTGGCAAACAGCACACTCTGTCTGAGTCTGACCATTAAGATGGAGAAAAATAGACGATGCAGCACATTCTTGACTGTTGAATCTTAATAAAGGGTATTACTTGACAGTCAACTTAATTGGAGAGTGCAATGAGCTGATTTTGGAAGTTTGGGTGAGAAGTGTGAAACACCTGATAGTTTTGCTCTTACCATGTATTTTAACCCTTTAAAAGTATATTAAGTACTAACACTCTCAAGGATTATTACAATAATTTCAGGCTTTTGAAAGCAAGGAAGTTTGATATTGAGAAAACAAAGCATATGTGGGCTGATATGCTTCAGTGGAGGAAGGACTTTGGTATCGACACTATTATGGAGGCAACAATGTTTGACTGGATTTAGAGTGCATGGTAGCTATATCTTCACGTTATTTACCATATTGATGTTTGCACCAGGATTTCGAGTTCAAAGAGTTAAATGAAGTCTTAAAGTACTATCCTCATGGTCATCATGGTGTGGACAAGGAGGGAAGACCTGTATACATTGAAAGACTGGGAAAAGTTGATCCTAACAAACTTATGCAAGTTACCACTATGGATAGGTATGTTAAATACCATGTGCAGGAGTTTGAGAAAAGCTTTGCCATAAAGTTTCCAGCTTGCACCATTGCGGCAAAGAAGCACATAGATTCGAGCACTACAATCTTAGATGTACAAGGCGTGGTATGTGGCCTGTACATAATCATTGCTGATTGCAGAGTTCATGTTTTCGTTTTAAAAAGAAAAATTGCTATTCTTTATTTGTTCATCCTAATATTTTAATCATTCAGGGCTTTAAGAACTTCACAAAGTCTGCACGGGAACTCATCACGCGGCTGCAAAAAATTGATTGTGACAATTATCCAGAGGTACTAAGTCTGCTTTCTTCCAATGTTAGATTATTATATCTTTGCACATTCATCATTAAGTATGTGATAAATTAATTAAAGTCTAATGTCTGTTTTGGAACTTGGTGTGATATTAATTATGCAGACTCTTTGCCAAATGTTTATCATCAATGCTGGCCCTGGATTCAGGTTGTTGTGGAATACTGTAAAGACTTTTCTAGATCCCAAGACAACCTCCAAGATTCATGTATGCATCGTTCTGCCTCCTCATATGTTTTATGCATTATGGTACAAACTTATAGGGCCCTTGACTTATTATGTTGTATGTTCACCAACAAAAACATGCTTTTGTTTGGAATCATTTTAGGTTCTTGGAAACAAATTCCAGAGCAAATTGCTTGAGATAATCGATGCCAGGTATTTTGAGTTTGATATTTTTATAGTATGTGAATATTTTCTGGTGGCCATACTTTCATGATTTTTACTAATCTTCGTTTCACAAGTGCACTAGTTGTTAACTAATGCAAATCTTTGGCATTTGTACAGTGAGTTGCCAGAATTTCTCGGTGGTAGCTGTACCTGTGCAGATCAGGGAGGTTGCCTCAGGTCTGACAAGGGGCCATGGAAAAACCCTGAAATATTTTAGGTTATGCTGGAGCCTCACTTTTTTATATTTATAAATATGCTTTTTTGTTCACCATTTCTACTTCAGGTTGTAAATGGTTGTTTGAAACTTTCTTGCAGATGGTGCTTAATCATGAAGCAAGGCGCGCCAGGTCGGTTGTAAAAGTTTTGAACAGTGAGGGGAAGGTTATTGCTATTGCTGAGCCGCAGTACCCTATGGTTAGACTCTTTTGATTCACCCGTTTTTATGGATGGAGCCACCTGTCAAGCATTTCTTATCCTACTATGATTTCCCCATTTTTTTATTGATGGAGCCATATTTCAAGTGTTTCTTACCTGACATAGAATTGCCACATTTTTTGTCTTTTGTACTATCTCCAAGCAGGTAAGAGGGAGTGATACATCCACTGCTGAATCGGGATCTGAAGCTGAAGACATCACTTCCCCAAAAGCAATTAAGAGTTATTCACTCCTTAAATTGACTCCTGTTCGCGAAGAGGTTGGTTTCTCACCTTTTTTAATCTATGCTTATGATAACAGAGTTGATGTTTTTCATCAATGATTTGATCAAATGATTTTGGGTGCCTTGATGATATTTCTTTTGCTTGTGGTAAAATGAAAACTAGAGTTTAATATTGAATTTTGGATTTAAATTCAAATATTGGTCAGTTTGGAAAGGGCTGTGGCATATTGCTCTATTTCTTTTGCAGCTTTCCTATTTAACTTAGAGAGGTGCTGATTTATAATGTATGTCTGTAATGTAATAGGCAGTTTTATCAAGGAATTTATACAAAGCTATCTTAAATGTTAAATATGCCCATATTTTTAAGAAACTGATTACTTTTTTGATGTACTTTCATGGATATGCAGGCTAAGGTAATTGGAAAGGCAAACTATGCTGGTAGCTTCTCAGGGTATGATGAATATGTTCCAATGGTTGACAAGCCTGTTGATAATGGTTGGAAGAAGCAAGTTTCCCCTGAGAGGCCTAATGCTCTCAAAGGTTAGAAACTGTACCCTAGATCTACTGGCATCTATCATGTTTGTATATTCCTGCAGTCTCGATATGACTGTGAAGCTAGAGCCTTGTAATAAAACAATTTCGGAAACTTCCTTGACTTTTAATACTTGTTATGTTACTCTGGCATTGTTGTTGTCTTCCTAGAAGAATAGCACCCTTTATAGCCAATTCAATGGTAAAATGACCTCGGTTTTATGATCTAAATTCATTGGAGTACTTGGTATACATGCATAAGAAGTTCAACTTTCCTATGCAGGGTCACTTCCCCTGCCTGAGACTCCAAAGACACCTGAAGGAATTCGTGCTCGGATTTTGGTGGTGATTATGACCCTCTTCACGACTCTTTTCACTCTCTTCCGTTCAGTGGCTGGTCATGTGACAAAGAAACTTCCTGAAACACCATCTAATAGTGAGCAAAATATTCCTGCACTCACTCTTGATGCAACAGACAAAGAGGAGTTTCAGCCCCTTTCACCAACTCCAGCTTACAAAGAGGCAGATCTCCTGTCTTCTGCACTTAAGAGGCTGAGTGAGCTTGAAGAGAAGGTTGATACACTCCAATCAAAGCCATCCGAGATGCCGTATGAGAAAGTGGAATTGCTTAATGCTGCCGTTTGTCGCGTGGATGCCCTCGAGGCAGAGCTGATTGCAACTAAAAAGGTACAACAGCTTAAGTCCTAAATTAGTTGTTTTCCTGCAGGAGCATTAAGAGTATTGATGGGGAGTCCTTTCTCCAGTCAGTGATTAGAATGTGTAGTGGGGGGTTTCAGATATTGTCCAGTTGCTGGATTGTCCAGTGCACATTGAAGAGGCATTGTTGGTCATATCTCAAAGGTGGGCACAACATGTAATAGATGGGTGCTATGTGCATTGGAAGCATCCAACGATTGGACGGTATTCAGCCTAATGCATACCTTCGTTACTTTTACGTTTTGAGAAGCTTGGTGGACATCTGCACGGCTTTTCCAGGTCTTTTTGTACCATTTGCCACATAACTGGATTTATCATCACTTTGGCCTGTGTTAAAAGGGCCTGAAAATGATGGGACAATAAAGGTATTTAATTAATAAAAGATTAATGGAAGTAATTAAACAAGCACCCCCTCCCCCCAACACAACAACAAACACACACACAAAAGTCTACACAGAGTTTGGCTGCAATTACATTTTTTATTGGTGTAAAAAAGATAATAAGATGTTGTAGAATTCTCCTTTTGTGATGTATGCGCACAATATCTTGACTCTTGACTTGCAATTGTGTTGCATGCTTTACACCCCTCCCCTTTTTCTCGCCTTGTAAATTCCTGTGTTGTTATGCATTTGGAATTTGATTTGAAGATAACAGCATATTCATACTTCACGTGTTTTTTATTTAGTGCAATTTCAAAAGATGGATGTATTGATTGTGAGCTTTCTTGCGAGCAGGCCCTGCATGAAGCTTTAATGAGGCAAGAGGAATTGCTTGCTTACATTGACAGTCAAGAGGAAGCCAAGTTGCGGGTAATGGGATTTGTGTCTACAAACATATAGTTGATCTATTATTTCGTTAATGGGATTTGGGGATTGGTGATTGACATTTTCTTCTTTTTGCTTTTTAATCAGAAAAAGAAGTTTTGCTGGTAAGATGTTTGGCCAATGACAATACTGCAGGAGAATACTTGTTTGTGATCCTGCTATGGAAACGCAATCTTAAACAGTGTATCTATCGGGAAATAGACTTCGCTGTAAGATGTAAAAGCATTCGATGTTCCCCAAGTCTTCAGTTTGTTTTTGTTTTGTTCTTAACCAGAGTTTTCATATCTTTGAATCTAGTGAGTTTGTTTTGTTGGGAGCCTTGAGACTACCAGATTGGAACATTTGACGGGAGACTTATCCAATTATGAATGAAGCACTTGTCTCAATTCCTAGAATTATAGCTTGTACATTTCTTGCATTTCAATGCATAGATATTCCTGTAATATTTAGAAGTTGGACACGTTGAACATTTCTTGCATATCTTTGAGGCCAAAGAAGCCTTTTGCACACCGTATATGAATAATAACAAACTAGTAATATTATTATTTTTCTTTAAATATGAAATCAGTAATATTAATGGAAACAAAAAATTTTATGTATAGTAATTTTGGCATATTCTTTATACATTCTATTGATGTAATTGGTTAAAATAATTATTTTATATTAAAAAAAGTAACAACCAATCACATCAGTAGAATGATATGATTGAGATTAAAATATAAAAGTTAACTTAATGGTAAGGCTGTGCATCCGGACCAGATTTTTATCTGGTCCGGTCTGAAAAACGGATATCCAGTAGATCCGAATTGTTACTGGGCGGTTAAAATAAATCTATAACCGTTCGGATCAGTGTCTGGATCCGGTTTGGCCATGCGGTTTACCGTGACCGCATTGTTTAAAAAACAAAATGCATTAGGTCAAGAAGTATTTTTCGTCCCCACCTCCAGCAACAATTACAAACCAACAAAGAGTCAAAGACCATTTCCTCACTCTCTCCCTTGCTCTCTCTGGCCAAAACCCTAAGCAAAAGCTAAGCCATCTTCTATTTTGTATGCACCCACCCTAAGCCATTTTCTCCCTCTCTTCAGTCTCGATCGTCTCTCCCTCTTGTAGAGTCATCAGCACAAACCCATCACGACTGCAAGGGTTCTCAGAACAGAGCCGAGATCGATAGCCTCGCACGCTTCGCCATCCTAGAGCACAAAAAGAAAGAGGTCTGTCTTCTCTCCTTTCTGTTCCCCATCTTATTTGATTTCTTTATCTCGGGCCTCTAATTTCTTGTCTAGGTTTTGTTTGTGCCATCAGATTTAGTGGGTATTTCCTCTGTTTCCCATATCTTAGTTTTGTTTTCCATACACCCATGTGATGAACCGCCCAATATGCTTTCTAAAAAACAAGAAAAAAAAAAATTGGAGATCTGGGTTCTCGATAATATTTTTGAGTTCTAGATATAGTTTGCCCAAATATAGGTTTTATGTGCCCAAATCTAGGTCTCGATAATCTTTTGGGTTCTAGATAATCCACCAATATAAGAAAAAGAACTTACAATATCACAGTGCAGCTTTTCCCAGATCTGGGTTTACATTTTTGTTTAGAGTCCATATCCATGTGAGTATCTCTCACTTTTTACATTTTTGTTTTGGTTTTTTGTTCTGTCCTTTCAATTTTTCGATAATCTTTTTGAGTACTAAATGTGAATATGGGTTCTTGTGTTTGAGTTTAAATCTAGATGTAGTTTGCCCAAATTTGGGTATTGTGAGTTTGATTGTACTTGGAGGTTTGAAAAATATTTTTTCGTTGCAGGTATGTCTATGGGTCTTTTTTTATAAATTTCTTGCACTGAGGTTTGATTGTTCTCCTTTTCTCAGATTCCTTACCAACATCATCGTTGTAATGGGTGGGGTAACTGCTTGGAAGCTGGGATATGATTGATCATGATCTTCATGGTAACGATTATAATTTTGTTACTATCTATAAACAATTGTTGATATTTTGGAATATTATCGATTGTCCAAAATAATTTGGTTTTAAAATATTGCATGATTAGGTTGATCCATCAGTCATTGTAAATTATGAATTAGTGAACCAGCTTCCTAATGGTCCTATATATCCACTCCTCGATCCAAACCACCTTAATTTCTTTGGGAGTTTTGCTATATACAAGCAAAGTCGCGTACTAATCTGCGTACTAATATTGATTCTTTCATACTTAAAATTTAAATTAACACTATTTTCAATAAAATCTACTTTTCGACCAATCCCATTAAATTGGTGCGCAAATTAGTGCACAATTATGTTTGCAACTAGATTTTTCCTTTCTTTGGCTCCACTCAACTACCACATTCCTGCGCAAATCCTCTCTGACCATCTTTCAATTTTCTTGGCCTTTATTTTTTGTCTTATCAATTGCAAGAGATGCAAAGATATTGGGGGTAGACCTGTTTTTACATAGCATCAGTATTCTATTACAATTGCATATAATCAGTATCCTATTATAATTGTCTAACTTTGTACTCATCATAAGTCACAAGTCTTATCATGATCTTATCTTCTTGTCTTCATCCTAATTATATGTTTGATTTTTGGTTCCATTGAGTTCTCATACAACTCAATCACTTCTATATGACATGAGCTTAACCAATCAACCAAACTTGAATCTACTTCATCTCCAAGTCAAGTTTTGAGAAGATCATGCAAGCATGCGTGGTAGGTGTTTGATTCATTACTAAAATGTTACTTTTTCTTTTCTTTTTTCCCATCCAATTGGATGTAATTAGTTTGAGTTTAGTTCTACTAGGAGTTGGATTTACTGGATAAGGAACATGTCTCTTGTTTTTCATTACGCATGTAACTCGTGTCTTTTATCTAATGAATCTTGGTATGTAATTAGCAGTTCATTCTTCACTTGCTTATATTCAATATCACGCTATAAGATAAAAATAACCCAGATTTGTTTTCATTATGTTTTTTCAAGGAAAGCTGGCACTAAGTCCTTCAAACAATGGAGCTACCTCCAAATCTGCAGAATGATGGCTCTGAATTATGTGGGGCATTTCTTATTTGTTATTCGTTAAGTGGATTTTTTGCATTATAATGTAAACTACAATGTAATGTGTATTGTGTGTTGATATTTGTTATTAATTTATTTTTTTTTATAAAAGTTTGAATGGGCAATAAAAAGTTTCAAATGCCTATGAAAAAAATCAACATTGTTTGAAGATTAAAACAGTTTCAAATGCTTTATAGGCATAATATAAAAAATGCCTATGAAAAAAATCAACATAATGGCTTATTAAAAAAACCCTTTTAAAAAGTGTTCAAAAGATATTTTTAAAATGCTTTAAAAGTGTATGAAAGATATCTTTTAAAAGAAAAAATCATTTAGAAAAGTGCTAAAAGAATATTTTTAGAAAGTGATAGAAAGGTTTTTTTTCAAAAAAAAAAAAAAGTTAAAAAAGTGTTAAAAAAATAATTTAAAAAAATGCAAAAAAAAAAAAAATCCGGATCCGGTTAAAATCCAGGTATCCAGTATCAAATCTGATACCCGCCCGTGTTTTTACCAGATTTATCTCCAGTTTTAAAAATCCGGATCCGGATGTTCACGGATATTCGGATCCAGATCCGGATGCATAGCCCTACTCATTTTTATTCACAAATATTTTTAAATATCCTAAGTTACCAAACCAGCCCTTAGTTTTTTTTTTTTTTTTCAAATACAGCATCCTAATTTATACAAAAATCATTTTGCTTTTATAAATTGGTATATGAAGTTTAAACTTTAAAATGTTTAGAATTAGTAGTTAGGGCTAAATCTCAAATGATATTTTAGGAGGATCACATTAGTGCAAATAAAAAAAATGATATAGCACGTCTTTCACATCATAATTAATTATAAAAGGATATGTGACATATGTATATGTTGTTGGGATAGTAAAAATGTTTCATCTCATCTTATCTCAATATTACAACTTTTTTAAATTTCTACATAAAATATAATAAACAATTCAATTTTTTTAAATCTCAAAACAATAATAATATTAAAAAATAATATTCTCAGAATATTTTATTCAATTTTCAACTTTCATCTAAAACCATCTCATCTCATCTCACTATCCAAACCGCACCTCATCTCATTTAATAGAGTTCCTAGTTAAAAAAGTGTTCATCTTTGGTATAATTGTGTAAAAGTCACCACTATCATGGCGGGATTATACCAATTCTATAAGAAATTAAAGGAAAATGATAGTATGACTATTAAATGTACCAATTTGTGTATTTTAATTTTTTTTCTTAATGGTTAAGAAAGTGATTATTAGTGAATTTAAATTTAAATTTTTATTTTTTTCTTAATAGTTAAGGATGTTTACAAATTGTTTTAATGGAAAAGAAAAGAAAAAATCTCTTTGTATTGGTTTGCATATTGAGGGTGCATTTTTTGTATGCATATTTGGAGTGCATATTTAGGGTTTATGCACTCCTAAAATCCTAATGCTAATTATTTAAACTTATTTTAATTACTATTTGGACCTCGCTTAGTGGCAGCTGCTAGCCTGCTACCTTACGAGGTTATTGGAGTCGAGGCTCGAAAAAATTATTGGATTATGGTTTATTTAGCCGATTCAAAAAATTGAATCGGTAAGAAATCGAAACAATTTTAGTGCCGATTCATACTAATTTTAGTCGATTTTAGACCGATTGAAAACTATATTTATTTTTATATTATCCAACAATTGAGTTTTTTTTTTAATTTCTTTTACAAAATATGAAAGAACTAAACATATATTAACTTTTTTCGTCATTGTATTAAATAAGAATCGTAGAAAAATTAAAAAATGAAATATATAGTTCTTTATTTTCTTTAGTCGAAAAAAAAAATTAGAAGATGAATGTGTATTTTATATTAAATTTGTGATTGTGCATAGAATATTACATTTGCCATGTGCTTATAATTTAAGGAAAATGCAATTCTTCCCGCTGGTTTTTTCTTTAACTTAATGTCTAAGGAAGTATTTTTTAATGATGTTATAAAGTTTTTTAAATATTAAAAAGTGTTAAAAAAATGCATGTGAAAAAAAAGCAAAAATATAAAACAAAACACACACACAAATTATTTGTATATAAGGCAAAAAAATGTAGACAATTGAATTTAGATACATAAATTATATATTTATAATTGAAACTATTTAGATTCAAATCATATTTTTATTAAAATTAGTTAATAAATTTATATTTTATACTCTTTTGTAAATGATATATAATGGCTGAATTTGGATTATATATGCTTTTTAATATATATATATTTTATCAATATTGAAATAATTGATTCAAAATTATCATAAATAGTGCGATTTAATTTGTTGAAATTGAATCACCTGATTCATTGAATCGGTCTTTATCTAATTCTAAACCTGATTCTGATTTTTGAAGCCTTGATTGGAGTTGGCAGTCAGTTGTATCATTCGAAGTTTTGATTGTGTGAGTGATTTGTTATGATGAAAAGGCTAATTTCTTATATTTGGATTGGACATTGTAAACATCCTAATTTTAGATTTTTCTTTTATAAAAATACGCAGTCAACATATTAAATAGAAAAATATTTGAAAATAAAAAAAAAAAAGTTACAAAATTCTAAGAAATCAACCAACTTAAAACTCAAAGGAAAAGTGTTTTTTTTTTAAATAATAATAATTTAGTTAAAAGTGTTTGAAAAAACAAATAAACATATTAAATAACGTCAAAAATAAATTTAATCAAAATACAAAATAAATCAATTTATTAAAAAAAGGTGGTTGACCACCGACAAGGGGTGGCCCAGACATGCTCCCAAAGTGCAGCTGCCATGCTAGGGCCACCACCCTTGGTGGGAGCAACCCACATGATGGTCCCTCCATTTGCCTTTTTGAGCACTCCAGATCAATGTTTTATACAACACCACGACTTTAAGGCTTGAGTTGCTTCAAATCTAAACACCATACCTATCCTCTCGGTTTCGCAGTGTGTATGATGTGGAGTGTGCATGCATTCGTTAGTACTTATTTGTATAAATTTAGTTCTAATCTTTCCATTCATAGTGGCCATCATTGTTGGAAGAGTTAGTTGGAATCTAGGCATGTCATGATATTTATTTGTTATTTTTAGTTCTTTAAGATTCTAATTTGGGTCTATGATCTTTCAGCTATACTTGGGACCATTTCGGAGATGATATTTGGAATCACTGGATTTATTCCTAGGGTATGTTTTTGGATTGCAATATGAGGAGATTTTGTTTGGTTTGTGTTGAGAAGATGCTTGTTAACTGGATATCGTCTAAACCACCTTACGAACTCGTTAAAACAGATGTCATGAACTGCTATAATCATGGAGTTTTTACAATGTTGCGTGTTGTTAGTTCAATGTGGATGGGCTTTGCCGCTTTGGTTTGGAAATATTTGTTTGTCCTTTAATTTTAGTGGTGTAGCCTTTAATTTTGATCTTATGGTTTGGCAGAAATATTTGTACCTTTTTCTATGATACTGTCTGTATTCATGAAGGTCTAGTCTTTCTCATTCACTACCTTTATCATTAATGGGGTCACTATCCATTTCACATGATCTTAACTCCCCGTGTGGCCTAGAACTGAATTGCAATTGGTGTTTGTGGTTGGGAATGTCAACTGTCCCTTTGTGTTGGCCCTGTGGGTAGGACCCCTTAGCGTGTCCTTGGAGAAGGATACCTCGTGTCTTTGCAACTAGCAGACCGATCCATTAAGTATCCACATGGAATCATAGAAGATGTATTGGTAAAGGTGGATAAATTTATTTTTCCTGCTGATTTTGTGGTGTTAGATATGGAGAAAGATGAAGAAGTCTCACTAATTCTTGGCCGACCATTCTTGGCTACGGGAAGGGCTTTAATTGATGTTCAAAAGGGTGAGTTAACATTGAGAGTGAACAAGGAAGAGGTTTTGTTCAACATTTACCAAGCTATGAGAATTCCAGAAGAGCCAAGCACTTGTTTTCGGGTTGATGACATTAAGCAATGTGAAGAAGAGGCTTTTAAAGAAGATGCACCAGCTGATCACCTAGAACGAGCCTTGCAGCAGGATACATCACTTAACAATGAAGTGGAGAGGAACTGTACACTTATTCCTCTTGGAGATCCCGATTGATGAAGATTGAAAAGTCTGGCTGTAGATTTTAAAACAAGCGCTTATGGGAGGCAACCCATAGATCTATCTTTCATTCTTTCATTTATTTTATTATCTTTATTTATTTAGTTTTAATAATTTTTTTTTATGCAAATTTATTTAGCATGAATAAAGAGTTGAAAAATTTTAAACTTCGGATGACTCATCATGAAACCAGGGAAGTTCCTTTTATTTCTTCAATCCTTTTTACTTTTACATTACAATGAGGACATTATTTAGTTTAAGTTTGGGGGTGTGAATTCCTATAGTCATTTGATCCTCTTGTTTTCTAAGTTTTGGGTTGTTGATGGGTTGTTTGATTCTCTTACCAAGCATGCATTGGAGTAAGATTGAAATCTCTATGACTCTGAAATTTGTGATTGAAGATGGTTTTGAGAAAAATTTTCAAAAATGTCTTTTATGTCAAGTGAAGTTTTGTGGGTACTTTGGTTTAAATCTTTGACCTTGAATATAATTGAGCACATAGTCATTTTTCTTTGATTCCATTTTGCTTATGAAGAGAAGAGGTTGAATTAATTGAAAGAGGGAAGTTCGATTTTGCTTTGCTCTAGAATCCGTTGATGGGTCCTTGAGGCGAAATCCTAGTTGAGACCAAATATTAGAGAAATGATCTAGGCATTTCTTTGGCATAACCAAAAAGCTTTCCCAGCCGTCCTAAATGTCATGCCATCATTACATGGTGTGTTTCCATAGTTAACCCCTTGAGCCTTATGTTACATAAGCCTTTATTTATTCTTTGAACTACATAAATCATGTCCGCTCTAAGCCTGAAAAACAATGAATCCACCTTTGACAGTTTGAGAAAATACTTTGGAGGATAGTTACATTTAAAAGAGAAAATTTGTTTCATGATGAACTGTATTATGTTTGCTCTGTTTGATCAAAGAAGAAAAAGAAGAAGAAGAAGAAGAAGAAAGGAAGTGATTAAAAAAAAAGAAAAAAAAGAAGAAGAAGAAAAGAAAAGAAAAAAGAAAAAAAAAGAAGTCACTAAGCGGAGTGTGAATCACCTCAAATTTTGTTAAGGGAATTGTTGGTATTGCATCAGTGATTACGGCAACAATAATGCAACAAGTATGAGCATATTGCCAAGAGAGAGCTATGATTTGAATCATGTGGAAATCTCTTTTAATATTCTTTTCATAAAGTATTTTCTCAGTTTGCTCTGATTATCCATATCCAGTTCTTTCTTAACCCTTACCCTGTGGCCTATCATTACAACCTTATTAAAGACCTTTTGATCTCTGATTTTGGTATTGACTACATTAGTGGAGAGGATTTCTGAAAATTGGACTTATGGGGTTAAGTTTTAAGAGAATTCTTCTGATTTTGGTTGTTCTACTTTTATCTGAGTTTGCAGGTGGTTTGAGGTTAAATTGACTATATCACACACACACTCAAGGTCTTAGCTTTAGGTTAAAGTAAACGCCTAACTCTTGCTTGACAAATTGTAAAATTTTTTTATTGATTTTCTTGCTATCTTTGATGTTAAAAGAGTAAGATACTAGTGATGAAATCTAAATTCATAAAAGCTTGGTGAGTGATGATACTTCTCTTGGGGTCGAGTTGATATTGCCTAAAGTGTCATTTGTTTTTCTTTTTGTTTGAGGACAAACAAAGTTGTAAGTTTGGGGGTATTTGATGACTTGCAAAATTTCATGTTGCAGATTTTACAAGATCGCTCGAGCGGAGGCTTTTGGCCGCTCGAGCGAACTCAGGCAGATTCAAACGCTCGACTGCCGCTTGACAGCGAGCTCGAGCGGGTTGCGGGAATACAAAGATCGCTCGAGCGGAGACATTGGCAGCTCGAGCGAAATCAGGCAGAGTTGAACGCTCGAGGTGCGCTCAACAAGTCTCTCGAGCGAAGTCAGGCAGAGTCGACCGCTCGATGTTCGCTCGACACCCCGCTCGAGCGAACATCGTATTTTGACAGATCTAGGGTTTTCCGCCGTCACACCATATAAAAGTGATTTTTCACTTTATGGCCGTACCTTTTGACTAGAGAACACTTTTTGGGACAGAAAAACACAGCTAGAAGGATTGAAATCATCTATTTTGGAGAGGGAATTCCACATATTGCACATACGTTGGAATCATACATGAGCACAGATGGGAGAAAAGCCTTGAATCATTTTCTTGAGTTTTTGAAGACGAGTTGCGGCTGCGAGGAGTATTTTTCAGCGTTTATTTTCTTCCAATATTCTCAGAACAATTATGGTGAATTCGTTTATATTGAATTCAATTTCTAGTATGAGCTAAATTTTATTTATTCTAGGAAAACGATGTAACTTAGTCCGAACTATGCTTGATTGTCTATGCTAATTTAAGGCAATTTTTTCTTTGTTTATCTGATTTATTCTGAGTTTATTGCTTCTAATTAACTGGCCATTGATTAGATGATATTTAATCTTGTGATTTGCTATCGAAAGAGGTAATCATAGGGTAGATCTTGAATATTTCAGCATAGGTAAGTATAGAGATCGAAAGACTTGTATGAACCTATGTAGTAATTAAATCATTGGTCTTATTGCTTTCTTGATTATTTAATTTGCATATTCTTGTGTGAATTGATAAATAAGAATAATTTCCAATTGATTATCGAAAGAGGCTTTTGGATGAATTAGAGATTTGCTAATAGACAAAAAGAATTAACTTAAATTAGTTGGATGAGAAAAGTATAGTGAAAAATTAGGTGAAATCGATTTCCTATAAGTTTTCTTTCCCATTAATTTGATATTCAAACGTCAGTTTTATTTCCATTGCGTATTTCTCTTTGAGTTGATTTTAGTTTAATTTGCAACTCCAAAAATCTTAGTGATTTCTCTAGATAAAATCGAGATTAGTATAATTTTGGTATTTGGCAAAAGTAAGGTACCAATCCCTGAGGACGATACTCTTCTTATCACTATATTATAAAACTACGATACTATGCACTTGCAGTTTTGCACCGATCAATCTGTTTGGTGAGGAAGCCTCATCATATATCAGATATATATATATATATATATATATATATATATATAACAGACCCAGGAAGAGAAAACCTTAAATTTAATACCAAGTGCTTATAACTTTGCACAGTGCATATTGCAGCTTTGTTGTGTTGCTCGTTGGACTTAATTCCTATACAATTTTGTGCATCTTTCCCTTAGGTCAGGAATTTTTAGACCATGTGTGAGAAAGTTGTTAAAAAAAACCAGAACAGAGAATAATTTCACATTGGGTTGTCGATTTCAAGCACAACAAAGAAGATTAATACTCAAAAGTTGAGAGAGACTCTTACGTTTCTACAATGAATGGGACTTAGTGGGTTTGTTTTGTTAGGGACCACATTAGCCTAAGGCTCTGATTGTTTTATTTGCTTAAGAGGTTTAGTTCAATGAGAACTTTCCAGTGGCTTTGCTCCATTGCCTACAACCCCATAAATCTTGTATGACTGCCAAATATGAAGTTTCCCCTTTGATCTATTGCCAAAAAAAAAGTGAAAAAGAGTACATCTACTGAGATTGAAAAAAAAACCTACTTTGACATTTGGCTTTCTTCAGTGGAAACTCTTCCAAGCCTGGTGCATTGAATAGCTAAAAGGCCTTTTAGCTATTTTGACTGGGCGACTTTCACCCCTTCTCCTGAGAGGAGTCACCCCCCACAAGTTTCAAAATGCAACTCTCTCAGTTTATCAAAAACCAAACAATCGGGCCAAACATTTTGGTGATTATACTTTTTGCCTTTTGGAATTTCACATGATGCATAGTACTAATTTCTAAAGTCCAAATCTATCAGGCCATATGACGGTTATCATCTATCAAAAGTAGTCATGACTAAATATTGAGTTTGACTAAATTTTCAGGTTAATAAGTCATGCTTCAATCTATTGTGAAAAATGGACCTGAGTTTGGTACCAGCAATTGATCATGACTACTCCTCACAACAAACATTATTAATTTATAGAATTAAAGCAATTGATCAGAAATACATGTATAGAGTTTTTACCACATTGATTTGGCCACGCGAATCAAGAGAAGTGCGTAGTAGAACATAAATCAGGCCCCTGCTTTGACTGGTATCTTCAATATCTTCTTATATGGGATCCCCCTTACTTTAGCTTGACACTCCCTTACCTCTCGAAGATAATCCGTGATCGTGCTATTAGTTTCTTTCTATTGAGCCCCCCTTCTAAAGATAAGCAGCTCTAAGCCGTCCAATGATTTAATCTAGGCTTCCTGAAGCTGGTCTGAGTGGGTAGGTATGAGAGTTAATCGGCGACCACTGATTGGAGGAGAGGAATCTGAATGTGAGTTGGAAAACCCTTAAATCACTTAAGGGTTTCCGCTTGAGGCCACGAATAGCGGGTTGGGTTGAGATGAAAAGGGGGCGATTTTGAGAAAGGAAAATCGGGTGAACCAGGAATACACAGAAAAAAACCTTCATTTCGGCAAAATGGATGGATGAATCGCTGTTAGTGGTGGTTTTTGGTGGAGGAGGACAGCAGTGTAGGTTCTGTTTTTGGTGAAGCCGTGCACGCACGCTGGGAGTTGAATAGCTAATCGCCATGTAGGTTGGTCAATCGGTGGGAACTTGGTGAAGCCGTGCGCAACCGCTGGGAGTCGGAAATCGAAAGGGCTGGGTTTTGTCTGTGAAGCCGTCGGAGTTAGATTTTGGGGGGAAATGTCTTGGTGGGGGGACGGGGAAGGGAGTGGGGAAACTAAAATTAATGGATTTCAGTGTTTTCGTGCCCCACGCTATGGCAACGGACAGAAAACAAACTCAGATTTGGCAGCGATTAATCATCGTTGCCAATAGACCAATGGTATAAACATTAGAAATTGGTTTTCAAACGCACGGCGAGTTATTAATCGCTGGCTTTTGCCAACGAACTAATTTGCAGCGATGATAAAATCTCTGGCATAGCCCAGATTCCTTGTAGTGAAAACAGAGGGAGCACCGCGAATTGCGGCTCTTCTCTTTTTCTACAAAAAGGCTAAATCATTTTGTTTTTGTTAAGGAATAATACTATATATTATATTATTATTTTATTTATATTTTATTAAATAAATAATAATAAATATACTTCTTCTTATTTAATAAAATATAAATAAAATAATAATATAATATATAGAATTTGAATATATATGTCACAACGCCTGGTATCTGTTCCTTTTGTTGGTATAATAATTTTTGGAAGAATCTAATATTATACCCAAGGGTGCACAGGCCATTCATGGACCCTACGCTTCTGGGTCTCCGATCTATTTGATAATCCTTGATGTTCTATACGTGGCAGCATCTAGTAGATCTTTTCGTCAATGCTTAGTTGATGAAAACGTTAACTCTCTGTTTGTGCAAATAAAACGGCAGCTTTTCTAGTTCCATCCTCTCTCCCTTTCTATTCGTTCTTTAGAAATATCCTCCGCCTTACAAAAAGACAGAAAGCACCGAGTTTTCCAGAAGGAGGAAGAATGGCGGACCAACTCACCGATGACCAGATCTCTGAGTTCAAGGAGGCCTTCAGCTTGTTCGACAAGGATGGCGACGGTCGGTCTCTTTCTCTCTCGCTCTGTATTGATGAATCAGATTTTTATTTCCTTTTGGTTTGTGTCAGATCTAGTTCTTATGAACTTGTTCGTTGTTTCTAAGGATTTATGTGGATCTCGTTTTATCTGCGCTTTTTTATCATGTATCTTCCGTTTCTATGTTCTTTATCTTCTTTTTTTTAACCTTAATTTTTTGCGGCTCCATGGTAATAAACCTTAATTTTTCTTTCCCTCTAAGGATTTCTCTCTCTTCGTTTCTCTATGTTTCCCTTTCTTTTACCGTGTCTGATCTGAGCTGTTTTAATTGATAATTATTCACCGTTTTGCTAGCTGGGGGAAAAATTGGGTGGGAAGAAAAGAGATCAACGATGTAAGAGATTGAATCTCAGATGTGTTTATTGTTTGGAAGACAACAATTTTCTAAAAGGTTTTAATCACCCGACACTTCGGCATTTATTCTTTAAAAGAGGAAAGAGTTGCGGAGATCATGCGGTTATAGGAACATGAGATCTGCCAGTGTGCCCATATTGTTCCTATGCTGTCGAAATTTGTTGTATTGTGGTTTATTGATATATAGCAGTGTTCGAAAGATTTGAAGAGACTGATCTGCCTTGTTCTTGCTGCATGTTTTTCATTTTCACAGATTCATCTACTGTTTAACCTGATACATTTATTTTAACAACACGCTCACAGTCGTGATGTTATGCATATAAAATTGATGTTCCATGATCGATTGGGTGCCTCTTTCAGATGAATAATTCAAGGGCACGTGTGATCTTGCCCTTTCAATTTCATTGCTTTACACTTTGGATGACTGGTGTTCTTGTTAAATTTCACTTGTATTATGTGTAGAAACATCTATTAGGTGTTGAAAATGGTAAGTATATTTCAGACAGTGGTGTGGGTGATTGGCAACTTGGCAAGTTAGCCTCTATGAGTTTGGTGGTAGATTCTCGGACAAGGATAATTTGAAATTTATCTTTGAGCTTAATGATTTGCAGGTTGCATCACTACCAAGGAGCTTGGGACTGTGATGAGGTCGCTTGGCCAGAACCCAACTGAAGCAGAGCTCCAGGACATGATCAATGAGGTTGATGCCGATGGCAACGGGACCATTGACTTCCCTGAGTTCCTAAACCTCATGGCCAGGAAGATGAAAGACACTGACTCAGAGGAGGAGCTTAAAGAGGCCTTCCGGGTTTTTGACAAGGATCAGAATGGGTTCATCTCTGCTGCTGAGCTGCGCCATGTGATGACCAATCTCGGGGAGAAGCTCACTGATGAGGAAGTCGATGAGATGATCAGGGAGGCTGATGTAGATGGTGATGGCCAGATAAACTATGAGGAGTTTGTCAAGGTCATGATGGCTAAGTGATCAGTCTGTCTGCACCAAGAGCCCTAATGAAAATTATCTTTTTTTTATAACCAGAAAAAAAAAAAAAAAACGAAAAAAAAAGGGAGAACAGGGTTGACGATGTGCGGCCTTCCAGTTGACCTCAATCTTCATTTTCATCCGCCTTTACAGGGAGTATAGTGGTAGTGGTATGTTCTGCTGGTGGTGGTGGAAGAATGTTCTATTTCTATCCTTAAGATTGTCTTGCGAGTCTTTGCAGTTTTTGTCCCCTTTTTTATTTATTTCTTTGAGTTGGCTTGTGAACCTGATCTACCTGGATGATTCAATGTTCATTGATGATTGAATGACTTGTTATATTGGTGGTACTCCTTTTATATCTCAGGATCTAAATTAAGAGTCTCCATAAGAAGTGTGTGACACTGTGATGACATGAAATTGTTAGGTCTGGTGTCACGTGTCTTTGAAACCATCTCATCCCATCTTAATATCTAATTATCATTTAAATACAAATATTTTTAATTTTAAATTTTTAACTTTTTCATCTATCTAATTATTACAATTTTTTTAAATTTTCAAATGAAATATAAAAAATAATTTAATTTTTTTAAATTTCAAAATAAAAATAATATTAAAAAGATATATTGTAGCTCTCTTTTTAACTTTATAATTTCTTTATTCAATTTTCTCTCTTTTTTTTTAAAAAAAAAAATCTCATAAAAGTTTTAATCTAAATTATTTTACTATTATTCATAGATTTTTCATTTTTATCTGTATAATCAAACGAGACTTGGGTGGTGTTTGGTTAAATCAAATGTAACTCATCTAAAATCAATCAATGATGAAACTTATCAGTTTTAACTTCTCATAAACAAAATTAAACTTTTTTAAATTTATTTCATATATTTTAACCTAAAAGTTAAATTTATTTAAAGCTTAAAACTCTTATAAATTAACAGTAATGAGAGTATGCTTTATTCACCGACTTATAAGTAGAATAAGTCATTTTTTTATACAATCATGTTTTGAATAAATATTTTTTTAAAAAATAATTTATAAAAATAGTATCATTTTATAAAAATATCATGGTAATATAAAGGAAAGGATTGTCATTACTTTCCTTTTTATTCCTCCAATTGTTGTAGGCAAGTGAGGTCATGTAGTTGTCATTTGTCTTTTGCACTTAGAACAAGATCATACCTAGTACATAACCTGCTTATAAAATTTTTGGCAATTTTGAAGAAGGCACCATGGCCCTAGATCGTGACTCAACAGCATATGTTTGCACCAAACAAATATGGCTTTGCATGTCCATATTGGAAAAGTTTTCGAATCATATTGATTACTGTAAGATTTTATATTGGAAAATTGAGAATTTTTGCATGTAATGGCCTTGACGGCCTACTTTCTTGAGTTTCAAATGTCACTCCTTTTTCTTCATAGATTGTGTAGACCTATACTAGAGACGAAGCCTGAAATTTTTTATAGGAAAGATTCTTTTAGAGTAAATATTCAAAGATAACTTAATTACAAGTGTACATATAAAAAAAAAAAAAAATATATATATATATATATATATATATATATATATATATATATATATATATATTAGATTAACGATAAGTTTGAATTTATAATAAAAATAAAAAAATATATTAGATTCGTGGCTGCCAATGACTATGCTTATGGTGGTGATTTGACCATCTATAGTCTTTTCCCCGTTCTTTGGTTCTAATAAAAAGGAATAGCGAAGATGATGATTTACTTCATTACTCAGCTGCTTCCTCCTATTCTTTTCACCACTTGAGTCGCATTACTTGGAAATGGGAATTTTTTTTTTTTTAAATTGATAAATCTAGTGACACAATGATATCCGGATCCCACAAAGTGACGTGTTAGCCTTAGGTAACTTTTGTAATGTTTTATTTCAAATTCCTTTAATATTTCTTTCTATTTTTTATTTGACTTTGTGCCATCAGTTCCCCCTCCTATAAGAGCACTGACATTAGATTAGCCAAATATAAGTACTTTTCATATTTTAAAGAATATTGATGAAATTGAATCCACATTGAATTAACTAAACACTTTTTATATAAAATATTAGCTACAGTAAATTCATCTCACATTTCATATATGAAAACAACTATAACTTCTTCAAACTTGTATTTTATTATTTATTGTCTTACATTCATCCCACATTTGATATTATTATATTATATATATGGAATTTTTATGGATTGTACATATGAGATTTTTATTTATATAAAATGAGATTTCATCATTTATGTACATATGAAATTATTATATTGTAGATTGTTGGATTGTGAAAATAAAAATGAATATGATTGTTGGAGGTTATTGAAAATTATGAAAATAAAATAAAAAAGTATTAAAAAAATTAATTAAAGAAATATAAATAATAAAATTTTATTATTATAGAGAATATGATGGCTAATCCAATGTAGATTTTAAGTGTTGAATGATTAGCTAAAAGTTAAAAAGTGACATATTCTTCAAATTTTAAAAATTGAGATGGCCAATCCAATATCAATGCTCTAACTTTCATTTTTTCTATTCTTTTTCTAACTCTCCCCTCCTGCCCACTCTCCCTCCCCCCACTTTACTATCCAGAGCGAGCCCTACTCAAGACAGAGACCCATTTGTTAGTTTAGCTGTGTGTCGAGTCTCCGACAGCTCAGACGATATCGCCGATAGCTTTGTATCACCTGATATCTTTCTATTTAGTTGTTGAGAAAATCAAAGGGAAAATTTTGTTTGGTTGTAGGGAAAATGAAAGGGAAATTTTTGTTAGGAGAAAATGAAAGGAAAATAATGTTTGTTCTTTATTTAGTTTTTGAGAGGGAAAATTGCAACTTGTTCTTGTTGTGTTGTTGAGAAAATGAATGGAAAATAACATTTGCTCTGTGTTTGGTTGTTGAGAGGGAAAATCATAATCTGTTTGGTTGTTGAGAAAATTGCATAGAAAAATAGAATGAGAGAGAGAGAGAGAGGGGTGCGGCAAGAAGGATGAACGGGGAGGGGGAGGGAGTTTGCGTTAATTTATAGGTAGGGTTTTTATTTTATGAAACGGCGCCGTTTTGCGTTATGAATGGGTTGGTTTTTTTTTTCCTGAAAATGGCGTCGTTTCGAATTTGGGCTGGTTAGTGGGCTAGGCTTTATTGTTTAATTAGGGCTGAGATTTGGGCTAGGGTTTTTTTTTTTTCAAATAAGAAAAAAACCTATTATTATCTATCTACTAATATATTGTTTATTTAATTTTTTTCTTTGTATTTGAATTGTACATAAAGTATATTAATAATTTAAAATATCAAAAAAATAAAATTTACATTATTGTGAAACTTTATTTTTTTAACTTATGCTCTAATATTAATTCCAAAATTAATAATTTTTTTTAACAATTTTGTGTTGTGCTGTAGTGAATTGAGCTATTAGTTTTGTCTAATTAAAACTTTTGTTTGATACGTGAGAAATAGATAATCTTATAAATTATTTTGAACTTAATTATTAACCTATAGTGTCTTCAAATTTTTTTTAAATTAATATGACAATTGCTCATAAATTATAAATTTGTAGTGAGAAAATAAAATCTTACTTTTTTTTCAATGTTTTGTTTTAAAATTTTAAAATACCAGATGTTTTAAAATCTTATTTCTTTTAATTTATACATTAATAATTATTGCAAATTTAATAATAATGTTGATAAAAAGTTTTCATTACTTAGCTATTAGCACATAATTCATTTAATTTTTTTCATTTAATATATCAATTTTACATAAAATTGTATTAAGAATTTAAAATATAAAAAAAAATTTAAAATGTTTTTTCACTTAATATTATATATAAAATTTGTGATTACTTTTTTACTTTTAAATTTATATAAATTTCTCACTTCTAATTATATATATATATATATAAATATATTTGTGGGAATTGGTAGTTGCCTAAAACGGTGCCGTTTTGATTATTGAGTTATTAGACATGATTAATTTTAGGCTTAGATGAATTGAGGTTTTTTTTTTAAATAAAACAAATACATTGTTATATGTTTGTTTATTTAGCTATTAGGACATAGTTCATCCAAATTTTTTCACTTAATATTTCGATTTTACATATAATTGTATTAACAATTTAAAATATGAAAAATTAAATTTAAAATGTTGTAAAATTTTATTTGTCTTGATTTATATATTAATAATAAATTATGAATTTAATAATAATGTTTATGAAAAATTTTCATTACTTATGTATTAGTATATAGTTCCTTTAAATTTTTTCACTTAATGTATGAATTCTGCATAAAATTTTATTAACAATTTAAAATGCTTGTTGGTCAATTTTTTGGGGCTTTCTACTCGCTTTGTGCACTTTGATTTGAGATCTCTGCCTTTCGGAAAAGGGAGGAGTCTTGTGCTTTGCACTTTCACCACGTGGTAGTCCCAGGCTTCTCCACTAAGTTGGTTTGGCAGTTGATGCGATGCATGTGAATCCCATAGAAAATCAAAGGGAAATTTTTGTTTGGTTGTAGGGAAAATGAAAGGGAAATTTTTGTTAGGAGAAAATGAAAGGAAAATAATGTTTGTTCTTTATTTAGTTTTTGAGAGGGAAAATTGCAACTTGTTCTTGTTGTGTTGTTGAGAAAATGAATGGAAAATAACATTTGCTCTGTGTTTGGTTGTTGAGAGGGAAAATCATAATCTGTTTGGTTGTTGAGAAAATTGCATAGAAAAATAGAAGGAGAGAGAGAGAGAGACGGGGGTGTGGCGAGAAGGATGAACGGGGAGGGGGAGGGGGAGGGAGTTAATTTATAGGTAGGGTTTTTATTTTATGAAACGGCGCCGTTTTGCGTTATGAATGGGTTGGTTTTTTTTTCCTGAAAACGGCGTTGTTTCGAATTTGGGCTGGTTAGTGGGCTAGACTTTATTGTTTAATTCAGGTTGAGAATTGGGCCGGGGGTTTTTTTTTTCAAATTGAAAAAAAAACCTATTATTATCTATCTACTAATATATTGTTTATTTAATTTTTTTCTTTGTATTTGAATTGTACATAAAGTATATTAATAATTTAAAATATCAAAAAAATAAAATTTACATTATTGTGAAACTTTATTTTTTTAACTTATGCTCTAATATTAATTCCAAAATTAATAATTTTTTTTAACAATTTTGTGTTGTGTTGTAGTGAATTGAGCTATTAGTTTTGTCTAATTAAAAATTTTGCTTGATATGTAAGAAATAGATAATCTTATATGTTGCCCAGATGACTAACACAAGAGGGGGGGTGAATTGAATTGTATTTAAAAAATAACAATTATAAATCAAATATACAATAGAAAATATAAACAAAATATAAAATAGTAATAAATATAAAGAGTAAGGGTAAGAGAGAAGCAAACTCAGTATGTTAACGAGGTTCGGCCCCACTGCCTACGTCCTCACCTCAAGCTACCCCTTGAGGATCCCCGAATTCACTATTCAATCTCCTTCAGGTGGAGATAGAAACCTATTATACATTTGAACAACACCGCTACAAAGGATCCGTGTAGAACACTCTCTACACTTGCAATCACCTTACACGTGGTGATTCAACGATTCCCTGTGTAGAACACTTTCTACACGCACAAGGGTTGTACACACCCTTTTACTGATACAAGAATTGATAGTGGGTAGGATATCAGAAAACACTCCTCAATGAGTGAAATAAGAACAATACAGACAAACTATATCTCTCAAAATGAACAAGGGTTAAGGCTCAATGCTTAGAGAAGAGAGAATGAAAGCTTTGAATGAGAGTTGTATGCTCTTTGTGACGCCCCCAAATTCCGCTTGGGATTGAACGGACATTTGAAGCGTCGAGACATGCAACACAAGGTTACCTGCCCCCGTTCATGACATATAAGATGCAATGTTCCTAACATGCATCTAGCATTATGCAATATTCGCAGCGGATAATCTTTTTCTTTAGCAATACTATGCACCAACTAAATATATCCCAAATACTTGAAACATAATTCATACATAAAGGCATACTAAAAAGCCGTGATCACCACACTAGTCTAAAATGGTTGTGATCAAAAGAATACTTGAGATACAACTCCAAAAGTACAAGTATTAACCTAAGTTAAATACTATACCATCATCAACATCGCACCGTGGCCTAGTCGACCGTATTCAGTTGGTCAGATTCCAATTCTCCTTTGGTCCTGTAACAAGATCTACCATTCGGGGGGAATGGTAGTTGGGACTACCACAGTGAGATTTGATTACAAATCTCAGTAAGTTAACATAAAACTTATACACAGGTTAAAAATGCATGCATGGCAGTAAAAGCATAAATGCATAATTATAGTCATACATAAACATAGTATAACTTGACATATAGCATGACTTAACCAGAACTTAAGCGTGAACTGAACTTGACTTAACATGGCATGAACTTAAGCTTAAAACATAACATGAACAATCAACATAACATGAACGTGAAACATAACATGGACATGAACATAACATAACATGAACGTGAGCTTGAACGTATCATAAACGTGAACATAACATGATGTGAACATGAACTTGGAACATAACATGAACATGAACATAACATGTACGTGAGCATAACATAACATGAACTTGATCTGAAACTTGACTTATCATATATTTGATCTGAAACTGGACTTAACATAAATTTGGAATCTTATTCAATTGTCTTGATTAATAACGTGCGTTAATACGTACTCCACAGTTGTTGTGGCCCCACGTATTCAAGTAACGTAAAACATAATACGTACTCCACAGTTGTTGTGGCCCCACGTATTCTACATGTCACAATTGCTGTGTCTCATGTAGTGTATGCTCCACAGTTGTTGTGGCCCCATACTTCATGCTCCACAGTTGTTGTGGCCCCATGAATTCACATAACATAAAATATAATACGTACTCCACAGTTGTTGTGGCCCCACGTATTCTACATGTCACAATTGCTGTGTCTCATGTAGTGTATGCTCCACAGTTGTTGTGGCCCCATACTTCATGTAACATAAAATATAATACGTACTCCACAGTTGTTGTGGCCCCACGCATTATAAGTAACATAAATATAATACGTACTCCACAGTTGTTGTGGCCCCACGCATTATAAGTAACATAACATAAATATAATACGTACTCCACAGTTGTTGTGGCCCCACGCATTATAAGTAACATAACATAAGATATAATACGTACTCCACAGTTGTTGTAGCCCCACGCATTATAAATAACATAACATAAATATAATACGTACTCCACAGTTGTTGTGGCCCCACGCATTATAAATAACATAACATAAATATAATACGTACTCCACAGTTGTTGTGGCCCCACGCATTATAAATAACATAAATATAATACGTACTCCACAGTTGTTGTGGCCCCACGCATTATAAGTAACATAAATATAAATACGTACTCCACAGTTGTTGTGGCCCCACGCATTATAAGAACATAACATAAGATATAATACGTACTCCACAGTTGTTGTAGGCCCCACGCATTATAATACTAACATAAAATATAATACGTACTCCACAGTTGTTGTGGCCCCACGCATTATAAATAACATAACATAAATATAATACGTACTCCACAGTTGTTGTGGCCCCACGCATTATAAGTAACATAAATATAATACGTACTCCACAGTTGTTGTGGCCCCACGTATTATAAGTAACATAAAAATATAATACGTACTCCACAGTTGTTGTGGCCCCACGCATTATAAGTAACATAACATAAATATAATACGTACTCCACAGTTGTTGTGGCCCCACGTATTATACGTAACATAACATAAATATAATACGTACTCCACAGTTGTTGTGGCCCCACGCATTATAAGTAACATAACATAAATATAATACGTACTCCACAGTTGTTGTGGCCCCACGTATTATACGTAACATAACATAAGATATAATACGTACTCCACAGTTGTTGTGGCCCCACGTATTATACGTAACATAACATAAATATAATAAGTAACATAAATATAATACGTACTCCACAGTTGTTGTGGCCCCACGCATTATAAATAACATAGAATATAATACGTACTCCACAGTTGTTGTGGCCCCACGTATTATCATAACATAACATAAGATATAATACGTACTCCACAATTGTTGTGGCCCCACGTATTATAAGTAACATAAAATATAATACGTACTCCACAGTTGTTGTGGCCCCACGCATTATAAGTAACATAAATATAATACGTACTCCACAGTTGTTGTGGCCCCACGCATTATAAATAACATAGAATATAATACGTACTCCACAGTTGTTGTGGCCCCACGTATTATCATAACATAACATAAGATATAATACGTACTCCACAGTTGTTGTGGCCCCACGCTATTATAAGTAACATAAAATATAATACGTACTCCACAGTTGTTGTGGCCCCACGCATTATAACTAACATAAATATAATACGTACTCCACAGTTGTTGTGGCCCCACGTATTATACGTAACATAACATGTCTTATCTTTCTTAATGCATGAGATATTATTTAATATCATATACTTTTCTAACATGGCGTATGCTTGTAAATGGCACAATATGATTTAATCATAAACATTTAATGGCATACATGTATCTTATGGCATACTTAACATGGCATACTTATAACATACAATATTGTATGACAGAAAAGATTATGTAACAGATAATTATTCATGAGAGATTAAATCATACATAGCAGATAAACATGTAATGACATAGCATGACATGGCATATACGAGAACATACATACATAAATTATAGTTCTCTTACCCATCACACATACACAATAAACTGATAGTAAGTTAGAGGCTAACTTACCTCGATCGTCGCGTTCTATGAGAAAAGGGCGCGAAACACGAGGAACTGCACAACAGCTGGAAGAGGAACACTCAAGTCCTTAAGATTTTCACTTCTGAACTCAATTGTCATATTGTGAGCACTTGCAACACCACGGCAACTTGAGGTTTCACTATACTCAGAAGAGATAATTTGACTTCATAAAGCCTTTGCACTAAAACAAGTTCATTAAAATTATCAATAATAACCAACAAACAATTCCTTTCTCAATCCATATACTCTTAGCCATAGTCAACCACAAGATGACACCAGTCACCCCAGACTATAATCCATAACACCACTGCTTCGGGACACTGTCATACAGTTTCCCAACACTACACCATGCTCTACACTTCTCTGTTACGCCATCCAACCCTTCGTGACACGCCATCCGGTGTTTCACGACTTAATACAGAGTACACTCACGTGAACTCTCTTCCATCCACACTACAAAACTCATCACTGCGATACACGTCTCACAGTGCATCGCTACGCGACACGGAGTACGCACTACGCGTACTTCCTTCGCTACAACACTCATCAACACGATGCACATCACACGATGCATCGCCATACAACACGGAGTACACTACATGCGTACTCCCTTCCTTCTACGACACACATCATTACAGCGCACGTCGCGCGGCGCGTCGCTGCATTACACAGAGTACGCTACACGCGTATTCTCTTCACACAACCCGCCGTATCACATCTACGGCATCCATCTCATGCCTATACTTCACAGCACAGTCCACAAAATACACAATCAAACTCAACACTTCACAACCACACTTCGCTTCACAACTACGCAACGAATTCCACAAATACAACTACACAATCCACAAACCAACCAACTATTTTAAACGTAAAATAACTAGAGATAGAAGGTTATACCATCGACGGGATAACCCGCGCGTCGCTCGTTGTTCGTCACGAACATGCGTCGGAGGAACGTACGTGGCGGCGTACGGTGGCTGTCCACCACATAAAGTGGTAGTTTGGGCTTGAGAAAGGCTAGGCGTGGTCTTGGAAGACTCATGATTTTACAGCTGTCGATGAAGAACAAATTACGTGATTTACGGAAAAGATAATCTATACGCGTGATTCCAGATGAGGGTAAAGATGAGAGAGATGTGATTGCTGTCGGGAAATAATCCAAAACTGATAATTTTAGCGGGCTGTTACATCCTCCCCTCCTAAAAAGAAGATTTCGTCCTCGAAATCGACGCAAGTACAAACGTAAAACACGCTTAAAACACTGTAGATAGTTTGAAAAAAAAGAACCGTCCGTCACCCGACAAGTGCTGCAAAGTCTAGGGGCCTACTCTATGAATTTAATACAGCTGGCGATTTGAACAAACGCCTGATGTTGATGACAACCGTGATTGAAGGCTTTGAGTTTCTATAAAGAAACAGGATCATCTTCATCCATCGGAAAGAAAAAACATCGCTTCTTGACCTGTGTTTTGTTTTTCCATAACAAAATAATGGCTGGGCAAAACTCTTCCACTAATGTTCCAGACTTGAATCAGGAACCCTTGACGCATCAACCATCAATCTTCTCTCCTGAGGTCGTCAATACTACGATAGGAGCAGCGAACTGTTCTTCTAGTAGGACTGATTCTGAGATTATTACAGAATCATGGAAGCTCAGTAGTCAATATGCTGCCTCTGTTACGATCATGTCTCGGAGGTTACTGGCGAGGGTAAGTGAGATTGATCATCTTAACATCCAAATATCTGAGTTACAACAGAAGCTTGCTAATAAGGATAGAGAAAATAAAAGGCTACAGCAAGAAAACCAAGAGTTGAAGAAATTTGCAGATTGGTATGCTCATGATCTGCAACCACGAATAGAAGAGCTGGAACGAGAAAGGATTCAGATACAGGGTCAACATCGGCAGATAACAGCAGAGGTTCATCGTTTTCTAGAGAAATAGGGACAAACTACTGTTAATCTAGCTGGCTTAGTAAGAAACTTTTGACAAAGCATGTCCAGCATATCTTGTATTTCTTTTGACTAAATAAGATTTGAAGAGAAACTAGTTTGTCTTCTTCTTTATGTTATCTCTATAAAGTCAGTCTTCAACTCAATCCAATATGCATCAAAACTTATTCTCATCTCTATAACTCCTCTGCATTCCTTCAACATTCTCGCCTTAAGTTTTCAGTTCTTTTCTCAATGGCTCAATCTTCTAACATTTCCCTAGATCCATCCATGAGGTATTCAGCACCTCAATCTCCTGTCCTTTCTGCAGCTGCCATAGGTGCCATGCTGCAGCAAGAAAATACTAGTATGGCTAATAAGTCAGACTCCGATGCTGTCTACGACTTGGTGAGTCTTGGGACTCGCTACTCATCTTCTATAATTGCTTTTTCCCAGCGGGTACAAGCCAAAAACCAAGAGGTTGAAAGGCTTAAAGAACAAATTGTTGTACTTCAACGAATTGTTCAAGAGTCTCACACCAGGGAAGGAATCCTTCAGCAGCAGAATAAACAGCTGAAAACTCTACTGGATTCTTCATTCCGCTTGCCAGCTCCCATGAATAGGGATGATATGATATTGTATGAAGAGAGTGAGCGTCTCCAACATGAGGCTAAGAACCTCAAGTTTATGTAGAAGCATTTTATTAAAAAAATATCTCTTTATATTTATGAACTCTGGTTTTATCCTTTAAGAGATATTCGTAACATGCTTCATACCTATTTCTCTTCTAATCATATATAATCTATCTTCTGGTAAAGGTTTTGCGAAAATATCTGCTAACTGATCATGTGTGTTTGTGAACTCTATTACTATATCGCTTTTCTGCACATGATCTCGAAGAAATTCAAGCCTAATGAAGACTAAAATCTCAAGCCTAGTATTTGGTGCATTTCCTAAGGACATGTGGATTTACAACCCAGAGACGTATTGCTCTGATACCACCTGTGACGCCCCCAAATTCCGCTTGGGATTGAACGGACATTTGAAGCGTCGAGACATGCAACACAAGGTTACCTGCCCCCGTTCATGACATATAAGATGCAATGTTCCTAACATGCATCTAGCATTATGCAATATTCGCAGCGGATAATCTTTTTCTTTAGCAATACTATGCACCAACTAAATATATCCCAAATACTTGAAACATAATTCATACATAAAGGCATACTAAAAAGCCGTGATCACCACACTAGTCTAAAATGGTTGTGATCAAAAGAATACTTGAGATACAACTCCAAAAGTACAAGTATTAACCTAAGTTAAATACTATACCATCATCAACATCGCACCGTGGCCTAGTCGACCGTATTCAGTTGGTCAGATTCCAATTCTCCTTTGGGTCCTGTAACAAGATCTACCATTCGGGGGAATGGTAGTTGGGACTACCACAGTGAGATTTGATTACAAATCTCAGTAAGTTAACATAAAACTTATACACAGGTTAAAAATGCATGCATGGCAGTAAAAGCATAAATGCATAATTATAGTCATACATAAACATAGTATAACTTGACATATAGCATGACTTAACCAGAACTTAAGCGTGAACTGAACTTGACTTAACATGGCATGAACTTAAGCTTAAAACATAACATGAACAATCAACATAACATGAACGTGAAACATAACATGGACATGAACATAACATAACATGAACGTGAGCTTGAACGTATCATAAACGTGAACATAACATGATGTGAACATGAACTTGGAACATAACATGAACATGAACATAACATGTACGTGAGCATAACATAACATGAACTTGATCTGAAACTTGACTTATCATATATTTGATCTGAAACTGGACTTAACATAAATTTGGAATCTTATTCAATTGTCTTGATTAATAACGTGCGTTAATACGTACTCCACAGTTGTTGTGGCCCCACGTATTCAAGTAACGTAAAACATAATACGTACTCCACAGTTGTTGTGGCCCCACGTATTCTACATGTCACAATTGCTGTGTCTCATGTAGTGTATGCTCCACAGTTGTTGTGGCCCCATACTTCATGCTCCACAGTTGTTGTGGCCCCATGAATTCACATAACATAAAATATAATACGTACTCCACAGTTGTTGTGGCCCCACGTATTCTACATGTCACAATTGCTGTGTCTCATGTAGTGTATGCTCCACAGTTGTTGTGGCCCCATACTTCATGTAACATAAAATATAATACGTACTCCACAGTTGTTGTGGCCCCACGCATTATAAGTAACATAAATATAATACGTACTCCACAGTTGTTGTGGCCCCACGCATTATAAGTAACATAACATAAATATAATACGTACTCCACAGTTGTTGTGGCCCCACGCATTATAAGTAACATAACATAAGATATAATACGTACTCCACAGTTGTTGTAGCCCCACGCATTATAAATAACATAACATAAAGATATAATACGTACTCCACAGTTGTTGTAGCCCCACGCATTATAAATAACATAACATAAATATAATACGTACTCCACAGTTGTTGTGGCCCCACGCATTATAAGTAACATAAATATAATACGTACTCCACAGTTGTTGTGGCCCCACGTATTATACGTAACATAACATAAATATAATACGTACTCCACAGTTGTTGTGGCCCCACGCATTATAAGTAACATAACAAATATAATACGTACTCCACAGTNTAAAACATGCAAATGTGAAAGATGACAATCAATCATCTTTAATATTTTCAAAGTTCAAACCTTTAATCATGGCATTCACATGTGAAAGATGACAATCAATTATCTTTCAAAATATTCAAATTTAATTTTCAAAAAATTCATGCACATGTGGAAAATGTATTTTAATGCTTTATGATAAAATATTAATTTTTGAGTCTTAATCCTAATTTCGAATTTTTAAGAGATTTACAATATTACTCTATGACTTTAATGTGAATTTGTTCCATTCTTGCTCATGCTTGGTTCCTTGATGTGCTTGACTCCATTGTGTGGACAACTTGAGTTTGAGACTCCTTTATTCTTTGAATTCATTTGTTATCATCAAAATCCATGTGTAGATTTTTAATTACATGAAACTTGAAACCTTGGGTTCAACAATCTCCCATTTTTTGATGATGACAAATACTTGATAGAACTTGAAACCTGTATTAATACTTAAGCTTCCCCTGAGAATGTGCGTTAGTTTTTCAAGCAAAAGTATAAATATAATTTCAAGCATATATAACAAGTTTAGCAATTTAAACAATGTTAATGTTCTAGTTTAAAGCTTCTCCCCCTTTTGGCATCATTAAAAAGGATCGGCAGCAAGTAAATAGACTGAAGAAAACGGTGCGTTAATAGACACTGTAGATAGTTGAAAAAGGAAGCCGTCCGTGACCCGAAAAGTGCTGCAAAGTCTCGAGGCCTAAGTCTATGAATTTAGTGCGGCTGAAGATTGAAACAATCGCCTGATGTTGTTGACAAACGGGATTGAAGGCTCTGAGTTTCTATTTACGCACACACTATTTATTTTAAATATAATTCCCTACACCACACACTATTTATTTTTTTAATTTTTTTAAATTTTTTTCTTTTATCAAATGTTTGGTATATAAATAATAAATAGAAAAATTAAAATAGTTTAAAAAGAAAAAAATCTAAAAAAAATTTTAAAAAAATTTTAAAAAATAAAAAATATGAGGTGTGTGGTGTATGAGACTTATGAGTAGCAATGCTCATTCTACTTATCCAACAACCAAAACTGCTAATGACGTGTACCACATAACTAATGCTAGTATTTGTTTGGGCTGCTTTGTTTAATTATAGTTTTATTATTAATAAAAATAAATTAGGAAAAAAATATTATTATTAAATTAATAATATTTTATTATTATTTTGATTAATATATGGATAACTTAAAGTGAAAATCTCCCTTAAATGGAATAGGTAAAAGTAAAACAGGTAATTTTAGTCAAATTTTAGTTTTGCCTTTACCTATTCCAATGCTAATGTTCTAAGTATTCGTAATTATCTATTTATTTTATTCAAACTTTTTGTTAAACGTTTTCAACTTCAATCAACACATATTCTAAATCTTAAAAAATTAGTTGTATTTTGAGAAAAGTCTCTCATCTAATCATTTACCAATATTTTTCCTGAAAAAAATTACAAAAGTTTAAATTTCACAAAGATTAAGGGCCTGTTTGGGATTGTGTTAGGAGTCTTAAAAAATACTTAAATATTCTTAAAAAAATTTTTCATGAAAAAATTAGATCGTTTGGATATTACATAATAAAGCACTTTTAATCTCAAATAAGCTAAAAAATATGTTTGAGGAAAATTCTTTTTGATACTTTTTCTCAAACGTAATAAAGCAATTTTGATATTTTTTCTCAAACGTGCTTTTTCAGATAACACACAAATCACACACAGTGGAGAAACTTTTATTGGTACTAGTAATTCTTTGATTAAATTAAAAGATGTTTTACTTGTTTCCAATTTAACTAAAAATCTCTTATCTATTAGTCAATTAATTTCTGACTACCCTTACAATTGTGAGTTTTATAGTGTTGGTTTCTTTATTAAGGAATGGGTGACCAACTACATCTTATTGATCGGCCAACAGGAGGGTAATCTCTATGTTCTCTCCCTACCAATGAAGCACCTTCTCTACAAGGTTCCGATAAGTTTCTGAGGAGGTGTGGCATCAACGGTTAGGGCATCCTCAGACCTCTATTCTTCATGCCTGGCCTCTAGTGTAAAGGCCTTATACACGTCCTTGGCAAGAATAAAGGCTATTCTCTTTGTGAGAGTTGCTAATTAGGCCAAATTACCTTTTTTTACCCTTTGCTACTTGTGCTCTTAGTGTATTTGATAAAATTTACTGTGATTTGTGGGGTCCTGCCACTAATTTATCTGTTGGTAAATTTCAATTTTATGCTTGCATTGTTGATGTTTGTCCAAATTTATGTGGTTTATACCTTTACACAAAAATTCTGATTTTTTTAATGCTTTTCTCATGTTTGAAAATTTTGTCAAAAGATGGGTCAACAAAAAAATAAAAATTTTCTAATCTGATGGTGGAGGTGAATTTGCCAACTCCCAACTTGAACATCATTTTAAAAAACAAGGCATTCTTCATCACTTTTCTTGTCCTCACACACTTGAACAAGACAGTTCTATGGAACGATGCCATCGCATCATTCGTGAATTAGGCATGACTATGCCTTTTCACAATGGTGTACCCAAATGCTTTTGGGTGGAAACCTTTTCCACAGAAATTTTTTAATTAACCGTCTCCCATCTACCTCCCTAGAGCTTGTAACTCTCCTTTTTCACTTCTCAATGGTCACCATCCTGTACGCATCATTTCTAGTCTTTGGTTCTAAATGTTTCCCTTACACTTGAGATACGAAGCATAATAAATGTTGGGAATGGACTGAATAAACAAAGGCTAAGTTGAAGTAAATAATAGCAGAAGCAACAAAATAAACAATAAGCACACAAAGAACACCAAGATTTAAGTGGTTAAGCTCAATGTGAGCCTACGTCTACTGTCGGGATCGGTTTCAACAAATTCACTATGAACAAAGATGGAGTACAAGAGTATTGATCACAAAATCCTCAATTCTAAAGCCCCAATACACCCAATGGACTCTTAGGATTGTATACAAAGGATTCTCAAAACTCTCTCTACTTGGCTGCTGAAGTCTCTTCAAAATGAAGAGAAAATTATGTATTTATAACACACGGCGTTAATTCAAAACATTCGCTCGAGTGAACGTCGAGCGAAGTGTCGAGCGCACGTTATGTTTACATTCTCGCTCGAGCGGATAGTCGAGCGGAGGTCGAGCGGAACTCTCTGTTTTCACTTAGCTCGAGCGGAGGGTCAAGCTAACCTTAGCTTGAGCCAGAGTCGAGCTAACCTTAGCTTGAGCCAGAGTCGAGCCAGGGTCAAGCAACAGTTAAGCCAAGCCCCAAAAAATACATTTTCAGCAGGAAATCAAGCCAAACTCAACAATAAATTTGATCCTAAGAATGTGCCTTGCATTTTTATGGGCTATAGTGATCGACATCAAGGGTACAAATGCTATCACTCTACCTCTCACCGCACATTTATTTCTCGTCATGTTGTGTTTGATGAATCTACTTTTCCTTACAAATAACCTGGGAAACTTCACCTTCCCTCCTCCAATAAATAAATTTTATCTACCTTCATATAATGGTGTTCTCCTTTTTCACTCTCAAGTAACTCCAAAGGTGGTTTTAGTGGTTCTTCCTTATAGGTTTCATCGTCACCAGACATTGGAGAATTCCTAATTCAACAGATCACCCACGATTTCATCGGTTGAAGATAACTCTTGTGCCATTAATGATGATCATCCATAACCTCTGACATCTTCCTCATCATCCATAGTTACGTCACCCTCAAAAGGACTTTCTCCACTAAGCTCACCTCTACGTCACCCCATGGTTACTTGATCTCAAGTTTGAATCTGTATACCTAACTCGAAATATGCAAATTTTCATACTCTCACCAATCCCCCCAAGGAGCCCAAGACAGTTCGAACTAGCCTCAAACATGTAGGTTGGACTCAGGCCATGCACGTTGAACTCCAAGCTTTAGATGATAATAATACCTAGACCCTTGTCCCATGTAGCCTACATATGGACGTTATTGGATGCAAATGAGTTTTCAAGACCAAACTAAATGCTTATGGGACTCTTGATTGTCTAAAGGCTTGCCTAGTTGCTAAAGGATTGCATCAAATTGATGGTGTCAACTATAATGAGACCTTCTCTCTAGTCATCAAGCCTAGTACCATTCGCATCATTCTTAGTCTCGTCCTTTACCATCATTGGGACATTCGACAACTTGATATCAAGAATGCATTTCTTCTTCATGGTAATCTCTAAGAGTTGGTGTTCATGGAACAAATTCCAGGTTTTATCAACTCCTCTCTACCCTCCCATGTTTATAAATTTAATAAAGCAGTATATGGTTTAAAACAGGCTCATTGTGCATGATTTGATAAATTTAGCACTTTTCTCATTTCTTATGGTTTCATTTGTAGTGTTGATCCCTCTCTCTTTTCTAAGTCTGGCATGCTTGTTTTATTATATATGTTGATGATATCCTTTTGACTGATTCAACTCCTTCCTATCTTAGTGAGTTCATCCACACTCTTAGCATACATGGTGCGTACAGATGGTTGGACTGATCCAAGCTTTGCCAACTTTTGAGGAGCGCGAAAGGATATATTAATGAGTTGAGCTCACATGCCAATCATAGTAAGATACAAATAGTTGGATATTGAAAATCTGAAGTCGAGAAAGCTTATAAATTAACGCGTGTAATTTTAAGAGTCTCGAAAATTATGGCGAGTAAATCCCACGTGCCACTTTAGATGACATATGAAATCCACGCACAGGTCGGAATATTGCGTGGCTTATCTGATTTTGAAGACTAGCGGCATAGAAATCTGGTGGTGGAACAAGTTTCCCAAAGTCTGAATGGCGATAGATTGATCTTGTTCAACCGTCTCGTAGAAGAAGTTGATAATGGTTTTAGTTTTGTATATCGAATTTTAATTACAAACAATGGGGGAATTAATTTTAAAAACCAACAAACAACCTTCTTAAGAAAAGATCGATATGCACATTAATGACTTAAAATACTTATTGATGATTGTGACTCTCTTGACTCCTTTGGACATTAGACGGCGACTTTGCAAATAGCTCCAAGTGTAACTCCCCCTCTTTGTAAATAACTCAATTCTGTTATTTAGTGAACTTTCTCTCTCTTGTTAGAATATATATTTTTTAAAATTTATTTTTATTTTAAAATTTAAAAACGTTGAATTATTTTTTGTATTTTACTTGAAAATTTAGAAAAATTGCAATGATTAAATAAAAAAGTTAACATTTAAAATTAAAATATATTTATTTTTAAGTGATGTTTGTACGTTGAAATGAAATGAGAAACTATGAAATGAGATAAAAGGATCTCAATATCCAAATGGCCCATATATGTGACCGACCATGCTTTGACACTAACAGCCCCCTCACCTCTAGTGGTATGTTTTCATAACCATTCTTATCTTATCTTAACTTATTTTATCTAATTATTATAATTTTTTTAAATTTTCACACAAAATAAAATAAATAATTTAATTTTTTTAAAATCTCAAAAAAAATAAAAAAATAAAAAAATATATTCTAACAATAATTTATTCAACTTCTAACTTTTATTTTAACTAAAGTGTTTTTGCTTATACATTGCTTAATCAGTTCTAACATATCATCAGAATTTTGCTTCCCCTAATAATATATTTTCGGTTGAGGAATATCTTAAAAAAAAAAATTATATATTGGGGTAAAAGTAAATGTATTTTCATCTTCCAATTAAGAAATATATATATATATATATATATATAAATATTACTTTATATTCAAATTTATTAAATGGACACATTGTATTCTTGAATTCTATTTTTATAAATAATAACATTCACTCAAGTCTAACCATCCAGCTGATGAGAGCATGTAATGTTAGACCTTTAAAGAAAATGCTTCTTCGTATTTGAGCAGAACGTGTCGCTTTTGAGGGCATGAGATATAAAATTATGAAGCATCTTAACAGACAGAGGATGAAAATACATGCACCTACGATATCCCAATCAATGTTATTCATGAAAAAGATGTGATTTTCTTATTGGGATTTATTTGTTTATTATTTATTTATTTCACGATTGGAGTATTCTGTTCACGATAAGGTTTCGAGTAAATCCGAGTTAATCTCGAAACATCTTTTGACCCATGATATTGTTAGAGCATTGTTAATGAATTATGTATATATAAAAAATAATTTTGATTAATATAAGATGAATTTAGATTTTAATTATTTCATTTATATAAGTTCTCATATTGGAATAGTTATTTTTTTTATTTTACTTTAACTATTCACATCAAATCTCTACATTGGATTATCTATTTATTTATTATATAATAATGAGTAATTAATAATTTAAAAAATATTTAATTTTTTTAATTATTAGTTTATTTTATTTTATAATATTTTACTTTTTTAATTTAAAGAAAATGATGAAAGTTTGTAGACGTAAATGAAGAGAAGAAAGAGTGTGTTAAAAAAAATAATAAGATAAGTATTTGGTATGTAAACATTAGATATTCTCTTTACAATTATTGTAGCTAAAAAGCTACAAAATTTGTTATTGACTAATTCATTACAAGTGAATTTTCTATCTAATAATTATAAAGTATAATTTATTTTGGATATAGATAATCCGGTAAGAGTCCTCTAAGTAAACTATTCTTTTGTTATTCTATCATAATTAAGGCTCTTCACACCTCATTAAAAATTTAATTAAAATAAATATTTAAGTGACGTGGCACCATCTCACAAGTCATATTTTACTTTACAATAAAATAAATTTTATAGTTTAAAGTATCGCATCATTCCAAATTAGTTTATGAGATAATTTTTTATGAATCTCTTCGTGGATTAATTATTTTTCTTCAATTATTAATTAATCAATAACTGTCCGGTTTGGAATTTTGAACTAAAATGAAGTTTAGTCTAATTTTAAATTGAGTCTAATATCTAAATATTCAACTCTCAAATTATTAAAATCATCTCAATTTAAAATCTCTTTACACGTGAATTCTATAACTTTTTTCAAATTTTTATAAATATATTTAAATTTATCTTAACATCTAAATACATCTGACCTCATCTTATGTGGATTCTACAAAACTCACTCTATTATTTTAATTTATTAATATCTCATCTCAATTTAACTCAACTTATAAATTTAAATCTAAATCTAAATGAGACTTTAACGTAGAAAGTAGTTCTTCTTATCATTAAAATAAATGATAATCATGCTTCTAAATAGATTAATTGAAAATGTAGATAAAAGCATGAAAATGAGAAAAATTGGATAATCCGACACAAACTCGGCTGACTAGACATGAACTCATTTTATTATTGGAGTGGGATTGGTATCGACCCTATACAAATTTGAATGACATGACATGAACAGGCAATCCGAGAGTCCGGAAGAAAATCGCCAAAGTGACATAACCTAAACCAAAGTAGTGTCGAAACAAAGTTTCGTGGGAGCCACATCTCTGTCTTTTAGCTAACGTCCCACGGCTCCTTCGCCTCTTCCCTCAAGGCCGAAACAAAAGAATTCCCCAAAGTTTCCCAAATTTGCCAGCTGCAATTTTCTGGTTTGTTTTGCCTCGTTACCCTTTTGCTACTGAGAAATCTCGCGTCTCTGCTGCTTTCCGGTTCCATACAAATTCCATCAATTTCCCAAAACCTTGGCCACCACTTGATTTGACCCATCAGTTTCAACCCTCAAAATATCTGCAGCCCCTCTGCAAAAAGATCCGTCTTTCCCAAATACAAAGTCTCTCTGTCTCTCGAGCGCTTAATTATGGTTAAGCAGACTAGAATTGGCTATAGGTGAATTGAATTCACCCTCTGGGCTTCTCTCGTTTGCTTCTGGCGAGGTAAAATTGTGGTTTCAATACCGTTTCTTTGATCTTTAGCTAAAAAAACGCGTTTCGAACTTGAATTTCCGATATTATTAGATTATTTGTTATATAGTTGATTTGATGCCATTATCTGATGGTTCCCTTTTTTGGAATATTATATGTTTCGTTAAGTTTGTGGGAACATGTATCACGCGAAGAAGTTTTCGATGACAAGTTTAGTTCCGCACAAAGGTCAGGCTGGAGGTGGTGAGACGCTTGCGACGAGTGCTGGGTTGTTGGGTGGATCTGCCGTAAAAAACTCAACGCCTGCTTCTTCTGGTGGGGGAGCTGGGAAGCAGCGTTTGCGCTGGACTTCCGACCTTCATGACCGTTTTGTCGATGCCATCACTCAACTAGGCGGACCAGACAGTGGGTATTTTATTTTATTTTCTAAGTATTTTTCTGCTGCTACTTTCTTTTGGTATATTTTGAATTATTCATTCTAGAAATTATAAAAATTAAAAAGAAAAAAAATTAAACCTTTTTCTCTTGTAGTATCTAGAAAAAAGAAAAAAAATGAAGGTAAGAGATGATGTTCTACTTTTTCTTTGTTTGTGATTGGGAAGCTGTGTGGGTACTCGATTGTTTTCGCTTGGATACTTATTTGCGTTATTCGAGGCATCCTATAATTCTCTCAGCTTGTTCACACCATCACTGGATTTTTTCAGTTTGAAGAAGGTTTCTATGACATCAATAACTAAGGAAACACGTATCCAGTACAATCAAGTTGATTTGAACTACCGGGGCCTGTTTCTCTGTGTGACCAAATAGCTATCTGTATTTCCATTTAGGGTTAGTTGGGGTATTAGACTATTCTGATAATTCTATACTACTATTTATTATTTTATCATTACTTTTCACTTACTTTTTATTACTATTCACTATTATTCAATATTTTATCATATTTTTCACTACAATTCATAGAATATCTAAGATCACCTCACTACCCAAACACAATCTTAGGTGATTCTGATACTTCGAAGTTGCTTACTTATAAAGCCTTATCCCCATGCCCTTTTCTTTCTGGCTGCTCTGAGTAGGACGTTTGATACCTGTAGTGGATTTTCACATATATTAGTAGTTAATATACTCTATCTCCCATTAGTAATACAAAACTTTTGCCTTTTGTATTATCATTTTTTTCAATTTGACATCCAACTGGATAATTAAGCTGGTCAAACGGGTTGTGTTGGTTCAATCCACCCAACCTGGATATCAAAGATGCTTGATCGTTGCTTTAGAGTCATATTGTTTCTTCAGTTTTTTTTTTTTTTGGTAAAGCTTTTTGGTTTCAACATGTCAACCAGCCACCGGCTCTACAACCGGATTATAATTGATTCAGATTTAGATTGACCCATATTGACCTGAACCTGATTATATCCAACTCTAATATTATTATTCAATTGCATGCTTGACGCCCTTCAAGTAGAATGTGTAAAATGTGTTATATTAGAAAGAAAGTTGTTAGAGTTCTCTTTGCTTGTTACTTATAAAAAAAAAAAAAAAAGTTCTCTTTGCTTGTTTCTTATCAGCAACCATTTTGGAGATTTTGGAGGACAAACTTGTACTACCCAATGTCCAGTGTCCATTTTCTTCTTAGCTCTCTCTACATGGGAGCTTTTTCCAAGATGCTTGCCATCAAGAGATGACATTGCAGATAATATGGATGTGCTGGACATATATGAATGCATCTAACTTTTTGCGTTTTACCTTATAATATGGAGGGGCTAGTCTCCTAGCCTGGCCTGATCCTAAGTGACTCCTGTCATTATAGACCTATAGTCTCTTCAGTCCTTTCTCTGACATCTTGAAACATGATAGAGGCAATAAAGATGTCCTTGGTTTAATGCTAAAAGAAAATCTCTTAAGATTGCATTAGTGATCAGCGCTATATAATTAAAGAAGTTGTGGAGTATTAAGAAATAGAATGTACAACAAAAGTCCATCTCCCTCTTTCTTACACCAAAGGAAATGGGAAAAGTAAAGGTTTGAAAGGAAAAGTATTGAAGACAAATTGAAAAATAATGAAATAAGAGGAGCAGTTATTCGAAGGGTTCATGAAGATAAGACGAACACATGCTAGTTTCCTTTCAAATTTCATGAATTCATAGTGTAATGGCTTTCTTTTTGGTAAAGGTTCTCTCTTGGTGCTTTAGTGTTGCATTTTGGTCCCTCAATTTTGAAGAAGTTGTCTTGAAATCCTTAATGTTTGGTTGTTAGCCATTTTAAATATTTTTGTGGGGCCAAATACATTTATTTTTAATTCTGTCGGGGCAACAAGGTGGAGTTTCCAAAAATGTAAAATAACTCCTACTACCTATAAAAATACAAGTCACACTATAACAAACACCTTTTTTTTTTTTTTTTCTTTTTCTTTTTGGGTAAACAAGCACCTAAAAATTTATAAAGAAACCCATATTTTCTTCTAAAAAAATGTGTTTAGTATCCCCATAAATTTTTTTAGTACCAAATACAAAATAAATCTACAGTTTTTTTCCTTTCGAAACATAAAACTTAGGCCTAAAAATTTATCAAAGCCAACAAAAATCTGTTGATTTTTATAAAAGCTATAATGCTCACTTTCCTCCACCTTTCTTTTTAGGTCTTAAATTCTTTTTCTCCCTATCTCCACTTCCGCTCTTCTCTACAACTGTTTTGAAAGGAAACGAAAAGTTTTAGATTGACGATGGAACCATTGTTTGGAATTTATGATATCAATAACCAGATAAGTGCTCACATCTTGTAATCGATTGATATGTTCATATTATGTTTTGAATCATGAATTGCATTTGTGATATGGGTTTTGTATATTAGCATAAATACAAATTCCATATGAGATGAAATTAGAAGATTTAATTATTATCATATTTTTCAATTGCCCCAGCTTAGATGAATTCTTGGCTCCGCGATTTCCTTCCAAAAGATCCATTTTGTTTTCTCCTATAAAGGTCCCCCCTTAGCTTGAAGTTTTATAGAGAAAAGCCTCATTATGTAGGTCAAAATCTTTTTAAAATTTTATAGTGAAAACTATTCTTATTAATACAAATTGTTTACTTATAAAAATTAAAAAACAAATTATGGTGAAAACGTATTGGAGAAGGTCCTGCTCTAAACCAATTTGGAACAGGTAGTGTTTTTCTCTTCTTGTATGCAAAGGAGTGACATATAACATATAACATATAATTTATTTTATGTGGATGTTATATGTTTTTTAACTAACAAAAAAACATAAAGAAAACATATCACATTCACATAAAATAATAACTAGGTTAACAATTTTCTTTAATAGTAATAAAAAACATATTAGAGAGTTCCAATGTAATGTCAAAAGTATCACTACAACTTATTCAATTCATGACATAAATTTATATAATACTTAAATTCAATAACCTAGTTTACTTGTCTACTTCACATATTTGCAACCTTCCTATAAGTAGACTTGTCTACTTCACACTCTCAGCTAGTTTTTTCTTGTGATTTGAGGTAAATCCCCACACATTCTATTATTTTAAGTGTGCTTTAATCTAGGGGTAACTTTGGAAAAGCATAACCTAGCTCTTCACAAAGGTAGCATGTGGGCACGAACTTGTGTCTCTCCTCTATTGAATAACTCGGTTTCCTAGCTAGAACAACCTTATCTTTCAGGTCTCTGGAATTCTTCATTTTTGTATACTAAACTCTATCTTTAGCATCTCTTTTCTTTATTTTATCATTGAAACTTGATACCCTTTCTGAGTGAAGAAAGAGGTAACACAAGCGCACACACTAGGGATGATAAGCTCACAACCAAAGTGGAGAATGCCATTGTGTTACAAAATATCAGCACCCAATGGAGTCCAACAAAGGATGCAGGACTTGGAAACACTCACCACTCTTAGAATACAATGCAAGGGAATTGGAAAAAAGTTTTATTTATGCAGGGTATCCATCCCATAACAAATATACAGAATTATTATATATCCACTAGTTGTAGGAATTCTTGAAATATGTACCACATTTCCGTGGCCTAACAACAATTTTTTCCAACATGATAGTCAGGATCAAAATGAAAGTATACCTACCATTGTAGGGCTCATGTCGGTTTTTTTATTTTTTTGGGGGTGCATAATTTTTCATTAATTACCCTGAACGTGAACTGGTTGTAGGGCAGTAACAGGCTCTGCTGTCCCCCCTTGCCCCGGATTTGTGGAAGATATGCACTAGCTATCATTGTTAATGCAATTTTGCTCACTTAAGCCTTAAACAGAAGTTAACATTATGACTATGCATAAATTTTGGTTCAGCATGTGGAGTTTTATGATTTATTGTTCAAGCAATACATCCCTAGCAATGGAATGATTAACAATCTGCTTATTGACAGTACAATGCTAACTCTTGGGATCTGCAATTTGGATAGTTAATTGGATGTTTGAATGTTCTCTGAGCATATAGAGAAGGATTTGTGATATTTCTAATTGAACTTTTCCCCAAGGTGGTGGTGTTTTGGTTATTAAATATTAAGTTGTCCAAATAAATCATCTTCAGGTTTTGGGGTTTAAATTGGGATACCATTTCTTCCAGAGCAAGTTAGGACCCATCTGTAGTTGTTCATGAAAAAATCCTGTCTTGTCTGTATGTGAAAATGCTATAAAATTGGACATTTTGAAACTTTCTGGATGTCTCATCACCAATTCATCACCAATGAGAAGTTTGAAATCTCATTTCATCATTGTACAATTTTTGTACTATAATTTTTCATGTTTAACTATGGTTTGAATGCTGAAATCTCTAGAAGGTTTTGTGATTTTGTATGAGCGTATACTGTGAATTAGATTTTTTTTTATTGGTACCAGGTGTCCAGGAACAGCGTCCTGACTAATCCTGGGGGACTGTGAATTAGATATAGATTTGTGGATGGAAACTGTTGCCCTTAATTGGCCAATATATGGTCTTGAGTAGATATTGATGGCTTAAGTAAAAGTTGCCACTTATATTTATCCTATTTATTGGTTTCAGGGGCAACACCGAAAGGTGTTCTAAGAGTGATGGGTGTACCTGGACTTACTATCTATCATGTGAAAAGCCATTTACAGGTGCAGATATCTTACTAGTTAGGTTTCTTTCGTGTATGTAGACTCATATGTCTGAATATGTGAAATTAAATGGGAATTGTCTTTATTTTTCTATTCATAGAAGTATCGCCTTGCAAAGTACCTTCCAGAATCTCCTGGTGATGGCAAAGGTGCTCCTTTAACTTTTTCTCCCTATATTTCAGCAATAGAATTTTGTTTCTGCTTTTTGGGCTATGAAACTAACTAAAGAGAAGAATTCTGTCGTTGACCTTTAGGTTTTAAAGATGAGAAGAAAAGTTCTGGAGACAGCCTTTCTGCCTCTGATTCTTCTCCGTGGGTATCTTTGTCCTCTTCCAAATGCTATCTTTTCCTCTTGTTTTCTTTTCAAACTTCTAACAATCTGCAAATTCTTCCTGTCGATTAGGGGAATGCAAATTAATGAGGCACTGAGGATGCAAATGGAGGTTCAGAAGCGTCTTCATGAACAACTTGAGGTTTGTTGTTGTGTTCTCATTTTGCTTAAATAATTTTTGAAAGAAGGTTTTTAGTCCGCAGCTTCTGAGATTTTCATTTTAATCTGCAACAGTAATTTTTCTTTTGAGATATGGGATTTTCTGGAAATGCAAATGTGTTGAAGGGGAAAGAAAGAACATATGAATGCTCATCAAGAAATAACATATGAAGAGGATATGCTTCTAATGAACAAAAAGCAATGACAATACATTGTAAAGAATGTGAACCAAATGGGAAAGCAAATCCTAAATAGACAAAATCTCACTCCATCAAGGAGATGTAACTGCAATATTAGATATATGCCCCTTTCTGGGAATAAGTGCTTGTTTTCTATTCATATGAGGACTGTCTATATAATCAAAGAGTCAATGACTGTCTTTGAAACCTTTGACAAACTGGAAGGTTTACGACTGTCTGTCTTTAACAACTTGTACCAAGTCTTTCCCTACCAAAAGAACCAACTTGTACCACGTCTTGTTTTTATTAGCCAGAATTGGAAAACAAAACCGAAGTAATTAGCAATGGAAATATCTGTCATGTAATCTTAGGTCATAATTACAGTGGTCTATTCCATCACGGCTTCTTCTTGCTATGATGATTGTTTTTTACATGAGATCACATTAGCATATAAATAATCAGTAACTAATTAGCTTTTAATTCCTATGGTTGACATGGTAACTCACTCAGTTTTTTATCCATGTAGCCCATATCTCTTTGTTGTGTTTATTTCAAGTATGGCTAGTTTGCTGGAACTATTTCCTCTGTCCTCTGTAGTACCAAATGCAGCCTTGTCACAGATGATAAGTGCACTCTGGGGGCTCCTTGTGTTGGTTAATCGGATGTCTAGATTTATTTGATTACATGCATTTCAGGTTCAAAGACAGCTGCAAATGAGAATAGAAGCTCAGGGTAAATACTTGCAGAAGATCATTGAGGAGCAGCAGAAACTAGGTGGTGCACTTAAAGCTTCTGAGACTTTACCATTGGATGATGATAAGCAAAAGCAACCTCGGTCAGATCCACCTGGTGGTGATTCAGCGGGGCCCTCTTCTCCCCGAAAGAAACAAAAGTTGGATGATGGACTAAAAGATGGCTTTGACTCCTCAGTGACGCAAAAAAGTGACCTAAAAAAGGAGCTTGTTGGTACATGGGATCGGGACTTTTATGGTAGTGATGCTGGGTTTGGATTAGACTTGGAGACTGAGTTCAAGGAGGGAGAAGATGCTGTGGCGGAGAGAGCAGCTCTTGAACTAGATCCCATGCATCGTTCAAAATAGTTTTCCCCATTGTCAATGTAGTCCTTTGTAATATGTTTGTGGCAGAAATTATAGACCATACTTTGTGTAAATCTATACGTGCACTCCATTTGTAGATATGATTAAAATACAAAATGTCTGGTTATTCTCTTTTTGGTTCAATTGGTTTGTACTTGGCACTAGGACCTACCAGAAGCGGAGGGACCTGGATGAAGAATCATGCTTTGCTCTCCTTTTCAATATAATTTTAGGTGATGGGGAGATTTTTTCCCTCTTTATTCATTTCTTGGCAGTGTGAATTCATCCTCCTTCCCGGCCCATAGGCTGGACGCTCAACAAATCTCCCTCCTAGTCCCTCAAGCTACAAAAAGGGTGAACTCTCTTTTAGGAAAGAATTATCGGAGTATTTTGAAGTATAGATGACCTGGTATTCCGTCCTATTACAAAATGTTATGCCATTAGAAATTATTTAAATGAGTACTAATTTTTAATGTGGACTACCTAATACATTTCCTTTAGAGACAGACTGCCACTTGATCCATTGGCCGTTAGAAGTATGTGTTATTTCTTTTATCTTTTTAATAAATAATTAGATATTATACAAATGCCTTAATAAATAAGGTTAAGCGGTATTTAAAGTTGAAATATGGGTCAAGGAGATGATTCAGGATGGAGTGAATGGGGATTCTTCCAAGCGCTTTATTGGAAGCAGTCTATTTGGCTACATAGTGCAGAGAATGTTCCATGTTTCCAATCCAAAGTGAGACTTTCATTATAAGTGGTCGTAAGCGTCAAGTGAATCGGTTTCTAGGATTAGGTTAACCATGCCTAGTTTCCTTATTTCTTTGATATCCAAAAGTGCTGCTGCCTTTGCTTCTCCCACACTTGAGTCATCTGGTTTCATTCAACAGGTGCAGGCATAAAGAAGTTTCTTCTCGTTGTGGCAAGCTGCAACTAGTAAAAATCTTTCTACATTGCTACATCAAAGTTTAGCTTTTATGTAGTTTCGTGGGAGTGGTGTCCATGATTCTTTCATGAGTGTAGAGCTTAATTCCTTGGCATGCACTTTGCTCTAGGGTGAGCCTCATCTCACTTGTGAGCCATGCACTTTGCTCGAGGTGAGTTTCGTCGCTCGCCTGCGAGCCATGCACTTTGCTTAGGGCAAGCTTCATTGCTTGCATGTGATGCGGGCTTGCAAATTGCCCATAATGCCTGTTGCTTGGGGAGAGCTTCATTGTTCGCCATTTCTTTTTTGCACAGGTGGGCTAAGTGCCCACCATGATAGTTGCTCTGAGCGAGCTCCATTACTTGCCCGAGCTGTATTGCACAATGGACTAATTGCTCACCATGAGCGTGGCTTGGGGCAATCATCATTGCTCACCCAAGTTCTATTGTGCGCCATGCTTGTGCTCAGGAGCAATCTCGCCCCTAATGTGGGTGGCTGAGTGCCCGCATTTTCATTGCTCAAGGCAACCATCATAGCTCGCCCAATCTTTATTACGTGGGTAGGCTAAGTGCCTGGTGTGCTTGTGCTCGAGGTGATGCATTGCTCTCTCGTGGTGTGGGGGGACAAGGAGCTCGCTAAGCTTGTTAATCGGGGTAAGCTTCGTCGCTCGCCCTACATGTAACTCGGGGGTGAAATCCACGAGTCATTTGAGAGTGAAATCTACTATATTTAGTGATTTTACAGTCTCTCATGACCTTTCATAGTTCTCAATATAATTGAAAAAAATGAGGACTCCTGGGTGGTTGAAGAAGACGCCTTTATTGTAAAAGTTTGGAGAGGGGGGTTGCGGATGAAAAAAAAATCGATAAACTAGTAAATCGGACTGAACCGGTGGATTTGGTTCGGAACCAGGTTCAATTCGGATTGGTACCTGTTCTATTTTTTTCAAAATCGGTCGAAATTAGTCCAGTTCCGATTTTCTTTTTTCTAACATCGGACCCAACTAAACTATAGACCGATTCATATATATTTTAATTTTTTATATTGTATAAAATATTTTTTATATCATTTTTTATATTATATATAGTTATAAATAAAAGTACTAATTATATAATACTAAATTTTAAAATCCTATATAAATAACTATATATTATTACTATAGTTTATTGTATTAGTAGTTACACTATATTACTATATATTATAATATATCACTATAGTCTATGATATAATTATAGCATATATTATAATATACTACAATATATTATCATTATATTATTATATACTATAATATATATTATATAATATAGTGGAAAATTCAAATTGAATTGGTCCAGAACCGATAAAACTGGAAGTACTACTTTAGGGGTGTAACTAGTGCGATATCAGTTATTTAAATATAAAAAATAGTATATACCGATTCGGTTATAAAATGTTTCCAAAATCGAACCGAACCGAACCAAATTGGTTACACCCCTAGAGGGAGTCAATAATCTCTATCTTGATTTGTAAAAATTTCCTCTTTTTATATAGACATCTTTCCTTTTTTGAAGTAGTTGAGTCCTATTTGCCTTATGTTACTTTCACTTTTTTGTATTGGGTCAATCTCTTTTTGTCTTTATATTTTCATTGTTTTATCTCTTCTTTATTTTGTTTCTTCCTTTGTTATTGATGATAAGACTTCCAATGGGCTGGACCCCGTTCATATTATATCCAACACTCTCTACAACATAATTTATTGCAAATCACAACTTCAACCATTCATGGATATGGGACAGCTGGAGTTTCTTCTAGTCTTTTGGTTTGAGTGGTCCGTGATTTTAGAATCGGTTTACTAATGCAGCAAATAGGACGGACGATTTGATGGAGAAGTCCCCTTTTTAAGGATGTTTTTTGCTGATCCATTGTCGAACATTCGTTGTATCTTGTATTCATCCTATCTTCCTAACAAAGACCGAATGACATCCCCCACTCAGTCATTGGGTCCTCGAATTGCATGTCCTGATGTGGGTTGGGGATTAAAATTCACCAGGCTCGAGAGTCGAGACCCATAGGTTTTCTTACACTTGCACCGATTCCCCCCATCTTTGATACTATAGCATATTAATTTCCTTTAAAGTTAGGTAGCTGAAGGAAGACTCAGGGTGACTTCGGGAAAAGGACATGTGGCGATATGATATTTGATTTAGGAACACGCGGTTGTAAAGAAAGATAGCAATAGGTGGGGAGACGTAAGGTAGTAGGAGTGTAGAGTTGGGTTGTACTTTGGATTGGGCTCTTTAGTCTTTTGCAGTAAGAATCTTGTACATAGTTGGTTAGTACAGGATAAGCCCATATGCAGAAATTGTATAAAAAGAGCTCCATGTAAATTCAGAAGATTCATTAGGTGATTTTTTGTCAATTAAAGAATTGGAGGTTATGGTTTCCTTGAATAAGTCAGTCAATTTTTACTCTTGATTCCTTTATCTTCTTTTCTTGTTCTAATCAATTTTTCCAAGAGTCATATCAAGCTGGTATCAGAGAAGTAGCGGTCTGGAAGGTAATTGTGAAAAATCAGAGATGGTAGAGGGTACTCGAATCAATCAGCTGCAAGAGTCACTTGCTAGTGCCAATAGGCGGTTGGAGCAATAGAAGCAAGTACAAGATGAACACTCAAGTACCTTGAATGATATAATGGTTTAGTTTAGGCCGCTTAATGAGAGTTACCAGTGTTTTTACCAATGGCCATCGTAATGGTCCAAATCAAAGAGTAGAGGATGCTGAAGCAGAAACTTGAGCAGCAGGTTTTGCTAGAAATATTAAGCTTGACTTTCCAAGTTTCGATGGGATTGATCAAGATGTTTGCATTTACAAATCCAATCGATATTTCTCATTACACCATGCGATGTCCTAGTAGAAGCCTTTCTTGGCTTATTATCACGTGTTAGGAGATGCCTTGGTATGGTTCTAAGATGCTGAAGATTCTGACTGTTTTCAAGATTGGGATTCATTTACCGAAGCCTTGAAAGTGAGATTTGAGAATGGTCCATATGAAGATCCAATGGAGGCTCTGATGAGGTTGAAGCAAACCATGACTGTGATAGTTTACAAGACAACGTTTGAGGTACTTTCTAATCGACTCAGGGGTTTACCTGAAATTTATAAATTAAGTAGTTTTTTGAGTGGCCTAAGGAATGATATTAGAGTGTTGGTAAGAACATTGAGTCCCAGCAATTTATTGTCAGCCTTTGGGTTAGCAAGATTACAAGAAGAGTTGTTCAGTTCAAATAAGAAATCTCCTATAGTTAACTAGAAATGTGGGACTTCTTGTAACAATCTTGCATGTGTTAGCAAGTTCTAACAACCTAGCCCTCCAATAGTGAAGGTTAATTTCTTCACAAATGAAAGAAAGGCATAAGAAAGGGCTATGCTTAAGTTGTGATGAAAAATGATATAAAGGTCATGTTTGTAAAAAAAAACAAAAAAAAACCCAAAATCTACTTGATGGAGGGTTTACAAATTGATGAAAAGGATCATAAGGCAGTATTGGAGGCTTCCAAGGCTATAGTGTGTGATGGAGAATTCTTGAGATTTCATTGCATGCAATTACTGGGTATCCTTATCCTATTACTATGAGGTTCTTGGGCATAATTGGGTAGTATTTTAGTAGAAATAGGTAACAGTACCCATAATTGCATGGACTACTCTATTGTTTCTAAATGTAACCTTGTTGTTTCTTCTAAAGATCAACTTAAGTTGAAAGTGTCTAATGGGAATTGATTATGAGTATTGGAAAATCTAGATTAGTGGAAGTGAAAGTGCAAGGGCTTCAATTCTCTACGGAATTCTATGTCATTAACTCTGGGAGGTTTTGATGTAGTGCTTGGGGTTCAATGTTTGTAGGAACTAGGACCCATTGTATGGGATTTCCTTAAGTTGACTATATTCTGGTGATATAACTCATATTCTGAAGTTTGTAACTTCCTGAGATGGAAAGAAGAGGTGATTTTGCACTTGCCAACCAGAAATGAGGAAATTAATTTAGTTAACCAGTTGGATGGAAGTAGTGACTGTTTAGCAACAGACCCACAAGAACATCAAGTTAAGCAAGTTGTTGAAGGAGTTTGAGGTCATATTTAAGGAACCAAAAGGCTTACCTCCAAGCTGAAAGTAAGACCACCAGATTAATTTGAAAGAGAAAACCAAACCAATTTGTGTACATCCTTATTGCTATCCCTTCTATAAAAAAATCTAAGATAGAAAAGATAGTCAATGAACTTTTAAAGTCTGGGGCAGTTCAGGCCAATCAAAGTCAATTTTCTTCTCTTGTTCTACTAGTTAGGAAGGTAGATGGGAGTTGGAGGATGTGTATTGATCATAGAGCCCTTAATCTAGACAACTAAGGACAAATTTTCAACACCAGCAGTGTATGAGTTGATTGATGAGTTATATGGTACTGTGATTTTCTCTAAACTTGATCGACGTTTTGGTTATCATCAAATAAGGGCCAGACATAGAGTTTTTAGTGATGCCCTTTAGACTCAGTAATGATTCTTCAACTATTCAAGGCTTGATGAAGTATGTATTTAGACCCTACATAAAGAGATTTGTTATCTTCTTCATTGATGACATTTTGGTTTATAGAAAATCAGTTGAAGATTATTTCATGCATTTGAGAATATACTGGCCACTTTGCAGCAGCACCATTTTTATGCAAATGTGTCAAAATGTAACTTTGGGTGTAAGGTTAAATATTTGGGTCATGTTATTTCAGAGAATAATGTTAAGGCCGATCCAATCTGATCCAATCAAGATTGAATCCATGTTAAGTTGGCCAATTCCTACAACTCTCAAATCTTTGAGAGGTTTTCTTGGGTAAACTGGTTACTATAGGAAATTTATAAAAAGATATGGCCTCATTGCTACACCACTCACTGCTTTGTTAAAAAAGAACTCTTTTAAATGAAACCAAACTGTAACTGATGCATTCCAAAAGCTCAAGTCTGTGGGTATTTCACCACTAGTGTTGGCTCTCCCTAATTTTGAGAAGACTTTCATTGTGGAGTGCAATGCTTCTAAGGAAGAGTAGCGACTGTTTTGACGTAGGAAAACTGACCTATTGCCTATCTCAGCCATGCATTAAAAGGAAGAACTTTGAGTGTTTCTACTTATGAAAAAGAATTGTTGGTCTTAGTATAGGAAGTGAGGAAGTGGCAGCCAAACCCATGAAGGAGACCTTTTAAGGTGAAGACAGATCACAGTAGCCTTTAAGTTTTTGCTGGAGTAAAGGGTAGGTACGCATTCTCAGGAAAAATGGATTACAAAGTTACTGGGATATGTCTTTACTATAAAGGTTATAGCCTTCAAGGTGGTATACTATTGAGGAAATGAAGGGTCTTTGTAGGGATTGATTATGACTTCCCAACATTTTGCTTGGGATCGGATGAACTCTAAAGTGTCGAGTTATGCAACTCAAGGTTATCTGCTTCCGTTCGTGAAAATTTAAGATGCAATGTACCTAACATGCCTCTAGCAATAAGCAATATTCACAGCATATGCTTTTTTTTAGCAATACTATGTACCAAATGAGATATATTCCAAAAAATTTAAACATAATCCATAAATTGAAAATGATAGACATTCAAGATTATAGCATAAGTCCAAAAGGTCTGTAATCACAAGAGTACAGCAGACAAAGCTCCTTAAATACAAGTATAAACTAAAACATCTACTAGGCCAATCTGTCGAGAAGCTCGCGCAGCTCGATCAAGGATGTCATAATACTATCTATAAAACGAAGCATGGATGCAATGAGCTCCATGCCATGCCTTCGTTGCCTAATCAATTGACTCCAGTCAACCAATTTCTGTTGCATCTCTTGGTCCTGACACATTGTCTACCAATGGTAGTTGGGACTACCATGATGAGATTTAATTATAAATCTCAACAAGTTAACAAAGAACTTAAATTGGCAGTTTAAAGACGCATGCATAACAGTACAAACATGAATTCATATCGAGATCATGAAATGACGTGACATGTAAGTGTGACTAATAACATGGCATAACATGGTGTGTAACAGTTAAACATGACATAACGTGTAACATATAAGTATGTACTTGAAATGAAAACATAATATGGCATAACATAACATGTATATAAGCATAACAAACATGAATGATGGTTTCTTACCATCATACATACACAAATATCCTGAAAGTAAATTAAAGGCTAACTTATAGTGATTGTAGCATGACAAAAAGTAGTGTGGAATAACGCGAATTGACAGGATATGTTTCTAAGGGTTAGAAACTTCTCACTAAAATATTCTGAAACATACAATCACTTAATTATGGCAAAATTACTATTTTACCCCTCTACTTGTTGGAAAATGACAATTTTATTCCTAAATTAAGGAAAGGATATGTTTCTAAGCATTAGAAACTTCTCCCTAAAATATTCAGAAACATACAATCACTTAATTATGGAAAAATTACTATTTTACCCCTCTACTTGTTGGAAAATGACAATTTTATTCCTAAATTAAGGATTTTGCATCCTAATTCCAAAACTCACCAAAATTTAGATTTCTTATGTAAAGTTTGTCTTCAATCCAAGTATCTAATAAGAAAATTTTAAAACACATCACAGCTATAAGAACTATGCTTATACCGAAACATACTAGGGCTAAAATCCTTGATTTTTGTTGCAAATTTTTCAACTTCAACTTTCATGCTAAAACTAATTTATGTAATACTTAAAATTCAAATCCTACATTTTAAATAATCATACTAATACTCTTAACATGTTTATACGTCAATTCTAAGAAATAACAGGCTTAAACAAACAAATCCAAGACCACAAAAAAAAAAAAACATTACCCAACACAATCGGCACAAAACATTACCCAACACAATCGGCTTGCATACTAATTTCACAATCGAGTAACGCATGCCTGGATTTTAGATCAAACAACTAAATCTAATTTCTCATCAAATAAATCTTCAAGAGATAACATCATATACCTCATTTTCAAGCTCTAAACTTGATATAGGCATTAAAACCTAGGATCACATGGTGAAAATTCATAAAAACACAAAACAAGCCCGTGATCATCAAGTTTGGGTCAAAGTCCGAAGAACCACATATGCAAATATCAAAACCATAGGATCATGTTTCCATAACAAAATATCAAAGCTTCTCGAGACATAAACTATTTTGACACCTCCAGTTTTCAACTTTCTAAAATCATGCAAAACTCTTTGTAAAAACTCTTAACATACAACAAATCTAAATCCAACCTACATGTTAACATGTTAAATATAAACAATAAAATGATCAAACCAAGGTTTTGCCAAAATCTTTACCAAATAAATCAAAGTTTCACACAATATCCAGACTATCGTCAAGTATGATCTTTTCATGGTCAAACCGACTTTTCACTAATCAAACCTCGATTTAAAATCACACAAAATACATCAATCAAAACTATACTCAAAGAGGAAAAATTTATATGAATTTAGTTTTGTGATAATATACTTATAAAGCCTTCAAAAAATTCAAACAAGATCAACCAAAAACACTGTCTAAAACCTCATTTCGAGTTCTTTCCAAGAAAGTGAAATGAAATTGACAAAAACATGAAGAGGATGGCATACAACTTATGTAGGAATAGAGGGATGAGAGGGGATATGAGGGTGACCATTTGATGGTGGTTTTATCTGCTAAAACCATGGGGAAAACTGTGGGCAACAACACATGGTTGGAAGCTGTCGTGTGATGAGTGGTGTTGAGGTGGTTGATTAACCTCCCATTAGCTACTATTTGGGCTGACATGGACAATGGGAAACCTTCCTCGAGAAGCCTTGCTTAGGTGGTGCTTTTTGGTGGGCCTTAATGAGCCTAAACCTAGTGGGCATTTAGGGTTTCAAGAGGGTTTGGTTTGGAGTTTCTGTTTCTAACAAGCTCAAATCTAAATTTTCTTGGCCCAATAAAATTACCAAGGTATAAAAAAATAAATAAGGGTGTAATGAAATGAATTTGAGTGGTTAATAGCATATGGAAGTGATTTAATTAAGTGGTTAAACACTAAACTAAAATCGGCCAACATTTAGGATTTGGGAAAACCTTTTAGGGTTTCGAATTTCACTAAGGTTTTGAGATTTCAATTGGATCTCAATGGTTTGGGATTTCACTAGGATTGAAACTCTCTTTGGTTTAGCACAAAAATGAATAGTTGGATGGAATAGTGTCTAGTTTAAGTGGCATCATCACAATACTTGATTTTCTTTATTTTCCTTTACATTTCAATCTCATGGTTCCTCTTAGTGTCAAGTGTCCTATACTATTCACCAGGCTAAAATCTTGCTAAGTGTTTAAATAAAACTTCTCCAGACAAATTTGGACAATTCACACTGTAATTTGAAAATCGACTGGATTGAGTGCCACATAGCACTATCACATATGTTACTATTCTCTCCGAAAATGGAAAAAATAACATTGCGCCATAAAACTTCTAAATACTCATATGAACCTAATATTTCAATTAGTTTTACAAATTTTGACTCCTAAGTGCCTCGATTATATCAAAATACGTTTTTGAACAACTCTGCTCCAAAAAATGAAAAATTTATTATTGTACCAAAAAATCCCAAATTATCATCTAAGACTAATGGCGTAAACCATTCCTCAATCCTATACTCTTAAATACTTTAAATAAATAAAATTGTGTTTCTGTCACCAAAGTGGGTAAGAAGCTGACAAATTAAAACCTATGCAATTTTTCGATTTGTGAGACATTTCCGAAGTTTTCATGATGTTCCTAAAGCCTAAAAAATTTCATCCATTGAATTTCTGATGGAATGTTACAATAATGATTTTGAAACAATGCTGGTGGTCATTTGGTTCTTTTACTCGCATTGTCTCCAAGTTCCAACATCAATTCTTGAAAATTGATTTTAATTTGACTTTATTTTACTTTCAATACTCTATATCTAAGTAATGTCAACATTCCATTCTCAGAGTTTGTAGAGATTTGTTGATTTTCAAGATATTTCATTATATCTATCTGATCAATTGAATAATTAGATCTATATTTTGATTATTTTCCGAGAAAATGGGATCCCTACTTTTTATCAATCATCTATCCAAGTTATAAAATCAAATGCCACTTATGTTTTCTATATACCCAATAAACTTGCATTCCTAGGTTTTATTTTTCCATTTGTCCCTTAGTGGGCTTGGGATAAGAACTTGCACCTTATAATTTATCACTTTTAGTTTGCTTAAGTCTGATTTATAACTCATCTGCATCTTGTAAGGTGAAAGAAGTTTTGCTTTAATTTCAACTCTATTCAATATATCTGTTGTGGTCCGCATTGCTTCCCCAAAAAAATGTGTTGGTACATGAGCATACGTCATCATTGATCTCATCATATGTAATATAGTTTTATTTTATCTTTCTAAGATACCATTTTGTTGAGGCTTGTATACCATAGTATAAATATGTTTCATACCATTTAATTTGCAGAAATGATCCAAAACTTCAAATCACCTCCTCTATCACTATTCAAACTTTTAATGGGCATACCTAACTAGGTTTCTACTTTTACTTTATATTCTTTTTAATTTCCCAATTACCTCATATTTATGTATGAGTAAGTAGATATGCTCATATCTTGAATAATTAGTGAAGGTAATAAAGTACTACACTTGCTTGTGTGTTTTTGTTTCAAAGAGTCCATAAATATCGAAATTTATTAATTCAAATAAATCTGTGGATTTCCAACTTTTAGAAAATGATTTACTACTCAATTTTCCTTTCATACATGGTTCACATTCTGATATTCTTTTATGTGACCAAATCTTAAATGCCATCCATAAATATGTACAATTAGTATACACATTCAAATAATCAAAAGTAGGTACTTTATTATTAATATCAATATTCAGTAGATACATATTGTGGTTTTTCGCACCTTTCAATGATACATAACCCTTATTAATAATTATGGTTCCAAACTTAAACTCAATTGTGTAACCCTTTTGATCTAATACATGCATAGATGTTAATTCCTATGAATACTAGGTACATATAATAATCCTTAAGTCATTTACCAAGAATTTATATGTATCTTGCTCCAAGACATCACAATATGTGTTGTTGCCTATATACACTTTGTGTTCATTTGTTTGTTTCTCTTCAAGTTTGAAAAACAGTTCTTTATTCCTATAGATATATGTTGTTGATGCAGAGTCAACCTACCAAGAATCTAACATTGGTTCCATAAGCATTACTTCTGAAAATGTCCTCGCAATTTTCTTACTCTTGTTTTTCCCTTATTAGGATATTGTGATTTGTAATGCTCATTCTTTTTGCACTTAAAGCAGTTTCCACCAACTGGTTTACTTTACCTCTTATTCAAACATTTATTTTTCTTGAATTGTTTATGTTCATCTTGTTCTGTGGAGAACATGTGTCTTGTGTCATCGTAGTAAGAAAGTATGAGACTTTGATTTTGGTGGAATAATTCCTCTGTTTGCATTGATTAGAATATAAAGAGTTTACATGATAAGATGATAAGTACAAAATAATTTCTTTGTTTGTATTGATTAGAATATAAAGGATTCAAATAAAAAGATGATAAGTACAACAAAGAATATTTACAAAGGATATGTGCTACAATTATAGACTTCATTCTATAGTTATCTAATTATCTTTTGTTCCTATATTTTCTGAATTGAGAAGAGTTGGAACTATTCTTGAGTTTGTTGCTGTGTTGGTAAGTCTTGGAGTTGTGGCAACTGTTTGAGTTTGAGTAGGATCCTTAACATCTTTAATATGCCCCTTCAAGCTCATGGGAGGTGCAACAACCATGAGTTTGTCTCTTAGAATTAGAAACCTCCCAGCAGTAAGGCCCTTGGTGAAAATATCAGCACAATGATCATTAGTGGAAATTTAATTAATTACAATATCCTTGTGGAGAACCTTCTCCCTAATGAAATGATAATCAACTTCAAAATGTTTAGAACTTGAATGGAAAATTGGGTTAGAAGCTAATGCAATAGCACCCAAATTGTCACACTATAGGTGGGGAGGAGCAATTAAGTTGATATGTAACTCCTTTAATAACATCCTTAACCAATATAATTTAGCTATTGCAATAGTGATAAAGCGATATTCTACCTCTGTGCTTGACCTAGACACCACAAGTTGTTTCTTAGCTTGCCAAGAAATCAAATTTTGACCAAGGAAAACAATGTAGCCACTGGTAGACCTGCAATCAAGTGGATCTCCTGCTCAATTTGAATCACAAAATGCTTCTAAATGAAGTGATCCTAGAGTAAGGTAGAGTCTAAAGTCTGTTGTACCCTTCAAGTATCTCAATACACATTTGGTTGCAATGAAATGTGCAGTGGTAGGACAATGCAGAAGTTGACATAGTTGATTGATAGAGTAAGATATATCAAGTCTTGTCAATGTACAATATTGCAAAGCCCTAACTATATGTTTGAATTGCATTGGAGCAGGTAGTGGATCCCCATCAAACTTGGCGAGTTTCTTACCTGATGTAAAAGTGCAGCATAAGGTTTAGCCCCCACCATATTTGCTCTGTCCAGCAAATCTACAATGTATTGGCTTGATTAAGATGAATCCCCTTGTCATCTCGATGAACATGGATGCCAAGAAAGTAAGAAAAGTCACCAAGATCTTTCATTTTGAACTCAATTTATAGGCTGCCAATTAACTCAGTAATCCTTGTTAAATAAGTTCCCATGACAATAATATCATCCACATAAATTAGAATGAAGATAGGAACATCAGATTGATGAAGCATAGACAGTGAAGTGTCAACCAAGGAACCTGTAAACCCAAGGTTAAGAAGGGATTGAGTTAACCTACGGATCCGAGTTTACACACACGATTAGGCAACTTTTTGTCAATGAACCGAGTAGGGTGCTTCATAAATACTTATTCATTTAGGTATCCATGCAAGAAAGCATTGAATACATCACGTTGCTTAATTGGCCAACCAATGGTGACAGTAGGGGATAATAAAAGTTGAATTATAGAAGGCTTAATAACAAGGATAAAGGTGTCTGTGTAGTCAATTCCATCTCGCTGCTCAAACCCTTTGGCTACTAATTTAGCTTCATACCTTTCAATGGTATCATTAGGTTTTGCTTCAGCTTAAATACCCATTTATTTCTTATAACATTTCTATCTTGTGGCTGTGGATAGAGGGACTAAGTTCTATTTTCCTGCAAGGCTTGGAACTCACTTTCCATAGCAACAATCCATTTAGAATTTGACACAGCTTGGGCAAAGGTGTGAGGCTCACAAGGTAATTTGGCAACCAACATTGCTTTCAATGGATGCTTAGTGGATTTGGTAGAGAGATAAAGGTGGTAGTCTAGGAGTTCTTTTGGTTTACGATTTCCTGTCATGGATCGAGTTATAATATGGGGTGAGTTCGTTGTTGGTTGTGAAATTATTTGAACAAGAGAGGTTTTAGCAGCTCGTTGAGATGTTTTAGTAGCTGGTTGAGATGGTTCAGTAGATGGAAGGAAGTGATTTTTTGTCTACTGAGTAGGAGAGGCAGGTGCTAAAGGTTTAGTACCCAATTTAAGGATTGAGATACTCTGTAGATTGGATTGTACAGGTTCTATGGATGTAGGAGAGTTAGGTGGAATCTGTATGATTTGTTCTTGAGCTAATGGTGCTGATAGAGAGGCAAATGATTAAGTATGAAACTTTGATTTTGGCAGAATAATTCCTTTGTTTGCATTGATTATAATATAAAGAGTTTACATAATAAGATGATAAGGACAACAAAGAATATTTACAAAGGATATGTGCTACAGCTACAGACTTCTTTCTATAGTTAACTAATTATCTTTTGTTCCTATATTTTCTGAACTGAGAAGGGTTGGAACTGATCTTTAGTTTGCTACTGTGCTGATAAGTCTTGGAGTCGTGGCAACTATTTGAGTCCAAGTAGGATCCTTACCATCCTTAACAATCATTAGGTTGGATGATCCATTCCCTCTCTTCCTCTTCTTCATCCTTTTTTCTTCAAGTACCAAAAGTATAGGTATGGCACCCTATCCATGTATTAAGTGAGGCTAATATGAAGACTTTTCACCTTGATTATCATGGAGAATCCCTCTACCCGTATGAAACTCATGGCAGCTGGAAGAATGGTGAGGGGACTCCTCAACCCATCCATGATGATCGACACACAGTAATACTCAACTCTTGAAAATGACAACATCATCAATTTGCATCATTCAAACTCATCATCTCAAATTCACAGCGTAAAGTTAGACACAACATAATAGAGAAGATATTTTATTTTCATGTAAAAAGAGGTGAGTTACATGATATGAAAAGTCTAATCTTCTAACATACTCACAAATATTTACCACACATTCCCAGTATGTTTGTACGAGCTAACCTACCTTAATAATATTTCTATTACTATGGTAGCAATGTTCGTAAGAGCTAACCTACCTTCTGTCACACCTTTGAAGTCACTTGCTTACTTGAAGACTCTAACTAGACATAGGGGTAAACACATAACAATCATAAAAGTGAGATTTTACTTTTATCCAATGTCTTTAAAACTATGGGACTGTCAGTCGTATCTCTTACATCTGCCTGAATCCTGACATGCTTGTATAGGAGACCTTTGATCTCGTCTATCCATTTGCCCTCTAGCCTTGTAGGATGGCAAAGACTGATATGAACAAGGCATGCACATCCTCTACAGCTTGCCTTTGGTCAAATCCCACAATTTGTTCCCTAATTAGGATCTCCCACATGGTGTCGGACCATGATCAAACGATATGGCTTGTAGGTTCATAATCTATTTTCTGCAAGCTCACCCTAGATGTCACATTTCTTTTAGAGTATGAGCCTCTATATACAACATTTGCTGCCTCTGAGCATATATGTGTTGTCTCAGAGAGTACTCGTATTTGTATCGGTCTTGTCCTTGACCATTGCTCACCTTGTCCTATAAGACGTTCTTTTTCAAAACTACCAGCCTCTTCAGCTTCTTGTTCTTGCCCTTGTCCTTTTAGTCTCGGTTTGGCCACACGTTGTCCACTTAGTTGCCTTTTTCTTCCCAACCCCTAGCTCACAATAGGATCTCTTCCCTTGCTTTGACACTGTCCTCAAATCGCCCCCTCCTTAATAGGAAATTTTTTCCTCAAAATTTCTTAGGAACTATCCCTTGAAGTGAAACTTTAGAGGATGTGCTTAAGGTAAGGGTGATGACCATCCCTTGGTCCACTTGCTGACCTTTATAATCTGTGACCAGAACAAAAGTTGCCTCCTCTTGTCTCCTTTCGTTGGCTGCTCTAGTTACAACTGTCTTTGATGCTCTCTCGCGTCCTATTGTATACACTAGATTCAATGTTATTAGACATTGGCGAGACCTCGCCTTTGTCCTTCTCTTGACCATCACATTCCTGGATCATTCACTTCCCTCCTTGTTGCCTTAAGGCTTCATTGATGTGATCCATCAATTCTAATGGTCCTCTTCATCTCAACAACATTCCTCCTCCAACCTCTATGCTTCAGGTCGCCCTTCCATGAAACGGTGAATTATTTCTAGTGGTATGGATGCCTTTCGTTCAGTCCTCTTTCCTCGGACCATGATGACACCTTTGAAGTTCTAGATGTCGTGACCAAAAAGGGTAGTTCAAAGGCTACTTATAGTCACATCTTGCCTTTGGTTTGACCAAATTACCCTTACTTATAGTGGTCTAGGTTAGTTACTGCAACACGAATATATAGGAAAATTGCTCCAATGTGACCCACTCACTTTTTCATGTAATCTCCTCATTTCTCGAGCTTCCCCATTACACCTTTACCAACAATACATTTCTAAATCGTAGCCTTTGTTCCTTCTAGCCTACAATTTGTACCGATCTTTCCTCATACGATTTTACCCCTTTCATAGGTGATACTTTGAGATACACCAAATCCCTTCGTCAAAGGTCAACTCTCTCCTTCTTACATAGGCATAGCTCTTCTGCCTACTTTGAGCAATCATCATTCTTACCTGTATGAGTTTGACTTGCTCTCTCATTTCCTGTACTATCTCTAGCCCAATTATCCTAGCCTCTCCAACTTCTTCCCAACATACTAGCGATCTACACTTCCTTCTATACAAGTTTTGATATGGGGTCATCTGGATAGTTGCCTGATAACTGTTGTTGTAGGCAAACTCAATAAGTGGGACATGGCTTTTCCATGAGCCTTTAAAGTCCACCAATCTATGGATGATATGCACTACTAAATCTTAACTTAGTAACCATCGCCGCTTGCAATCTCTTCAAAAAGTGGGACGTAAACCTTGGGTCTCGATTTAACACTGTGGCGGCCCCAGCCCCCGCTTGGGATTGGGCAGTGACTAAAATGCTGAAACATGTAACACAAGACTATACACCCTTTGTACATGACAAATAACATGTAATGCTCCTAGATATACTAGCAGTATGCAATAAACAATGCAATGGAATATAAATGGTTTGTGTGAAACTAGGCAATGCCTAAAGCAATTGCCACGACACAAGGTATTGTAAACAAAGCATAACCCAAAACAATGACATATCATCCAGAAGAAACATAGTCATAGTCATCAAAATATAGCAAAGAGTTTTGATCTCCTAAAAACACAGGACCTTTTTTTTTTTCCAAAATAAGCCAAGTCTCAAAATATCAAAACATTTCCTCTTATGGGAAATGGGGTCCCAAATTCTTCTCTCTCTCTCTCTCTCTCTCTCATGAGGGTTCATCATTCACTCACCTTTCCAAAGCTCGATCCTTGTCCCTATTATTGAGTTGTTGAAACTCCTCAATAAATTGAAGTATCTTGGTGATCTCCTGATCTATGGCCTCAAGATGCTCCAAAATGGAGGGCTTAGGCCTGCTTAAGTCCCCCTTAGGCACGATCCTCTTTGAAGAAGGTGTTGTTCTCTTCCACTTGGCCATCCGTGCCACCTTCTAATCCTGTTACAACTTCTACTATTTCGGGAGGGGAAAGGCAGTGGAAACTACCACAATAAGATTTCGAGAAATCTCAGCAAGTAACCACACAACATACAATGGCTAACACAAATATACAAGAGGTATATCATGTAATGCGTGCATAGACATGTACTTGACACACGACTAAAAACTAAACTTTGACATATACATTGAACACTTTCAAAGACTTGTAATAGAGACTTGAAAATTTCGGAAAAACATCTTTAACTTTCCTTTTTCATGTTAATCTGTAACAAAATTTGCCCTTGTAGAGAATATCACAAGATTCACATTGAGTGATCCATAACTTATCACGAGATTTTCATCGAGTGATCTATAACATATGAGCTCTTTTTCTTATTCAAAGGTTGGAAAGAACATGGTTCACCTTGGCACCGCGTGCTCCTACTAGTTACCGCACCATCACCGGTCCATGCACTGTGATGAATACGTCTTAAACAGAAACATAACTTATTAACTCGACAGTACTTCACCGGGTTACATGTCTTATGCACCCACTAGCGTTAGGCGCTACCTCGCTCTGGCATTCTTTAAAAAGAATAAATTTGAGACACGTAGACAGTTCTTTGTCAACCCATAGGTTACCACTCCATTCTTAAACACTCCAGAGACTAGGACATTCCCCCACCCTATGTGGCGTCTCCATCCCCCACTTGGGATTTGGCAGTGATTTAGACACCGGGACATGTAACACAAGGCTACACACTCCTCGTACATGACAAATAATATGCAATGCTCCTAGATATACTAACAATATCACAACCTAGTACAATGGAAAATAGAAAAAGGTGAAGTGATCTAAGCAATGCCATAGGCAAATGCATAGTACATGGTACAGACTAAAAATAAACTTTTACCCAACTTTGTGTGATGACCCGCTTTTATGTGTATTTTCACTGAAGGAATATTTTAATTTAATTAAATATTTTATAGTGCTTTTATTTTTATTTATCGAGTTTTAAATGGATTTTTGTTGGCTGTTGGATTTAAATTGTGATTTAATTTATTTTGGCTTGTTTTGGTTTTAAAAATTTAAATAGTTAGTTTTTACTAGTTATTTATTTTATTTTAGCTTGTTGATGTGTTTAAAATATTTTATTGGTGTTTATTTATTTATTTGATGTAGTGTTAATTTATTTTAATCGTTTTATGTTTTTATACCGTTTTCGGCTGATCAGTCTTCGGACTTCCGACGTGAGGACTGGACCTCATTAATTTCCTTCATCTTTTCTTTTCCTCTTCTTTTTCTTTTTCTCTTTTTTCTTTTTTTCTTTTTTTCTTTTTTTCCTCTCCTCTCCCGTTCGGCTCTCTCTCTCCCCGCGTCCCTCTCTTCCTCTCTCTCTCCTCACCCACGCCGTGAAGCTCCCACCGCCCAGCCCCGCCGTTCGCCGGCGTCGTGCCCGACGCCACCCCTGCCGGTCGACTCCCCTCCGGCCGGTGATCACTCCCCCCAACTCCCAGCCCCAACCGGCCGGCCATTTGGCCGGAAAACGCCCAAAAAGCCGCACGGTTTGTGGCTCGATCCGCCGCCGTCGCTCCACCTCCGGCCACCACCTCTTCACCACTTCTTCCCCTACTCCTTGCCGACCTAACCCACCCATCCCCGGCCTCAAACGGTCACCGGAGCGGCTCCCACGAGCTCAACTCCGATTTGCCCTTTTTCCGCCCCTACCGGCGTTTTCGCCGCCACCCACGGCCAAAACTCACTTCCACTAGCTTCATAAACATCTCTAGACCATTCCCTATCAATTTGGTGTCTTGGTTTGTCCCCGGTCAAAAGTGGGTATTTTGCGACCCACGGGAACAGTGCATTTGCACTGTTACGTTGCTTTCGCATCGCCGTTCGCTTCGCGCCGAACCTTCTAAAAATCCTATATAGCGCTGTAAGTATTTTCCAAACGCTACTTTTAGATTTAAATGTATTTTACTCTTTCAATAAATTATTTGGTTGGTTCGCTGATTCCGGACTGAGTCCGAGGAGTTCGGGGGTCGGATGGATGGAGGACGGAGTTGCTTGATTTGTTGTGCTATGGTTGAATTTATTTGTCGAGCATTGAAATTGGCATTTACATGATGCATGCACTTGTATTTTATTTTATTGGAAAAATCATGTTTTATTGGCGTAAATGATTTTTGGGAGTGTGCGTATCACGAGCCCAAGCCGGGATGGGTTATTATCTCGGTGGAGCTCCTCTGGTCACTCGGGAGTGGATAATACTGAGTGACATCCCCTGGGTTGTCGCCGGGCGACGACCGGATCGCACGATACGGTAACGCTGTCGTGTCGACTCCGTGGTCCTTTTAGTGGCGGGGACTAGAGGATGGCCTGGCCAGGTACGCGCGAGTTGGAGGCGCGAGTCTGGGCATCACTCGTGTAGGTGTCACACGCGTAGACGTTACCTGCGGTGTGGCACAGAGCCAGAGTGTGCGGATGATCCCTAGGGGAGATCATGGTGCATGCATAATTGGTTGGTTTTCATGGTTTTCGGATATGGGCCATTTTCTGGGAAAATGGCGATGGTCTTGTGATCCATTTTCGGGGAAAATGGTGGTTTGGGCCATTATCTGGGATAATGGCGAGGCTTGGTTTTAAAGGTTATGTTTTTAAGCCAGATGGGTTTTTGGCGTGCGTGGAAAATATGATTTATGAGTTTTGGAGCATTGACATTCATTCATGCATATTGGTTGAGTTTAATATGCTTTTATCTAGTGGTGTTTGGATTTTACTTACCTGCGGCACCATTTTTGGTACCGTAGATTTTGATGCAGTGTTCGAGGAGGAGGAGGAGGCTGAGCCCGAGGATGCGGCTCCGCCGGAGTTCTGATTTGAAGTTATGCTTTGTACTTAGTTTTAAAACAATATTTATATCATGTAATATTTTATTCTGTACCTTTGAACCGTTTGTATTTTATTTAAGAAAAAAATTCTGGTACTTAGTATTTGACTTTGCTATCCGCTGCGTATTTCCTTGTGCACATGCGTCGCTTGCACACACTTAGCACTCGTCGTTAGGATGGTGACCCGTGATGTCACCATCCGGGCGCCTCGAATTTCCCGTATCCGTACGTGGGGATTTTGGGGGCGCCACACTTTGTCACATCATTGTCATCATCAATCAAAAGATAGTCTTCAAAACATAGTATGAGATTGCATTTACCAAAACCCGGGACCAAAATCCTCAAAATATATCAAGTCTCAAAACATTTCCCTTTATGGGAAACCGGGTCCCAATTCCTAGACATCTCTCTCTCTCTTCTTCACAGTGGTTCGTCCTTCACTCACTTCTCTAAAGCCCAGTCTTTATCCCTATTATTGAGGCGTCGAAACTCCTCAATGAACTAGAGAATCTTAGAGATCTCCTGATTTATAGCCTCCAGGTGCTCCAAAATAGTGGGCTCAGGCCTACTTATGTCCATCTTAGGCACGATCCTCTCCGAAAGAGGTGTTGCTCTCTTCCTCTTGGCCATCGACATTATCTTCTAATCATGTGACAACTTCTACCATTCCGGGAGAGGAATGATAGTGAAAAAATTGCAATAGTAAGATTTTAAGAAATCTCAATAAGTAATCACATAACATACCACAGTTAACACAATCATACAAGAGGTATATCATACAATTCGTGCATGGACATGTACATAACTCATGACTAAAACTAAACTATGACTCATGCATTGATCACTTTTGAAAACTTATAACATAGACTTAACATTTTTAGAAAATATCTTTACTTTCTTTTCTTTCTTATTAACCTTAATCAAACTTGTCCTTTTCAGAGAATATTTTAAGATTTGCATCGAGTGATCCATAAACATATGAGCTCTTTTACTTATTTAGAGGGTGGAAACAACACGGTTCCCCTTTACACCTCATGCTCCTGCTAGTTACTGCACCATCACCGGTCCGTGCACCATAATGACAACGTCTTAAATAGATACATAACTTATTAACTCAACAGTACTTCGTTAGGTTACATACCTTATGCACCCACTAGCATTAGACACTATCCCACTCCGGCATTCTTTAAAAAGAATCCATTTGAGGCATGTCAACGATTCTTTGTTGACCTAGGGGATTCCACTCCATTCTTAAGCACTCCAGAGTGGACATAGGAGTTCCACTAGGACATTCCCCCACCCTAGCACTTGGGATCATGATAAAACTCTTTAAAACTCATTTCATTTCCAAAACCTTTTTGTCTTTGAAAACGCTTTTATTTTGAAATCACTTTTTCCAAATGCATGTGACATGAGACTTAAAACATGTGTACTAATACTTTGACATATGCCATATGAGATACCATGTATGAAATAACCAAGCATAACATGTTCCATTCATAGCATGATACCATAAAACTCATAAGATATTAAAACACAAACATGGAACTAGGTAAACTAGCCTTGGTCGAAACATATAAGTACAAAAACATGAAAAATCATCACTTAAATATACTCCAACCTTTGTCCATATTGCTTAGAAATCAAAGCATAGTAAAATAAGACATGAAATCATAGCATTTGAGCAAGATCCGAATAACTCAAGGCATGGTATAGCCGAATCATTAAGGGTCTCAAATTAACACCATTATTTTCCTTATAAGGCTTGGTTCAAGGCTTCCAAGTCTTAGCCTATAACATTGCAAGGGTTTAAGGGCCTTAAGTGTAGCACTAATTGACTTGCTTACTAAACCACTCATACTTAACCCTTAAGCTTAACCACTAATGATGCCAAGTGCCATAGTTTAATGGGTTAAACAAATCTAAGTAGCTGCCTTAATAATAAAATGTGGTGCCCTAAGCCCCCACTTGGGATTTGGCGGTGACTGAGACGCCGGGACGTGCAACACATGGCTACACACCCCTCGTACATGACAGGTAATATGCATGCTCCTAGATATTCTAGCAGTATGCAATAAACATTCAGCGGAAAACAGTAAAAAGGTAATGAAAAATCTAAACAACGCCGTAGGCAATTGCAAAATACATGATTAAAAAAAAAAACTTTTATCCCCAAACTTGTCCCAAAATACCATCATTCATAATAAGAGAGTCTCAAATCATAATCAAAGTAGCAAATTCCTACAACACGGGACCAAAAGTTTCTCTCTTTTACTTTCTTTTCACTCTAGAAATGGGCAGGCCACCTAAACCTCCCTAAGTTCTCATTAAGCAGTCTCCCCACTATCAGGGATCCATTAGGAGACAAAATAAGCAAGCTCCCCTCGACTTCTGTATTTCTGGCAATGGGAATCCTACTCCATAATGAGCCTCATTCCATCCACGTAAATTGTGATGACCCGCTTTTACGTGTATTTTCACTAAAGGAATATTTTAATTTAATTAATATTATAGTGCTTTTATTTTAAATTATCGGATTTTAATTGAATTTTATTGGCTGTTGAATTTAAATTGCTGTTTAATTGATTTTAGCTCGTTTTTGGTTTTAAAACTTTAATAGTTGGTTTTTGCTAGTTATTTATTTTATTTTAGCTTGACGTTGCGGTTAAAATATTTTAAATAATGTTTATTTATTTATTTGATGTAGTGTTTAATTTATTTTAGTCGTTTTATGTTTTTATATCGTTTTCGGCGGATCAGTTTCTGGATCCCGGAAGTGAATTTTGGACTTCATTTATTTTCCCTTCTTTTCTTTTTCTCTTTTTTTCTTTTTCCTTCTTTTCATTCTCTTTTTCTTCTTTTCCTTCCTTTTCTTTCTTTCTCTTCCTTTCTCCCCGTTTTCCCCCCCCCCCGTGCGCAGAAAACTCTCCCTCCCTTCTCTCTTTTTCATTCCGCGCAGCCACCTTTGGCCAGCCATATCTCCGCCGTCCGGTGGAGGTGTCATACACCACCCCCGCCATTCTCTTCCTCTCACGGCAGACTACAACCCCTCCAATTTTCAGAGCCATCGGACCCACCGTTAGCCGCCACGAGCCCCTCGAAGTCGCGGCACCAACCCAGTTTTTCCTCTGTTTTTCCTTTCCGCGCAGCCTCCTTCGACCGCCCATATCTCCGCCGTCCGGTGGAGGTGTCATACACCACCCCCGCCATTCTCTTCCCCTCACATCAGGCTACAACCCCTCCAATTTTCAGGACCATCGGAGCCACCGTTAGCCGCCACGAGCCGCTCAAAGTCGCGGCACCAACCCAGATTTTTCCCCTGTAGCCGAAAACTTCCTCCGCCCAGAACGCCACTTGCCGGCGGCGTGGCCTCCACCACCCACCCAGAAAACTTCCCCTCCCTCCGGTGCACCACCCCTCCAAAGATCTCCCCCAACCGTGCCGCCGTTTGGCCGGAAAAGCGCATCTAAGCCGCACGGTTTGTCACCGTTTTCGGCGCCGTCGCACCACCTCCGGCCACCATCTTTTCACCACTTCTTCCCCTACCTCTTGCCGACCTAACCCACCCATTTCCGGCCTAGATCGGCCACCGGAGCAGCTCCCACGAGCTCAACTCCGATTTGCTCATTTTTCGCTTCTACCGGCGTTTTCGCCGCCACCCACGGCCAAAACTCACTTCCACTAGCTTCATAAACATCCCTAGACCATTCCCTATCAATTTGGTGTCTTGGTTTGTCCCCGTTCAAAAGTGGGTATTTTGCGACCCACGGCTACAGTGCATTTGCACTGTTACGTTGCTTTCCGCCCATCGTTTGCCGCGCGCCGAACCTTCTAAAAATCCTATATAGCTCTGTAAGTATTTTCCAAACTCTACTTTTAGATTTAAATGTATTTTGCTCTTACAATAATTTATTTGGTTGGTTTGCTGATTCCGGACTGAGTCCGAGGAGTTCGGGGGTCGGATGGATGGAGGACGGAGTTGCTCGATTTGTTGTTTTATGCTTGGTTGGTTGTGTCGTGCATTGAGATTTCATTTACATGGTGCATGCACGTGCATTTTATTTAAATTGAGAAAATCATGTTTTATTGGCGTAAAAGGATTTTCGGGTGCGTGTGTACCACGACCCAAGTCGGGATGGGGTATTATCTCGGTGGAGCTCCTCTGGTCACTCGGGAGCGTGAAATACTGAGTGACGTCCCCTGAGTCGAGGCTTGGCTACGAACACGCCGGGCGTGGAACCGAGCGACAATGGGAGCGGGGGCTAGGGGATGCTTGGCTACGAACACGCCGGGCGTGGAACCGGGCATCGCTCTATGCACCGACTCCGTGGCCCTTCGCTGGCGAGGGCTAGAGGATGTTTGGCTACGAACACGCGGGGCGTGGAACTGGACATCGCTCGTCTCGAGGATGCTTGGCTACGAACGCGCAGGGCGCGGAACTGGGCATCGCTCGTTTATGTGTCATGCGCGTGGTGGATTCCCGCGGTGTGGCACAGGAGCCAGGGTGTGCGGATGACCCCTAGGGGAGGTCATGGTGCATACGGTTTGTTTGGATTGAGTTGGATATGGGCCAAATGGACTTTTGGCGTGGCATTTGGAAAGAATATGTTTTTGGGCCAAATGAGATTTTTGGCGTGCGTGGAAAAAATACAGTTTTATGGGTTTGGTGCATTGGCATTTATTCATGCATATTGTTTGAGTTCTATATGTTTTTATCTAGTGGGTTTTGGATTTTACTTACCTGCGGCACCATTTTTGGTACCGTAGATTTTGGTGCAGGAATCGAGGAGGAGGAGGAGGCTGAGCCCGAGGATGCGGCTCCGCCGGAGTTTTGAGTTGGAGCTTATGCATTGGAGTTGGCTTTAAAACTCTATTTGTATTTGTAATATTATGTTATGTATGTTTTGAACCGCTTTGTATTTTAATTAAGAAAAAATTCTGGTACTTAGTTATATGTCTTTGCTATCCGCTGCGTATCTCTTCGTGCACTTTTGTCGCTTGCACACACTTGGCACTCGTCGAGAGGGTGGTGACCCGTGTTGTCACCATCCTGACATCTCGATTTCCCCATGTCCGGGCTTGGGGACTTTGGGGGCGTCACATAAATTGTGCTAGCTTTCTCGAGAAGTCGCGTTACTTGATTTAGATTCCAAGAAAGCTTCAAAACCCATAAGAGATCCAAACACAGAACATCAAAATTAGGGTCGTGAAGACCCCTCAACAACTCATATTGAAAAGGAATGGTACATTCCAACACAGCCTATGCATAACGTATACATCCCCAAATGGTGTACTCATCTCCTATCAATGTACCATCTAGATTCATACTTCGGGGTTATTGGGCATACCTGAAACTACTTCTACCATTCCGGGACAGGAATGATAGTGGAAAAATGCAACAGTGAGAGTTCAAGAAATCTTAGTGAGTAATCACACAACATACCATAGTTAACACAAACATACAAGATGTATATCATACATTGCATGCATGGACATGTACTTGACACATGACGTGACTGAAAACTTGACTTATACACTTGACCTTTTTCAAAAGACATGTAACAGAATTCTTTAACTTTTCGGAAAAGCATAATTTTGTCATCATTCTTTTCTCGCTTAATCACGTGATCCAGAGTATATCATATCATGTAGGCAGGTGGCCTCATTCTTGTAGACACATCATGGCTCCCCTATGTACTGCGTGTTCCTGCTAGTTACCGCACCACCAACACTCCGTGCACCGTAGTGAATACATCTTAAACAAATTCATATCATAGTAACACGATAGTGCTTCATCGAGTTACTTGCATTAATCATGGTGCCCACTAGTGTTAGGTGCTACCTCGCTCCGGTATCCTTTAAAAAGAATCCATTCAAGGCATGCTGACGATTCTTTATCGACCCAGGGATTACCACTCCATTTTTAAGCACTTCAGAGTGGACAGAGGAGTTCCACTAGGACACTTCCCCATTCTAAAATTTGGGGTCGTGATAAAACTTTTTTTTTTAAATGTTACTTTATTTCCAAAACACTTTTGTTCTTTGAAAACGTTTTTCTTTGAAAATCACTCTTCCCAAATGCATGTGACATGAGACTTAAGACATACACTCTTATACTTGACAAATGACACATGAAATGTCGTGCATGAAATAACCATGCATAACACATTTGATTCATGGCATGATAACATATAACACATGAGATGTCAAATTGCATACATGGAACCATGAAAATAAGCCTTGGCCGAAACATGCATTCATAAAATCATGAAAGGTCATCACTTAAACATGCTTTAAACTTCATCCAAAATACTTAGAAATCATGATATGGTAAAACAAGACATGAAATCATAGCATTTGAATAAGATCCGAATCACTCAAGGCATGGTAAAACCGAATCATCAGAGTTTTCAAACCTCTATATCTTTTTCCTCAAAATTGAAAAATGTAAAGCATTTTATCACCATTTTTCATCATAGACTGATTCATATTAATCCTTCCATATTCATATTTCAAGTTCATGTAAGAGTATTCAATCAAGCAAACAAGAATAGCAACCGAAACAACAACAACATTAAGGATCTACACAAATATATGCAAGTATTAACCAAGAGCAAGTTAAATGTATACTTACAAAAATCCAACGATTTAAAGTAGCAAAAATCTGGAAATATAACATAGTCTTGTTAGAAATCCATACATAAAAACCGTAAGTTCCGAAAATGTGAGTGAGTGTGAGTATAGGGTATTTTTCGAAATCTTTTTTTCAAAACAACAACCATAAGGGCCGAAACTTCTTGAAAGTTCAAACCCTAGTTTTTCCACCCAATGAAAATCGAAACTTAAGCCTTTTAAAACTTGTGCTTTTTACACTCAAAGTGCTAAGGGTATTCGGGTTTCTTCTTCTCTCTAAGGATGAAACCCTAGCTTTCCTTTTTCAAGCAAAAACTGAAACCCTAATCCCTTCAACCTTGTGTTTCTTTCATCTAAAACCCATAGGCATCTAAGGTTCATTCTTTCTTGAAGAGAAAACCCTAGTTACTCAAGTGAAAGTGTGTGGTTGTGAAGAAAAGAGTAGAAACTGAATGGGAATAAGAAATTTCCCTCTTGGCCGTGTGTATGTGTGTGTAAAAGAGTGGAATGGTCCTCATCTCCTTGAGCTTCTTTCCTAGCTGAATGGTGTAAGGTATTCTCCTTGTGGTTCTTGACTTAGAAGAAGTGAAATGGTAGTGTTTGGGTGGTGAGAAAGTGACAAGAAAGTGAAGAGAAAATGTTGGGCCTAGAGAGAACTTGTGTATGCCGAAATCCTTAAGAGCAACAAGTGAAACTTTGAGCAAAAGACCTCAATTTCAGTCATGCCATTATATAGTGCCTCAAATCCTCTCTTGAAATGACAAGGGTCCTTGCATGCATGCCACTTGGCATCTTAGACAAAAGGTCCTTTCCTCTTCCCTAGATCAACCTTGGAAAACCAAAGGCTTTCTTCCATGGGTGGTGTGTAGCCTCTCCCAATCCGTCCCTCTCTCTTTCTCACTTTCCCTTTATGCCCTTCATTACATGTCTAGGTTCAATGAACTTGGTGGCTCAAGGGTAAAATCACAAAATCAAATCCTCCTTAGAACTCCTTCACCGTGTGCATGAATGCCACTTGGCAAAGTGTATGTGCGTCTTGCTTTGGCCAAAAACCCTAGATCTTCTCTAGGTGATCTTTTGCCATCCCAAGACAAGTCCCTTGGCCTTCCCCCATGCATGTCGTTGGCCTCTCCCTCTCCTTTTGCTCTTCCAACATTCTTCTAGAACATGCATCTTCCTCTTGTCAAGTAAGATCTCCTTGGAACTCCAAAAGTCTACCTCATTCTCTCTACGTGCTTGACTAGTGTCAATCTTGGCCCTTCCTATCAAAAGAGGCGTGTAAGCCCTAGCTCTAGGTGACATAATCTTCCACTCAACCTTCTAGAACCTCATGCAGTAGGAAAAGTGTATCACCTTGCCTTTTCCCTAGGTTTCTCACCCAAAAAACCAAATAGGCTCTCAAAACCCATGTGACGCCTACCACATCTTGGAAGATATTTTTGGGCCTTCCAACCCTAACATGGCCGAAATCCATATAAGTCCTATTGGGCTTCTCCTCATCTCATCTCCTCAAAGCCTTTTAGTCTAAGAATTCTCAAGATCCAAAAGTAAAAACTCACTAAGGGCTTTTGTCTAATTATAATCTATTCACCTCTTATTCAAAAAGCTTAGGGAACATTTTCTAAAATAAAATAAAATAACCATGACAAGAAGAATCGGGGACTTGGTAAAGTCCGAGTTCTCATATAAAATAATAATAAATTATAATAATAAATCTTATGCTAAAAAAATATAAAGCCCAAAAGTATTATAAGCTCATTTTAAGGGAGATTAAGGTTTAATCTTAATAGGTAATTAGGTGGGTTGTTACACGTGTACACTTTACAAGCTTCTCCATATAATTAATGTTTCCAGATCTTCAAGGAAAACACTACTACCACTAATAACATATCATGAATGGGGTAGTTCTTTGCATGATCCTTCAATTTCCTAGACGTGTAAGCCACTACCCAACCTTCCTGAATCAGAATGCATCCTAGCCCATATTTTGATGCATCACTATACACAATGAATGGTTTATTTGGCTCTGGTAATGCCAACACAGGGGTTGTGGTTAAGCTTCGCTTCAGCTCCTCAAAGTTTGCTCACAGAACTCAATCCAAATGAATTTAGGGTTCTTCTTCCTGGTTAACATCGTAAGAGGGCTTGACAATTTAGAGAACCCTTCTACACACCTAATTACACCCAAAGAGTAACGCGATAGTTATAGCATAGCTATGAGGTGTCGATTCCACAGGGAGAAAAATTAAAAGAATAACAGAAGGAACAAAGAAACTAAAGAAAAATATTAAATGATTAATGGAGAACAAAGATTAATTTTAAATGTAAATTAAAGTAAAGCAAAGTAACTCATAGACAAGTACTCAAATTTGATGAATAGTAAAGTGTTGGGAATCCCTTGCACAAATATGGTATTTTAATTACTTTTAATTCGTTGAATAAATCAATTGGGAACTCAATTCCCAAAATTTCCAATTACAAGGATAGAATTATAAACCAAAATTAAACCAAATATAACCCTTTGAAAAATCATTCACCACTTTTAAATTACATAAATTATTATTACTATTGAGAAAATCTAACGACGACAATATACTCATAAAGCAATATTGCAGCAAAGAATTAAATCAATATAGATAAATAATTTATCCAAACATAATCAAAGAACTAATTCATTCAATAGAAAAAGTATGATTGAATCCATAAACAAAATAAATTCTATGATTATTTGGAAAATAAAACATCAATAATGAATTGAGAATAATAAAACAAGAGAAATTAGTAATTTAAAATCAAATACATAAATTAAAAATACCATTTAATGTGAAAGTTCATCCCTACCCTCACCAAGGAATTAGTTCCCCACTTGAAAGAAGAAGAATTCTTTTTATGGAAGATGAGTTTATCCAAATCCTAGCATCTTGTCTGCCAAAAACCAGAAGAGCCTCTTTCTTTTCTGCCTCTTATGCCTCTCCTCTCTCTCAATTTTGTGCTAATAATATACTTATATAGGGTAGGAAATAAACACTAATGTATTCATGATTCCCACATAAAACAAATTGTCTAAATTTTAGGATTCATCTTGGTAGCCACGTACATGCTTCAGTTTTAAATTTGGAAATTCCTATTAGAGACAAATTTATATCCCTTTAATATAGCTTTCCAGCGCATCAAGAATTGCATCAATCTAATATGTGAGTGGAAAGTTGTGATTAAAATACTAAAATATATCGAGGCTGTCTCATAGCAAATTTTGGACTTGGACTTCTTGCAATTTCCTTTTGTGATTTTTTTTCTTATTTTTCTTGATCCAAATTGCTCTCAAACCTCATGAAAATCCTCCTTTAAATTTAACTGGGCTTTAACTTGCTCTTTTATAAACTCTGAAATTAAACATAAAAATATGTTAGGAGTATCCCAAAGTAAATAAAAACTCAATTCAAGAATACCCATTAATTTCTATTATTTATATTCACATTTTAGAATTTTAATCCAATAATAGGGTATTTAGAGTACATTTTCGTGCACTCATCAGCACCTCCTGTAAAATTCAAGTAATCATGAAACTAACTTCATGTATTGTTGGGGAATGTTGCCAATCAACGACTACTTCAATCTTACTAAGACCTACGGTGACTCCTTCCATGGATATCACATGACCAATGAACTTGACTTTCTAAAATTAGAACTCATACTTGTTGAGTCTAGCAAACAACCGATGTTCCTTAAGTAACTCCCATGATCTTCAAGGTCATTGGAGTATACTAGGATGTCATCTATGAACATCACCACAAACATATCCAAGAATGGTCTGAACACCTTATTCATGGTGTCCATGAATGCTGTTGGGGCATTAGCTAAACCAAACGGCATAACTGTAAATTAAAAATAGCCATACCTCATTTGAAATGATGTTTTTGGTATGTTGGATTCTTTGATCCTTAACTAATGATAACTAGACCTAAGATCAATCTTAGAGGATACTGCATCTCCTTGCAAATGATCGAACAAGTCATCTATCCTAGGCAAGGGATATCTATTCTTTATGGTTACCTTGTTCAGTTCTCAGTAATCTATGCAATCCTAAGAGCCCTATGTTTCTTCTTACAAATAGTATTGGCACTCCTGAAGGTGAGATACTCGGCCTAATAAATCTCTTCACCGTTAGTTCTTGCAATTTACAATTTACAATTTAGTTCTTTCAACTTTGATGTGGCCATCCTATAAGGTGCCTTATGTACCGGAATTGTTTCAAGTTCCAGCTCGATTGAAAATTCAACTTCTCTAGGACGGGGTAGCCCTAGCAATTCCTTGAATACTTTTGGAAATTCAGCCACCACTGGTAATCCTTATACTTCCTTAGCTTTCCTTGGCTTATGTATTTAGTGTGCCAAATAAGCTTCAACACCGCTCACCAAATCCTTCTTGATTTGCAATGATATAATTATTCTTGGCGTTGATCGTAGTTTATTGGCTACTATCCTGGAATACCCTACCATCCTTCTCGAGCACTTGAAACACTATTATCTATTGTCAGCAGCCAGTACTTGTGTAATGCCGAAACAACCAATCCATTCCGAGAATAATATCAAATCTCAATAAGTGGAACACTATCAAATCTGCCGCCATAACGACCGCCTATATCTAGTGGGTGACTCATCACTATCCTAGTACACAACACTACTTCTCCAATTGGTAGTACTACAAAGAAATTTTGTTGAATCAATTCCATCCAAAGGCCACTGATCCTAGCAAACGCAACAGACACGAATGACTAGGGTGCACCCATGTCAAATAAACTACTCGCATAGTACTCAAATCAGTTCTTATAAATATGTTCCTAAAATTACTATCTAGCTAACTAAGGTTGGAGTTTAGTACCAGTGTGTAATGTCCATCCTTGTGGTGGGTCCTTTAGAAGATGATTTTATGAAAATAGGCGAGAATTACGATTCATTTTCAAATTTCTTTTCCTTTTGTGTCAGGATACAAAAGACTCCATGTTTATAAATAAAACTTGTTTCTTAATTTAAAAGGTTACAAAGAAAAACATTATAATTTTATAATTAAAGTATCTCGTACAAAATATCATTCCTAGGCTTTTGTGCTCTCCCATTGGGCTGTGTCCGTCCTGACGCATCATGCTCATCTTGTCCCTGGGAGGGCACACATAAAAACTAAAATGAGTCGATGACTCATAAGTATTATTTCATACAGTTAAAATATAATAACATAAGTTTTCAGTCATGCATTCATCACTCCATACATATAATACATAGACATTCAATTCGTTTTAAAACATTGTGAGGTTTTGTTTTTCTTGAAAGAGGGGTTTCTTTCATAAAACAGTTTCCCATGCCTCGTTGCTTTTATTTCTTAAAGAGTCTATTCATGCATACATCTTTTCTTACATACATATATTCTTTCTTATCACTTTCATTGGTCGTAGCACACTATTACTCCCTGTGTGCTAGGGTTAGCGATCTTTTGGACCTGATTCCGCCCGTGGCCACGGGTTGGGAATCCATTCCGTTAGGATACAGCACTAGGTGCACTACTAGTACTACTTACTCGGCATTGCAATCTACCTAGTTCAGTCCTTCGGTACCTTTTCCTCTCATTCATGTGGCCGTTACGTATTTTCATACATTAAAACATTCATTCATTTCTATTGCCCATATGACTAACACAAGAGGGGGGTGAATTGAGTTGTATTTAAAAAAATAACAATTATAAATCAATATACAATATAAAATATAAACAAAATATAAAACAACAATAAATATATGAACAAGGGTTAAGGCTCAATACTTAGAGAAGAAAGAATGAAAGCTTTGAATGAATATTGTATGCTCTTGGTGTTGTGAATGTGAAGCTCTCAAAGGATCTATTTATAGGCATATGAGACTTCATATTCAAATTTAAAAAGATTCACATGTCAAAGACATCATCATTCACTTTTCAAAAAATTCAAACCTAATCTTTTTACTTTTTGCATATGACAAAAGGAGCACACTTTTATTTTTCAAAAATTTCAAACCTAATCTTTTACTTTTTACATATGACAAAAGTAGCACACTTTAATTTTCAAAAAATTCAAACCTAATCTTTTACTTTTTGCATATGACAAAAGGAGCACACTTTATTTTTCAAAATTTTCAAACAAAGACATCTTCCTTTTGCATAAGTCAAGAAAAACATCAATCACTTTTGAAAATATTCAAATAAAACATGCACATGTGAAAGATGACAATCAATCATCTTTAATATTTTCAAAGTTCAAACCTTTAATCATGTCATGCACATGTGAAAGATAACAATCAATCATCTTTCAAAATTTTCAAATTTAATTTTCAAAATATTCCTGCACATGTAGAAATGTATTTTAATGCTTTATGATAAAATATTAATTTTGAGCCTTAATCCTAATTTCGAATTTTTAAGAGATTTACAACATTACTCTATGACTTTGATGTGAATTTGTTCCCTTCTTGCTCATGCTTGGTTCCTCGATGTGCTTGATTTCATTGTGTGGACAACTTGAGCTTGAGACTCCTTTATTCTTTGAATTCATTTGTTATCATCAAAATCCATGTGTAGATTTATAATCACATGAAACTTGAAACCTTAGGTTCAACAATCTCCCCCTTTATTGATGATGAAAAATACTTGACAAAACCTGAAACCTGTATTAATACTTTAGCTCCCCTTGAGAATGTGCGTTAGTTTTTCAAGCAAAAATATAAATATAATTCCAAGCATATATAACAAGTTTAGCAATTTAAACAATGTTAATGTTCTAGTCTAAAACTTCTCCCCCTTTTGGCATCATTAAAAAGGATCGGCAGCAAGTAAATAGACTGAAGAAAACGGTACGCTAATAGACACTGTAGATAGTTGAAAAAGGGAGCCGTCCGTGACCCGACAAGTGCTGCAAAGCCTCGAGGCCTAACTTTATGAATTTAGTGCAGCTGAAAATTTAAACAATCGCCTGACATTGTTGACAAACGGGATTGAAGGCTCTGAGTTTCTAAAAAAAAAATGATCATTTTCACCTATCGAATACCAAAAAAATACATCGCTTTTTGACTTGAGTTTTGTTTTTCCATAACGATAGAATGACCGAACAATTCTCTTCCACTAATGTTCCAGACTTGAATCAGGAACCCTTGACGCATCAACCATCAATCTTCTCTCCTGAGGCCATCAATACCATGATAGGAGCAGAGAACCGTTTTTCTAGTAGGGCTGATTCTGAGATTATTGCAGAATCAAGAATGCTCAGTAGTCAATATAATGCCTCTGTTACGATCATGTCTCAGAGGTTAATGGCGAGGGTGAGTGAGATTGATCATCTTAACATTCAAATATCTGAGTTACGACAGAAGCTTGCTAATAAGGATAGAGAGAATAAAAGGCTAAAGCAAGAAAACAAAGAGTTGAAAAAATTTACAGATTGATATGCTCATGATCTACAACCACGAATAGAGGAGCTGGAACGAGAAAGGGTTCAGATACAAGGTCAACATCGGCAGATAACAGAGGTTCATCGTTTACTAGAAAAATAGGGACAATCTACTGTTAATCTCGCTGGCTAGGTAAGAAAACTTTTGACAATATGTGTCCAGCATATCTTGTATTTCTTTTGACTAAATAAGATTTGAAGAGACAATAGTTTATCTTTTTCTTTATGCTATCTCTATAAAATCAGTCTTAAAGTTCATCCAATTTGCATCAAATCTTATTCTCATCTCTATAACTCATCTGCATTCCTTCAACATTATCACTTTAAGTTTTCAATTCTTTTCTCAATGGCTCATTCTTCTAACATTCCTATAGATCCATCCATGAGGTATTCAACACCTCAACCTCCTATCCTTTCTGCAGCTGCCATTGGTGCCATGTTGCAGCAAGAAAATAATAGTTTAGCTAATAAGTCAGACTCCAATGCTATCGATGACTTGGTGAGTCTTGGGACTCGCTACTCATCCTCTATGGTTGCTTTTCCTCAGCGGGTACAAGCCAAAAACCATGAGGTTGAAAGGCTTAAAGAAAAAATTGTTGTGCTTCAACGAATTGTTCAAGAGTCTCACACAAGGGAAGGAATCCTTCGGCAGAAGAATAAAAAGTTGAAATCTCTATTGGATTCTTCATTTCGCTTGCCAGTTTACATGGATAGGGATGACATGATATTGTATGAAGAGAATGAGCGTCTCAAACATGAGGCTAAGAGCCTCAAGTTTATGTAAAAGTATTTAAAAAAAATATCTCTCTATTTTTATGAACTCAGGTCTATCTTTTAAGAGATATTCATAACATGCATCATACCTATTTCTCTTCTAATCATACATAATTGATCTTTTGGTAAAGGTTTTGTGAATATATCTGCTAACTGATCATGTGTGTTTGTGAACTCTAGTACTATATCGCCTTTCTGCACATGATCTCGAAGAAAATGATATCTTATTTCAATATGCTTAGTTCTAGAATGTTATATTGGGTTCTTTGAAAGATTTATAGCACTTGTATTATCACATTTGATTGGAATGTGATTATACATGAGTTTAAAATTTTCAAGTTGTTGCTTAATGTAAAGAACTACAACAACTACTCGCAGCAACATATTCTGCCTCAGCAGTAGATAGTGCAACATAATTTTATTTTTTACTAAACCAGGAAACTAGTGCATGACCTAAGAAATGACATGCACCACTAGTGCTTTTTCGATCTATTTTACAACCAGCATAATCTGCATCTATGTAGCTGATTAGATCGAAATATGTGTGTTTAGGGTACCATAACCCTAGGTTAATTGTACCACTAAGATATCTAAGAATGCGCTTAACTGCAATTAAATGAGATTCTTTTGGAGATGATTGAAAGCGTGCACATAAGCACACACTGAACATAATATCTGGTCTACTGGCTGTCAAATATAATAAGCTACCAATCATACCTCGATATACCTTCGAGTCAACTGGCTTACCGGATTCATCTTTATCAAGTTTAGTGGATGGGCTCATTGGTGTTCCAGTTTCCTTAGCACCTTCCATCCCAAACTTTTTCAGCAATTCCTTAATATATTTTGATTGATTGATGAATGTCCCACTTTTTGCTTGCTTAATTTGCAATCCGAGAAAGAATGTAAGCTCTCCCATCATGCTCATTTCAAATTCTTCCTGCATAGTCTTAGCAAAAACTTGGCACATATTTTCATTAGTAGCACCGAATATTATATCATCAACATAAATTTGAATCAAAAGAATATCATCATTTTCGTATTTAATGAAAAGAGTTGTATCAATTTTTCCTCTTGAAAAACCTTTTTCAATCAAGAAACCACTGAGTCTCTCATACCAAGCTCTAGGAGCTTGTTTGAGTCCATATAGTGCTTTTGTGAGTTTGAAAACATGATTTGGAGAAATATGATTTTCAAAACCTGGAGGTTGCTCAACATATACCTCTTCATTTATAAAACCGTTTAAGAAAGCACTTTTAACATCCATTTGAAAAAGTTTGAAATCTTTATAACAAGCATATGCAAGTAGCATTCAAATAGCTTCTAATCTTGCGACTGGTGCATATGTCTAATCATAATCGATTCCTTTTTCTTGATTGAAACCTTGGGCTACAAGTCGAGCCTTATTTCTAGTAATGACTCCGGACTCGTCTTTCTTATTTCTAAAAACCCATTTTGTTCCAATAATAGTATGATTTTTGGGTCTGGGAACAAGTGTCCAAACATTATTTCTTTCAAATTGATTAAGCTCTTCTTGCATAGCTAGAATCCAAGATTCATCAAGAAGTGCTTCATCAATCTTTTTAGGTTCAATCTGAGATAGAAAAGCAGTATGATTGCAAATATTTCTAAGAGATGATCGAGTGCTTACACCTTGTGAAGGTTCTCCCAGAATTTGTTCCACTGGATGATCTTTCACAAATTTCCACTATTTGGTTACATCTTGTATTAAATTTTGATGATCTTTCCTGATGTCTCCATGTTGGATTTCCTCTATTGTGTTCTCTTTGTTGAGATTGAGACTTTCTGTATTATTTATACCTTCTGTTTCTTCATCAATGGATTTCTTGGAGGCTAGAGAATTAGATTCATCAAATACTACATGCATAGATTCTTGTACAGTCAAAGTCATTTTATTGAATACTCTATAAGCTTTACTATTAGTAGAATAACCGAGAAAAATACCTTCATCAGATTTTGCATCAAATTTGCCTAAATTATCTCTGTCATTCAAAATAAAACATTTGCATCCAAATACATGAAAGTAACTAATGTTGGGCTTTTTCTCATTCCAAAGCTCATAGGGGGTTTTATCTAATTTAGACTTTAGCATAACTCTATTTATAACATAACATGCAGTACTTACCGCTTCGGCCCAAAAATAACTAGGCAAGTTGTTCTCATTGAGCATTGTTCTTGCCATCTCTTGAAGAGATCTATTTTTCCTCTCTACTACCCCATTTTGTTAAGGAGTTCGAGAAGCAGAAAAATTATGCACAAAACCATTTTTATCACAAAAATTTTCAATATTTTTATTAACAAACTCTTTTCCCCTATCACTTCGGATACTTGAAATAGTATAGCCCTTTTCATTTTGAATTCTCTTGCATAACTTGGTAAAAGCATTATGTACCTCATCTTTATGAGTAAAAAATATGACCCAAGTATATCTAGAGAAATCATCAATAATAACAAAAGCATAATATTTTCCTCCTAGACTTGCAACTCTATTTGGTCCAAAAAGATCCATGTGTATCAGTTGCAGTGGTCTCGTAGTGGAAATATGTTTCTTGGTTTTAAAAGAATTTTTTGTTTGTTTACCAAATTGGCATGCATCACAAATTTTGTCTTTAAGAAAATTTGCCTTTGGTAAACCTCTCACAAGATCATTTTTTGAAAGTTTGGAAATAAGTTCCATGTTGGCATGACCTAGTCTTCTATGCCATAACCAATTAGTTTCATTTTGTACTGAAAAACAAATAGCATCTTGTGAGATAATTTCTTCAAAATCGATTGTATAAACATTGTTACTTCTAAAAGCAGGAAAACAAATATTACAATCATGATCATTCAAAATAATGCACTTATCCATTTTGAAAGTAACTGTAAATCCTTTATCACATAATTGACTTATACTCAAAAGATTATGTTTTAGACCTTCAACAAGTAGAACATCTTCAATTATGAGAGAAGATTTATTACCAATTTTACCTATTCCCACGATCTTCCCTTTCGAGTTGTCTCCAAATGTCACGTGTCCTTCTTCTTTAGATCTAAGATCAAAGAACTTAGTCTTGTCTCCCGTCATGTGTCTTGAACATCCACTATCTAAAAACCATTTGTTTTTGCTTGTAGAGGACTTCATGCATACCTATAAAAACAATTAAAATGATTTTTCTTGGTACCCAAGTTCTTTGGGTCCTTTATTTATTAGTATTAGAAGAAACAAGATTTTTAGGTACCCATATGGCCCTAATAGTCATTGTATGTTTTCTTCTAATAGGACAAGTATGATAATTATGACCATTTCTATTACAAAAATTACAAATAGCATGTGACATATATGAAAATCTTGAATGATTATAATAGTATCCTTTTTTGACAAACTTATTATGAAAAGAATTTTGAATATTAGACTTTGATGTAGAAGGATTATCAAAGAAGTTTTTATAAGGTTTGAACTTTTGTTTTGGCATATATCCCAAGCCTGCCTTGTCAAAAACACATCTTTGACTACCAAGAAGTTTTTCAAAATTTCTTTTTCCATTCGTAAAGTTTTCAACAATATTTTCTAAATCAGTTTTCTTTTTCTTCAACTCAAGATTTTCGTCTTTCAAAACAATATTTTCTTTTCTTAAAATATCAATTTCGTTTGTTAAAGAAGAATTTTTCTTTTTCAAAGCAGTATATTTGATACCCAATTTTTCAAATTCTTCATATACCTCTTCTAAAACATTTTGCAATTCTTCATATGAAGGATTTTCAATATTATCAAAATTTGTTACCTCAATATCATCTTTAGCCATAAGACAGAGATTTGCTGATTCTTCATTGCTTGCTTCACTATCTGAGCTACTTGAATCATCATCCCATGTAGCTTTCATTGCTTTCTTGCCTTTGTTTCGATCTTTCTTTAGCAGGGGACAATCTGGCTTGATATGACCAGGCTTATTGCATTTATAACAAATTAAAGTATCATTTTTACCTGAATCTTTCTTGGAAAACTTTTTGAATGATTTCCTCGGAGGAGTTTTATTTTTCTTTAAGAATCTCTGAATTCTTCTTGTTATCATCGCAACTTCTTCATCTTTATCGTCATTTTCCTCATCTTCATCACTTTCACTTTCATGAGGAACAGCTTTAAGTGCCAAGCTCTTCTTTGGCTTTCCTTCTTCTTCTCCTCTTTTCAATGTGTACTCATGGGTGATAAGTGACCCGATGAGTTCATTCACTTCGAGCTTCTTGAGGTCTCTAGCTTCAAGAATCGCTGTCACTTTTGATTCCCAACGTTTTGGTAGAGAGTTGAGAATTTTTCTTACTATCTCCACTTTGGAATAAACTTTGCCAAGAGCTGTCAAGCTGTTTATGATGTTAGTAAAACGAGTGTGCATACTAGAAATAGATTCATCATCATTCATCTTAAACATTTCATATTCATGAGTAAGAATATAAATTTTTGATTCCTTGACTTGAGAAGTTCCTTCATAAGTAACTTCCAAGTTATCCCAAATTTCTTTTGCCGTAGCACAAGTCATTACTCTATTAAACTCATTACCTTTAATCATGTCATGCACATGTGAAAGATGACAATCAATCATCTTTCAAAATTTTCAAATTTAATTTTCAAAATATTCATGCACATGTGGAAAATGTATTTTAATGCTTTATGATAAAATATTAATTTTGAGCCTTAATCCTAATTTCGAATTTTTAAGAGATTTACAACATTACTCTATGACTTTATGTGAATTGTTCCCTTCTTGCTCATGCTTGGTTCCTTTATGTGCTTGATTCCATTGTGTGAACAACTTGAGCTTGAGACTCCTTTATTCTTTGAATTCATTTGTTATCATCAAAATCCATATGTAGATTTATAATCACATGAAACTTGATACCTTGGGTTCAACAATTTCAATCATTTCTTTCAGTTCAATCCTTTCATTCCTTTTTAGTTCATTCAGTCATTTACAGTTCTTTTATTCCTTTCTTTCAGTTCACTCTTAAAATTCATTTAAAAAACATGGGCTTAAACGTCATCTTTCATGGCATTATTTAAAATATCAGTTCGTGCATCATTTAAGGCGTCGTCTTTCATAAGGACATTTTAAAACACTTTCTTCACGTTGTTTAAAGCATAGGGCCGAGGCCTCACATTTCATTTCGTAAAAATACTTACAATACATACCACGTATAACATCCATCCACATGCATACACTTACATACTTTGGGTGCGTGAAAATGGGCTACCAAGGAGGGCCGTTACATACATATACTTGAAAAATTATACTTAGCATTCTTTCATAAAACATGTTTCATAAAGAAAAGCATTTCATTTTCATTTTCTTATATTTTAAAAAACTCTAGAAGAGTATGAATGCAATACTTATCTAGACTTTATGCCATACTCATTCCATACAGTCCATTCGTGTGCGTGTCAAATGGCAACTTACATGCATACACATAACCTTATGTCATTCTCTATCTAATGCATAAGCAACTTTACTAGAAATAGAACTACGCTTCACTTGGAACACTCTCCGTCCATCCTTGGGTTCTTACGTACCATTTACTATGCTAAAACCTTCGAAGTCTTATTCCTTAAAGTAAACCTCCATGATTCACCTTAGGGTTAAGACACTTCGTCTTATCCTTCTATCAACCACATGTCAACGCATGACTTGGACTGACTAAGTCAAGCATCCCAATCCTAGACAACATACCCATTACTACCTTCATGTATTCTAGCCCATACTCAATCCTCATTCCTATCCATATATGCCACATGACTTTAAGCCAACTCTGGGGTTAAAACACCATGTAACTATGCTAAGGATAGATTACCCATTATATATGGTAAACCCGTCCGTACACATGTCTCACCAGATGCACATGTACCTTACCATTTTCACCTAAAATCAACTTATAGTCCAATGAACGCCAGCTTGTATAAACAAGCTCCATACTTCGATACCAACTTCTACTCAAACTCGATCAGTAGAATTCTTCCTACTTCCCGGCCCTGTACAAGTTCATCCAGACACTTAGTAAGACAGGACTGAATCCACAAATGCACCTCTGTCACATCAAGTAGCTCGAGACTAATCCTTAGTTACGGCACGACGCTCGTCATGCTTCCGTTGATCTACTCTTACACTTTTCCACCACTTCACACATACTCTCAGCCATAAGTCAACCACAAGATGACACCAGTCACCTCAGACTACAAGCCAAGTCACATCTATTTTGGGACACTATTACACAGTTCTCGACACTACACAATACACTATATGCTCCTCAAATACGTCGTCTAAACCTTCGTGACACGCCGTCCGATGTATCACGACACTGCACAGAGTACACTTCACGTTAACTCTCTTCCACTCACACTACGCCACACATCACTATAACACACGTCACACGGTTCATTGCCGCACTACATGGAGTACGCTCCATGTGTACTCTCTTCACACACCATGCCGCATCACAACTATGGCATACACCTCACAGCATAGCCTACAACACTACACAGTTATGCCCAACACTTCGTTACATAGCCACACTTCACTTCACAACTACACAGTGAACTCCATAATATCAATAGCATAGTACACAACCTATCAACTAACATAATAACGAGGATAAAGGATAGAGAGTTATACCATCGATGGGATAACCCTTGTATCGCTCGCTGCCCGTCACGATCAATGCGTCAGAGGAGTTGTACGTGACAGTTAACACCACACACGGTGGCTATCCACCTTGCATGGTGGCTATCCACCTTGCATGGTGGCTGTCCACCACATGGTTTGTGCTTAGGGATAGCTAGGAGTGGTCTTGGAAAGGCCCAAGGTGACCTCATGGTGGTCGGGGTGGCAGAGCACGGCGGCATCTCGCCGTGAACAGTGCACCCGAGAGAGAGTGAGGGTGCGTGTGAGGTAAGGGGGGCCTAGAAGTTATGGTCAGGCATGGAGGAGCTTGAGGGAGCTGTGGTGGCAAGGTGGTGGCTGGACAGTGACTCACGGAGACAGATCTAGCCGTGGATGGTGCAACCCGTGCATGAGAGAGTGGGGGAGAGTGAGAGAAGTGGAGACTTCGGTTGGGCATGGAATTTGCTAAGGGAGGTCGTGGGTGGCTAAGGATCATGGTGGTGGTGGTAAGGCTACGTGGGTAGCTGTACGTGTGTGTGTGTAGTGGCCCAATGGAGAGAGAGGGAGGTAGGGGAAAGAAGACCATAGAGATGAAGCCCATGAGTTGGTGGTGCTGTTGGTGGTGATCGGTGGCCAAGCTGGCCTTGTACGGCGGCGCTACGGTGAGAAATGGGCTTGAAACCCATTTTGTTGAAGTTTCCATAGGAGGAGAGAGAGAGCACGAGGGGGCTCGCCAGTGGGAGGAGGTGTTGGCCAGAGTGAGGGGAGAGGCTGGTGATCGGCGGTGAGACTAGGCAGAGCTGTGGTGGCGCTGGGCTGAAGAGAGAAGGCCACGATTAGAGGGAGAGGGTTGTGCGTCGGGCTGGAGAGAGAGAGAGAGAGAGAGAAAAGAGAAAAGTGAGGAGAAAAATAGAGGGGCTTGGGTGTTTTAATCCAGGCCATTCATTTCGGGATCTTCAAAATAATCTAATGGTAAGTTTAAATACTGATGTGAAAATGCGTAAGCATTTTATTTAAATTAAACACTAAGAGGAATTAAGATAGAATATTATTTTATAAACTAAAGTTTATTAAATAATATTCGTTCATCATTAATTAAAATGATGAAGTCTCATTAATCACTTGAAAAGAATAAAACCATTTAAATTAATTTAGAATTTTCAACATAAATTTAAATCTTGTAATATTTTTAAATGACTAAAATCTTTTAAATTAAATAATTTTCCACAGTTATAATATTTTTGGAGCTCATCAAAATATTATAATTGTGTTATTTAAAAAAAGCTTAATCCAATAACACTGAAAATATCATATATAAATATTTCTAAAATATTTAAAAATATTCATAAACTTTAAAATACTGAGCTTGCTTTAAAATATGCTTGGTATCTTTTAAAACTTGCCATCGATGCTCGACACGTAAAACGAGGCTCGTAATTATAGAGGAAAGAAGGAGCGGGTTATTACACTGTGATGACACCTACCTCTTAAGTCTCTCAGGCATCATCATCGACTTCTCTTGGTTTAGGGTGTTTTGCTTGTGCTGCTTGTCTTCGATTTCCCCATCCTCCAATAGGGTTGGTCCACTGTACTAGAATTGCCTAAGGGCAAATCTTGGCATAATGCTCTACCCTTCCACATCTATAGCAAGAGAGTGAAGCCTGACAACACTCTCCCTCCTGAGACCTATAGCAGTGATCGCACACTGGTGCTCTACCTCCCATACATACCTCGGGAATAGTTTGCGGGCATACTCTTGTCCTTGTCACAAACTTCTAAAGAGAATCTAAACCACTTCCTTCTCCCGTAAACTTCCTCCACTTTTGGCCAATTGTATCAACCATTAAACTATGATGCTCGCGTTCTGCAATAGAGGCCACATTCATTACATTTGAAAATCCTGTATATGATGATAGGTCACTTGCGTTCGTATACATAGTTGTAGTCCATCCTAAAATCACTTATCACTCATCTCTTTCATAGAGATAAAATGATGGGCAAACCTTCCCAACTCCATGAACTTAGTAGCATATTGTTTAACCATCATGCTGCCCTGGACCAGAATAGCGAAATCTTTTGATTTTTATTGCCTCATAATGGCAGGAAAGTACCTATCTTCAAACTCTTTCTTAAATCTTTTCTAAGAAATTGCCTCCATGGATCCCAATACCATGGCAAGAATATTGCCTTTTAGCACTCCACCATATTGTCGCTTCCCCCTGGAGCAGATAGCTCGCATACAACAATTTCTAGCCCTCCGAGCAACCACACACTTCAAAAGTCCTCTCAATGTCTATAATTCACCTTTCAACCTTCATTGGTACCAAAGAATCTCAAGTAACGATAAGCCAAAAATTGCTCATACGTATATCGTTGTTGTTCATCTCTAGGGGGACTAACTTGTTGTATTAGCACCTGCCGTTGGAAGAATTCCTACTACCACTATAGCACATCCATGATATGGTCAATTGCCCTTGCTACTTCGTTATCCCCTTCACCATGAGGTTGATTTCCCATGCAATTATCCATTGGTTTCCCATTCCGTATAAGTCTCAGTCATACCATAATTAAATCCTACCACACAACCCAAGTCTATTACTTACTAGTTTATCTATCACCAACTAACCACCAATCAAACCTACTATGCTACAATTCAAGCCTTTGTTGTCATAGATCCAAACCTATTTCTCTGCTACTATTACTACATAACATTATAGGTTTACCTAGAGTCATAAAATACTATAATACCAAGCTTTGGCACCCCAGTTCCTCGATAAAGAACCTGGTGAGGATCCTTGGTGTGGTGCCTCGTCCCTCATGTAAAGGATTTTGAGAGGTCCTGTGGTAGCAAGGGTGTCAGCCAAAGGGTTAACACCCAGGGTTAGGCATGCCTCATCCAGATGGGAAGTGCACATGTTGGATATAGATATAAAATCGAAGAGGAAAAGATAGAGGTTTAGTTTGTGAACTAGATCTTGTAGTACCAGAGGTCTAAAACACAATTTTAGGAATAATTAGTGTCATTACTCATGAATATTAACTTAGTATGTTCATCGCCTAATGAGCAATAAACTGAATACAACTGGTTACCCTATTCTAAAAAACTAAGTACAACTCAAATGATGCATGGCTCCTACGATGGAGACAAGCCTTCATTCGGGTGGGATCGACTCTACTTCCTTGGGTATCACCTAGTTCTAACTTTGCATCAAAGTCTATGGATCCGAGGATGAAACCATAGGTTAGATAGCTATGACAAAAATTGATAATAAGAAATAATGCTCCTGAAGATGCAATAAATAATTCATATAAATAGTAAAAGGACGCATATATGTACGCTTTGGAGAGGAATCACCCTCTCTAGAGTAGATACATGTATTCATAAACATGGCGATGAATCACCCTCTTAGTGAAACACATATATATATGCATGGTAAGGAATCACCCTTCGAGAAGTTACCCTCTTACGCAACGTATTTTAAAGCATTGATATTATATAGGCAAGAAATCACCCTTCACTCCAGTAGGAAAGAAATCCATAAAAATCATATTGGTTCCAAAGGCACAATTGCCATCACACAAGTGCTCATCGCATAGATATTCATCACACAGACATTTATCATCTGATAGGCCAATAGGGGATGATCCTTTCCACCATCAAAATTGAGTAAATCCCTCTTACATGACCAACATGGTGCAAGTTAGCTCGCGTGTACCCCAACATAGGTCAACTGTAGCACAGAGATAACATGTTGCACTGGGAAAACATCTACTCGGCCAACCAACTCAAAGACACCAACACTTAATATGCCAGGGGATTCTACATCCCGACTATTATGTGAGGCCAACACAATACCGTTCCACTCTAATCATTCACAAGGAATCCCTCTACCTATATGAAGCTTGTGGCGACGTCTCGCAAGAATAGTCTGGGGAACTCCGTCCCATCCCATGATTATTGACACAGGCTTCTCTCTCTCTCTCTCTCTGAGATGATAGTTTCCCACATAGAGGTAATAAATTAGTGAAAATAGCAAACACATTCAAAGTCTTGGAAAACAAGAAAACAACATAAGATAAACATAATGATCAAAAGAGATTTATTCATGTTTAGAAAAGGGGAAGGTTATAGAATATGCAAATGCCTCTTACATACAACATTCCCCCCATGTTCTCCAATCCTATCTTAGAAGCAAACCTACCTCACATAGTCAATTTTGTTACTGCGTTGCACCGCTCATTCCTTGCTCTTATGAAGAATCTGGCTCCACAAGATTTCAGGTGTTTTAGATCTCAGAAGTGAGATTATGTCCCATGTCCAAATCCCTTTTATAGGATGGGACTATTAGATGTCCTTCTGACTTACTTCTGACTCCAAGTATGCTTGGATAGGATGATAGAGATAGACAACCAGGGCAAGGTCAACATTCCCTTATGGCCTGCCAACTCCTCAGTCCTTCTTTGAATGAGGATCTTCCACGTGGTATTAGGCCATACCTCTACGTTTAGAGATATGACTTCTCAAGTCATAACCTCTTTAGCAGACCCACTCCAGATGTGACCTTTCAGGTGGAGTGCAGGCTTCTGCATACCACATTACCACTCTTGTGAGCACTTTTTGTATGGTTCTAGAAACCTCCCATAATTGCTCCAGTTTGTCCTAGATTGTTGCTCACCTTCGGCGAGTAGTTCTTGTCTCATCAAAACCACCAGCCTCTTCAGCTTCTTGTTCCTACCTTCATTGCGGATGACTTTTCTAGCTCCCCTACCATAAGCGAGATGCTCATCTCCACCTTACGTAGGGATGCATATGCTTGGCCTTCTACAAGGTGCTTGCTTGCCCACATGTTGGATTAGCTGCACTTTGTAGCACCCGCAACCAGTTTCTTCACCAAACTAATAGAGTGTTTCTCATCTTTTTGTTCACACAACCCCATTAGTGATTTGTCCCCTCTACGCTAGTGGGGCCAGCCAGTCAACAACACCCTCGATGTTTTGTCTAGGTTGAGTACACGGTAAGAGAAATAATTTGCAGCAAAATGAGTAAGGGATTAGTCAGAGACTAATACTCATTGTACTATAGGCTTACACCATAAGAAAATTCATTCATTAGGAATAATAATATCCATAAATCATTGTCACTTCTTTCCAAATAATATTATACACTATCATTAGTTCATCACTTATATCCAAGTACAACGAACCAAATATGGTTCATCACCTAACCAAAATGTATATTTTAACAAATAAATATAACTATTATCAAAGACAAGCGTTTTTGTCTACAACTCGGGCGAGGTTGATCCTTCTTCCTTGAGAAACTCAACATGGGCTACATTTGCATCAACATCTACAGCTCCAGCATCCGAAATGCAAGTGGGACCACCATAGTCAAACTTCTAAGAAATCTCAATAGGTTAAAACCCACGATAGTACTGTTAATGAAAGACAATGGCAATGAATATGCATGCACAGTTTTATGTAAGTAAATCTATGGACACATATTTATGCATGGAGAGGAATCACCCTCTTATCAAATCTCATAAAATCCACAATATCTCATCAGAGAAATCTCAGTGGGAATTCACTCCACTTGTTCGACTCGGGGACTCACGTTACCAAGCCAATGCGTGAGATTCAATCCAAACCCATCAACTCGAGGAATCACTCAAGCCTGTCCACAAACCCAAAGACAACACACATGATCAACTCAAGAGATCTCTCTACCAGTTCAACTGACTCGACGACACCACACATGATCAACCTAGGGAATCTATCTACCCATGTAATTAGGTGAGGCCAATACGAAGAAGTTCCACCCCAATCATCACACGGAATCACTCTACCCATATGAAACTCGTGTAACATACTGTAGGAATGGCAAGGGGACTCCTCAATCCATCCAAGATAATTGACACACAGCAACACTCAACTCTCAGAAGCTAAAAAGATAGACAATACATATAATGAATAAGATATTTTATTTTCATGTAAAAAGAGGTGAGTTACAGGATATACAAGGCCTAAAATCTTACAACATACTCACAAACATTTACCCTACATTCCAATATGGTCATAGGAGCTAACCTACTTGAACATTATTTGTATTACTACAGTAGCACTAACACCGCTCATTCTGTCGCACACTTTGAAGTCACTTAAACCAAACGTAAGGGTAAACACTTAATAATTACAAAAGTAAGATTTTAGCTTTTATCCAATGTTTTTTAAACTATGGGAGTGTCAGTTGTATCTTTAACGTATTTCTAACTTCAGACATATATGAACTGGAGACCTTTGATCTCGTTCATCCATTTTCCCTTAAGCCTTTGAGATTGGCATTGACTTATGAGAACAATGTGTGCACATCCTCTACAATTTGCCTTTGGTCAAATCCTACAGTTTGTCCCCTAATGAGGGTCTCCCAAGTGACGTTGGACTATACCTCTGAGACCAAACGATATGGCTTGCAGGTTCGTAATATTTTTCCGCAAGCTCACCCGAGGTGTGGCATTTCTTATGGAGTATGGGCCTCTGTATATGACAATTGTCACCTTTGAGCATCTCTGTGTTGTCTTGGAGAGCTCTCACATTGGTATCGATCTTGTCCTTGACCATTGCTCATCTTGTCCTGTGAGTAGTCCTTTTCCAAAACTACCAGTCTCTTCAGCTCCTAATTCTCGCCCTTGTATAGTTGGCATAGTGTTTGCTCACGTGGTACAGGGTGAAAAGTCCTTTATCACCCAATGTTGGACCGTATTAAACAGACTTTCTACAACGTGGTGTTCACCTTTCTTCTTAGTTTGGTCATACATTATCCGCCCAATTGCCTCCTCCTCGCCAACCCTTAGCTCTATTTCCTTACTTCAACGCAGTCCTCACATCTTCCCCTCCTTAACAGGAAATTTTGTCCTCGAAATTTCGTGGGGACTATCCCTCTAGATGGAACTTTCTACAAGGGGTATTTCTTTATCACCCGATGTTGGACTATATTAGCCAAGCTTTCTACAATGTGCAGCTCACATTTCTTCTCGATTTGCATGCACATTGTCCATCCAATTGCCTCTTCTTCGCCAGCCCTTAGCTTACAAGAGGATCTCTTCCATTGTTTCGATGCAATCCCCACAGCTAGGAGTGAAGTCATTGTTATTTCCTTTCCACTATGTGTTAAGGAAGTAACAATATGTTCTCAAGATAAAGGAAGATTATTGAGTATGGTTATAACTTGCACTTTATCAATAAGAAGATGACCAACATCATATAATTCTTTTGCAATCAATTCTATCTAAAGTACATGGTCACTCACACTTTCATTCTCTTTCATTCAAATTCTATTATACTTATCTAACAATAAATATATGCAAGTATCAAATCTTAATCCATACTTGCCTTTAATTGCATCCATGATTTCCTTAATAGTTTCACAGTTTTCGAACAGAGGAATGATTTTATCATTCATGCAATGTAAAATCAAAGCTCTTGCCCAAGCATTGTGTCCTTCCCATTTATCTCTAGTTCTTACGCCACTTCCACTTCCACCTTGACCATTTTCCACATTTTTATATGGTTTTGGTATTGTCAATGTATATAAGGTCTTTTTATGGGTTAGAAGAACAGTTATATACCTTTTCCAGGGCTTGAAAATTTCTTCCATTTAATCTCTCAATCCTCGAGGGATCAATACTTTTCTTTGGTTCCATAAATAACAAACCTTGATATTAACAAAAAAAATGTAGAAATAATATATGTGTTCTATTACAAATATAGAAATACAGTAGTTCAAAGTGTGAAAATTAAATAATTACAAATTAACTGATAAATTAAAAATAATAACCCTTGAATTTGATCCAAGGTAGTTGTTTAGAAATTTTCCTATTGTACTTCAAAGTGGAAAGAGCGAACTTGTATGCATGAACCCATGTCACAGGTTCGATTCCCCCTAGGATCAAACTACAATTTAATTGGAAGGCTATGGCAATGGGCTGTTGTGCTAGTCTCTCTAAGGGTTTAGGTTCTATGGGTGAGCCTAAGGGCTCTGCTGTGGGGTGGTTCCCCTATCATTAAAAAAAAAAGGAAAATATGATCCTAAAAAATTAACAGTGACAATTGTCAAGTATTTTATCTAGTATGAATTTCCATTTTGGCTTGTGGAGCATGAGGCATTTGCCAAACTTGTGGCTAACTTAGAGCCTAGGTACACATTGTATTCCTAGACCATTTTTCAAAAGGATTGTATTAATTTATATAATGAAGATTAGCAAAAATTGGAAGCTTCGTTGAACTGTCAAATAGTTTGTTTTACTACCGATATATGGACATCGATGCAAATTTTAATTATATGTGTTACATGTCACTTCATTGATCAAGATTGAGTCCTGGACAAGAAAAGATATTGGTTTTGCCATATTCCTAATCACAAGGGTGAGACCAATGCTTTGATGTTAGAGTCTAGCATGATTGGTTCGGAGATTGACTGGCTTTTAACCATTACTATAGATAATGCATCTTCCAGTGATGTCACTATTGATCATGTGAGAATGAGCATAAAAAAATAAGGAGTTCATCATTATGGGGGGCACATTTTTGCACATGCAGTGTGTTGCACATGTTTTAAACTTTATTGTATGTGATGGTTGAAAAGATATATGATGCAGTAACCAATATTAGAAATACAGTAATGTTTGTGAAATCTTCACCGGCGAGATGTGCGATGGTTCAAAATTGTGTGAAGTGGCTGAATATTGATTGTGGGAAAATGTTGTCTAGATGTTTCTACTAGATGGAACTCAACATAACTAATGTTGGGTGTTGGTGGAAATTATGCAAGATTTTGTGCTTATGAATATGGAGGACTCATTACTTTTGACACCTAATTTTGAGGATTGGCAAGGTGCTTGGATATTTATAAAGTTTCTAAAAGTTTTTTATGATGTCATCTTGAGAATTTCTAGTTAATTGTACATGAGAACATATATACAATTTCAACAACTTTATACGATTGAGCACACTTTGAACAAAATGCATAAGAGTGATAATGCTAAGTTGATGAGCATGGCGTCTAATATGAAGATTAAGTTTGAGAAATATTAAGGGAGTACTAATAGGATGAATATGATTATCTATATAGTTTTTGTCCTTGACCCTCGATTCAAGATTAAGTCTATGGCATTTTGGTTGAAATGGTTTGAAGTGATTGAGTATGGAGATAGAATTGAGGCCAAAGTGAGATTGCTCTTGAATCATTTGATTGAGCAATATCACAAGTTTCATGGGCTAAGTAGTGGAAGATCAAATGTGGCCCAAGGAAGTTCCAATGCTACTTCCTCAAATTTTATTGGTGATAAATCGGACTCTGAAGAATTTGATTCAGCTCTAGACCAATACTTTGAGGAGGAAAATAGTATGGTATTTGGTTTGGAGGTGGATAGGTATTTTGCCGGATGGAATTAAACCAAAAATACCCGAGTTTAAAATTTTGCCTTGGTGGAAGAGAATTCGTATAAATATGCTATTTTTGCGGAGATTGCACGTGATATGTTTGTCATCCCTATTTTTACTATTGCATCCGAGTACGCATTTAGCATTGGTGGACCTGTATTGAACCCATATAGAAGCTCATTGGCACCGGAGACTATGTAAGCCTCAATCTACACTCAAAACTAGTTAGGAAACAAACTAATTAATATTCAGGAATCAGAGGAGTATGTAGAAGGTATTGACATCGAATGTAAGTATTTTTATATGTTAGTTTTAATTTTTTATTACTACATTTAACTTAATCTCTTCATTTGTTCATTGTGATGATCAGGTATCATTTATATTTAATATGACAGTCACATCATATAGCTCTTTGTCAAATTAGACGATTGATTCAAGAATCATTTAATAAGAGTGTGACATGTTTTATGGGGACATTTTTCTTGTATAGAAAGGTTGAAGCAAAGAATATAAAGCCTTTTTAACAATTTTTAGGCTAGTTTCAATTCGTGTCGCAATTGTCCGTATGTCATTTTTTGGGTCTATTCTATAGCAAAGAATTTTTTTTTTTCAATTAATATGTTTTCGGCATTCAAATTATTAATGTTATTACTTTTTTGTAGTTAATAATGTCATAGTTAAACAGTAAGTCTCACATTGTTTGTTGGCTATAATGAATAATATAATCTGAATTGGTGAATATGAGTTGGGGTTGTTGTGACGCCCCCAAATTTCGCTTGGGATTGAACGGACATCTGAAGCGTCGAGACATGCAACACATGGTTACCTGCCCCCGTTTATTACATATAAGATGCAATGTTCCTAGCATGCATCTAGCATTATGCAATATTCGCAGCGGATAATTTTTTTTTTCTTGAGCAATACTATGCACCAAACTTATAATATCCCAAATGGTTAAATCGTAATCCAAGCATACTTAACAAAATAAACATCCACGATTTCAGTATGAGTCTTAGAAGACTATAACCTCAAAAACATGGGAGACCAAACTCCATATTTACATTACCACAATACACTATTGAGAAAGTTCGTCGAGTAACTCATGTAACTTGACTAACAAGGCCAAAATACTGTCCAAAAACTAATTATGGAAGCTGTAAGCTCCGCGTTGTGTCTGCGGCGTCTAGTCATCCTCCTTCAGTCTACCAATGTCTGCTCCCTGCTCTGATCCTGACACATTGCCTACCATTCGGGGGGAATGGTAGTTGGGACTACCACAGTGAGATTTGATTACAAATCTCAGTAAGTTAACGGCAAACTCCCACACAGGTTAAAGATGCATGCATGGTAGTAAAAACATAAATGCATAAATAAAGTCGTAAATAAGTATAGCATAACTTGACATATAGTATCACATAACCTGAACTTAAACGTGAACTGAACTTGACTTAACATGACATGAACTTGAGCTTAAAACATAGCATGGACTAGCACCATAACATGAACGTGAAACTTGAAACATAACATGGACTTGAAATATAGCATGAACGTGAACATGCATAACATAAATATGAACTTGAACTTAACATAAACCTGAGCATAACATGATATAAACGTGAACTTGAAACATAATGTGAACGTGAACTTGAAAATAACATGTACGTGAACATAACATGACAGCAACATGAACTTGAAACATAACATGAACATGAACATAACATAACATGAACGTGGGCTTGAACATATCATAAACATGAGCATAACATGATATGAACATGAACTTGAAACTTAACGTGAACATAACATAACATGAACGTGAGTTTGAACATATCATAAACATGAACATAACATGATATGAACATGAACTTGAAACTTAACTGAACATGAACATGAACATAACTTATACGTGAGCATAACATAACATAACATGAACTTGATCTGAAACTTGTCTTAACGTGGACTTGATCTGAAACTTATTCTTATCTCATGGGGTTAACCATGATTACTTACTCTTAACTTCTTGACATGAACTTGGAATCTTATTCAATTGTCTTGATTAATAACGTGACCATATGGGTGCTACACGGGTCCCCTAGAGCCGTGTGTCTCTGCCGATTACCGCATCACAACACAGGTATCTAGACCAGCTGTGAGTGCGTTAATACGTACTCCACAGTTGTTGTGGCCCCATGAATACACGTAAAATAAAATATGGCACCATCGGCATTAGTGCCTGGCGCGCTCCGGTGACCAGTTACTTAAGCCCCATTCGCAACCTGTTGACTGTATTTCGTCAACCCAGGGAATTTCACACCTATTTAGACACTCCAGCGTGAATAAAGGAGTTCCACTAGGATATTACCCCATCTTAGCATTTAGGGTCGTGATTGACATGAATAACTTAACTTAAATGTGATCTAAGATCTATAGGAACTTTACATAAGGTGAACCACGCTTGAGTCCGAGGCACCGCATGACATAACTTGTGGTGAACACGCTTAGATCCATGTCACCCTTAACATAACTTGTGATGAACACGCTTAGGTCTGTGTCATCCTTAACATATCTTGTGATGAACACGCTTAGGTCGTGTCATCCTTAATCATATCTTTGATGAACACGCTTAGGTCCGTGTCATCCTTAACATATCTTGTGATGAACACGCTTAGGTCCGTGTCATCCTTAACATATCTTGTGATGAACACGCTTAGGTCCGTGTCATCCTTAACATGTCTTATCTTTCTTAATGCATGAGATATTATTTAATATCATGAACTTTTCTAACATGGCGTATACTTGTAACTGGCACAATATGATTTAAACATAAACATTCCATGGCATACATGTAACATATGGCATACTTATAACATACAACATTGCATGACAGAAAAGATTGTGTAACAGATAAATATTCATGAAAGAATAAATCATGCGTAACAGATAAACATGTAATGACATGGCATATATGATAACATACATACATAAATTGTAGTTCCCTTACCCATCATACATACACAGTAAACTGAGAGTAAATTAGAAGCTAACTTACCTCGATCGTCGCATTCTACGAGAATAAAACGTGAAACACGAGGAACTGTAAGAAGGTATTCTAAAAGTTAGACATTTAATTACTAACAATTAGAAACATGAAAAAAAGCTAACTTAGGGTAAAATTACCATTTTACCCTCTACATGTGGGAAAATGACTATTTTACCCCTAACGTAAGGATTTCACATCTTAACTCTAAAAGTTTCCAAAATTTACATTCCTCATGTAAATTTTGTTCTAAACTCAAATATCAACTCAGAAAAATTTAAAACAAATCACAACTAAGGAAAACACACTATGGCCAAAACATCCATAGGCCATTTCTCTTATTTTTGTTGCAATTCCTTCCAACTTCAAAACTCATGCTTAACCCAAATTTTTTGCAACAAGGATCTTTCTATCCTAACTTTAAAACCATTATTAAAACATCCATTTAGAAAAGTCTAATAATCAACACCAAACTTTTTGTAAAAAGATCCAAACACTTAATCACAAGCTTTGACCCTAAATCAAAACATCTCCAAGAATTCCAAAAATCAAATCTTACTTCTAACATATTCATAACATCATCCTAACATCAACCATGCTTTAAATCATCAAACTAAAGTCACCAAAATCACAAAATAACACTTGGAGTTTTTGGTTTTACACTTAGTCCAAAAACAGAAACTTTTTTCCTCAACTAGTTTTGATAAATCTCTTGATCAATGGCTTAACAATGTGAGATCTTCGAAATAAAGCATCACATGGTTTAATAATGTGTCTTAAAAAGGATCCAACCATCAAACTTGAAATCACATGGCTAAAAATCAATAAAACATAGATTTAACCCAAACACATCAAATCTAGGCCTAACTGGAATCCTCTTGTATAGAAAAATCATATCTTTGAAACTAATACTAAATATCTTCAAAATAACATCCTAACATGAAAATAAGAGACTTAGGATCATCATATAAAAATATCAAAGCCTTTAGAGTAAGATCAAACCTCGAAATATTCAAACTTTCTCCAAATAAAAACTGTTTTGCCACTTCCAGTTTTAAAGTTTCTAGATCTAAGCAAATCTATCATCAAAAGCTTTAGTCATGCAACAAAACCTCAATGAACCCCCTTAAACACATTCTAAGAACACTCCATAAAATCTTTCCATGGTTAAAAATACTTTTGACCGACCAAATGACCATGTAATGATACGAATAATATATCTACGGAAACTATACTCAAATAGGAACAAATTTTATGAAGGAGTCATCATGTGAAAATACTTACAAAGGGTCAAAAATCTCCACGTAAAAACACACAGAAATCTGCCCTAGAGAGCGCTTTTGGGTTTCTCTCTAAGAACGGGGTGAAGAAGTGATTAAAGTGAAGTAAGTGTGTCTTGCACGACTCAAGCCTTCTGTATGGGGAAGATATGGACCTTAATGACCCTTGATTGGAGGTGGCTATGTGACATAAAGTGGAGAATAGAGAGGGGAAAGGACAGCCTGCAGAAGCTGTGAGTTATGGAGGTTGATGGGGTGGGTTTCTCCATCTCATCAAGGCACTATTGGGTGCAGCCAAGGGCAGTTAATGGTCTGCCATGTGAGGGAGGAAACTTCTCCAAGAAGCCTTGCCAAGGTGGCCAAATTCGTGGGCCTTGGTGGGCCTCAACCAAGTGGGCTTCAATTTGGGGTTTAAAGGAAGTTTGGTTAGGGTTTGAGATGCTATTAAGCCCAAATCCAAATTTTCTTGGTCCAAACAAATTTCCAAGGTTTAAAAGGTTGGATAATGATGTCATAACAAGAATTTGAGAAATTAATAGCATGTGGAAGTGATTTAATCAAATGATTAAACACAATGCTAGAAATTGGATCGAAAGGATTTGAAGGCCAATTTAGGATTTGGGGAAACCGTTTAGGGTTTCGGTTTCAACCAAGCTTTTGGGGTTTCAATTGGATTCCAACCATTTAGGGTTTCACTAGGGTTGAAACCCTCTTTGATCAGGCTCAATTTGGTTGATCAGATGAAAAAGGTTTTGTTTAGGTGGCATGATCCTACACCTTGATTTCCTTCACAAATCCATCTAATGGTTCCTCTTTATGCCAAGTGTCTAATACAATTCACTATGTGTGGCTAAGATCATGCCAAGTGTCCAAATAAAACGTCTCTAACCTAATTTGGACATTCCACACTGTGATTTTGAAAACACTGCCCTTAGTACGCTTATCGAGATTACTATTCATACCAAAAAAAGCGTAATAAACTTAGTACTGAAAAATCCTAAATATTCATATTAACCTACAGTAAAAACCGTTTACCAAAACTCAACCTCGAAGTGCCCCTATAAATAAATTCACAGTTTCGAACAGTCGTTTCGTCCAAAATTATGAAAATGGGTTATTGGGCCATAAAATCCTAAATATTCTATTGAGTCTAGTGGCGTAAACTATAATGTAATCTGACACTTCTAACTACCTCAAACAATTAAAATCGTATTTTTAGCACCATAGCGAGTGATAACACACTGGTTATGTTGACAAACTAAAATCTGTGCGATTGATCGATTCGTGAAAACTTATGGGGTTTTCATGAGATTTCTAAAGTCTATAGAAATTCCACCATTGAATTTCTAGCGGGCTGTTACAGCTGTAAGGGAATGTCCATATGTCGAATTTATAGGCATTATATCCTCTCCGCATATGTTGCTTGCCCCTCCCTTGGGATATTATAAATGGTATCAGAATATATTTCAATCAAAAATGTGGAACTTGAGTCATTCTACCTAGGAGGATATTGGAAATTTAAGAGGAGAAATTAACTAGTCATTTTGAAATATTGGCCCAGATGTGACTTGGGGCGGGGTCACGACACCACTTTGACATTAGAATTAATAATGCATGTAGGAACTGTCAATGTGCCCCGTTAAATAGATTCATGTCTAGCTAGGTCATGGGATTGGTGAGAGGTTACAGGATCATATTGTTGGGTGCTTATTTGAAGCATATCTCAAACTTGGTAGGTTTGACAGAAGGCAATATCTTGGTGGGTTCAAATTGGAGGGGATTTCTTTGGGGAATGGGTGAAGATTTGGTGATTCTTGTAAAAGTTGATGTTCAAGATGTGTTATATATTTGGCAGAGGTGGTACTGCTTGAGATACACAAAAGCTAGGTTGGTGTTATGATCAATGCCTTGAGCTTTGTGATCCGAATGGTTTTGGAGATTTTAGTTGAAAGAGGAAATTGATTGATGGGTTTCATGCTAATGGCAGGATAGTTGCTTGCTGGGTGTGGGTTTCACTGAGTCACGTGATGGACCAATGTGGAACAAGTTTCTCTATTGAAGAGGCTTGCATCTGTTGCTGAGGCCTTTGGTGGGTATTTGACATTGCTAAAACTACTGAAAAAGATTTTTTGGGGTGTTTTGACTGATCTTCATCTTGGAACCTAATAATTTCTACTTCATTGGAACCAATGTGGTGACGTGTGGTACAAATCAGTGATTTTTTCATACTTCAATTGAATCCATGTTTGGGTTGAGCTTGTGCGTCATAGGAACCAACTTGGGGGCACGGGATCTTCAACATTGATATTTAAATCTTTAACCTTAGGTATTTTGTGGTGCTAACTTCCATAATCAACTTCAACCAGCCTCATACCCAAAGGGCTACTTATGAGGGTTTATTTTATGGATGAGTACTGCTAGGCTGCTAGCAGTCTGCACAACAGTTACTGTTAGGCATATCGTTAGCATATTTAATTTTTTTTTCTTTCATTTTTTTCTAATAATTGTTTAACCTATTTAATCATTAAGAAAAAAATTAAAAAAATTACACAATTTCACTAATAGTCACTTTGAGGGACTCCACTAGCATTTTCCTTTATGTATAGGGAGTTCTGGGTGAACTTCCTTCAGTTAGAAAGAAGCACCTCATTTAGCCCATTGATGATGGGCACCATGGTAGATCGAGTCTTAATTATCCCTTACAAGTTCCAAATGGGTCAATCATAAGGTCAAGAACTAAGAAGATCAAGGAAGTAATGTAAGGATTGGTGCAAATTTATCAGGCAAAATCCCAACATTCAAGATGAGCTTGAAAGAAGAACCAGCTTTAATCCATGTGATCCAAGCTACAGAGGGGGGTAGCATAGCCTATGGTTTAGTGTAGACTCTTTATTTCAACAAGTTCATGAGTGTGGGCCTATTTTATGTTTCTATATTTAATTCATTAAGTAGACTTCTTTTATTAGTTATAGAGGATGTTTTGGGTTTGAAGATGTTCAGCCCATGTCTTTTAATTAATGAAGGCCTTAGTTGGCCTAGGGTTTCATGGAGGGATTAAAAACAGCCTTGTGCATTTTACACAAGTTTTAATGTCGAATGAAATTTTGAAAAACTTTTCAGTTTTCTCTACTTGTTTTTTATTGAATTACGAACTTATTAAAGGCAAAACCTTTGTGGAGTTCTCACCAAATCTAGGTTTTTAAAACAAGATTTCAACTGGTCTAGATCCTCTTGACTTGGTTTTTAGCTTTCTTGGATAAGTTTTCAATTTGATTGTGGGTTCAAGGGATTTCAATCCCATAGATTCACATCATTTGGGATTCAAAACTTGGTTCTAAATCAAGTCTATTTTATCCTTTTTAATTCTTACATTTTGGTTTTTGTCTTAGGCGTGTTCTAGGGGTTTCCTATTCTGATCTGAGATTCCTTCTTCATTCTTGTTAATTTGGTGTGTTTGAATTTAGATCTGTGATTTTCACAATTGATTACTCGTGCACTTGATTCAAGAATTCAAATCTGGAATTCTTTAATTGATTACACAAATCTTTACTTTAGCGTATTCAAAGGTTGTTACATAGTTATAGAGAGAGAGAGAGAGAGAGAGAGAGAGAGAGAGAGAGAGATTTTGAAAATGGCTATTTGATATACTTTGCAATGTGAAAATTGAAGTGATTTGGTGTTGATTGATCTTTATCTTCAAAGGGGTCGAATATATCATCTTTAGTATCTTGTTTCCTAATTGCTCTTTTCCTCGTACAAATTCCTTGCTGGTTGGAAGAATGTAAGGTTGCATCTTGATTTAGTTCCACTAGTTCCTAAAGAACTTGAAGGGAAAACCGGTGAGGTAAAAGGCAAGAGTGGGTGAGAATAGTATTGAAAAAAAAGTCAAAAGAGTGAAACACAAGGGGAATGACAACATTTGAGCGTAAACACGTAAGAAAGTATGTGAGGTCCACTGACATTCTTGTTGTGCAGTGCATTAAAATGTCTCATAAGAATGACTCAATACTTAAAGATGGGGGTGGATAACTCATTCTTTGTGTTGCAGGCCATGTAAGAACAGTCTGAACGATTAAATTTGGTGTTAAATGAGGTGAGGGATAGGATGAATCAGGAAGATGCAGTGATTAAAAATTTGCAAGGTGGGCGAGATAGGAGGAGACGTGATCCTAGTGTTGAAAATGAGTATGAGAATGAAGAAGTTGATGAGGATGAGAAAGACGTAGCATTTGAAGTTAGAATGGGTGGAATAGGCAAACCTAGAGGAGGTAGGCCGTAGGCATGGAAAAGGACCTAGGAGAAATCTAAGGGGTCGAGATAGGGCAGATAGGAACCTTGGGAGCATCAAAATGAAAATACCATATTTCCAAAGTAGGAATGACCCTAAAGTCTATTTAGAGTGGGAGAAGAAAATAGAGTTCATTTTTTATTGTCACAATTATTCAAATGAGAGGAAGATGAAGTTTGTGGTAATTGAGTTCACTAATTATACAATTATTTTGTGAGACCAATTAGTGACCAATAGGAGGAGAAATCATGAGAGACCTATAGAAACATGGGGTGAGTTGAAAGGTCTCATGAGGCGAAGATTTGTGCCTAAACACTACTATAGAGACCTCTATCAAAAATTACAAAAACTTACACAAGGGTTTAGGAAAGTAGAGGATTACCTTAAGAAGATGGAGGTGGCTATGATTCAGGCTAATGTAGAGGAAGATCAGGAGGCCACAATGGCCAGATTTTTAAGTGATTTGAATAGGAAAATAGCCAGTGTAGTTGAGTTGGAATATTATGTGAATGTATAAGACATGATGCACATGGCTATGAAGGTGGAGAGGCAATTAAATAAAAAGGGGGCAATAAGGTATACTTCAGTTTCTAGCACTCCTTGGAAACCAAAGTAGGATAGAAATGATCGAGCTATAGTAAAGGGGAAGGCCGAACCACCTAAGGGAAAAGATAAGATGACTAACAAGAACAAGCCCAAGGTAGATTTCCAACATTCAAGGAATAGAGATATTAAATATTTTAAATGTTTGGATTCAGGGCACATCGCGTCTCAATGTCCAAACAAGCGGATGATGATTATGCGTGACAATGGAGAAGTGATGACTGAGAGTGAGGATGATAGTGATAAGATACCCGAGTTGGTTGATGCTAGTGATGATGATGGAGTGGAATACCCATAGAATCTGAGTCTCTTGTTGCCAAGCGTGCTATCAATAAGAAAATTAAGGTAGATGATATGGAGCAGCAGAGAGAGAACATATTTCATACTAGATGTTATGTAAACAACAAGATGTGTAGTATGATTATAGACGGGGGAAGCTGTACCAAGGTAGCTAGTACCACCCTAGTTGAGAAGTTGAGCTTACCTTTACTAAAGCATCCTAGATCTTATAAGTTACAATGGTTGAATGAATGCGGGAAGGTCAAAGTCAATAATCAGGTTTTGGTGGCTTTTACCATTGGGAGGTATAGTGATGTGGTGTTTTGTGATGTAGTGCTTATACATACTGACCATATTTTGTTGGGGAGGCCATGGCAGTATGATAGAAGGGTGATTCATGACGGATTTAGGTATAAGTACAACTTTGTAAAGGATGGAAAAAAAAATCAAACTTGCTCCTTTAACTCCAAAACAGGTCTATGAGAACCAGTTAAAGCTAAGTGAGATTGAGAAAAAAAAGAAAGGGTGAGGCCGAAACACAAGAAAGAAAAGTGAGAGAAAAGAAAATTGAGGGTGAGAACGTGACCTCAAGTAAAAGAGAGTGAAAAAGAAAATTGAGAGATGGCTGAGAATAAAGAAAAAAGAGTGGAGCCGTGAGAGAAGAAAAAAATAAATAAAATAAATAAATAAAAGAGGGCCTACAGAGAGAAAAGGAAAGACAAATATAAGTTTTTATGTAAAGGAGAGTGAGGTTAAGAGGGCCTTCTTAGCAGATCAGCTTATGATTTTTCTTGTTTACAAATAATTTTTTCTTAATCTTGGTGAAACTAACCAATCTCTTCCTAGTCTAGTTTTTTTTTGTTGCAGGAGTTCGAGGATGTATTTTCGGAGAAGATGCCGAGTGAGTTGTCGCCCATTAAAGACATTAAGCATCAAATTGATTTCGTACTTAGAGTCGTTATTCCAAACCGATCAGCCTATAAGAGTAATCCGGATGAGACAAAGGAGTTTCAAATGCAAGTTGAAGATTTGAAGAGTAAGGGGTACATGAGGGAGAGCATGAGCCCATGTGTAGTACCAGTGCTATTAGTGCCAAAGAAGGATAGGACTTGGATGATGTACGTTGATTCAGTCAACAATATTACGGTAAAGTATCGTCATTCCATTCCTAGATTAGATGATATGCTTGATGAATTGCATGGCTTATGTATTTTCAGTAAAATAGATCTTAAAAGTAGATACCATCAAATTCGAATGAAATAGGGAGATGAATAGAAAACTACTTTTAAGACTAAATATGGGTTTTATGAAAGGTTGGTTATGCCATTTGGACTTACAAATGTGCCTAGTAGTTTCATGAAATTAATGAACCATGTATTACGTGCGTTCATAGGCAAGTTTGTAATAATGTACTTTGATGATATCCTAGTGTACAGCAAGAACTTAGATTAACATATTGAGCATTTGAGATGTGTTAAGATGTGAAAAGTTGTATGATAATTTTAAAAAATGTACCCTTTGCATGGAAAATTTTGTTTTTCTTGGTTATGTTGTTAGTACAAAAGGTATTGAGGTGAATAAAAAAAAAATCAAGGCCATCAAGGAGTGGCCAATGCCTAAAGGCATCACTGAGATAAAAAGCTTTCATGGTTTAGCTGGATTTTATAGGCGTTTTGTTAAGGACTTTAGCACCATTGCTGCATCACTTACTGAAATAATTGAAAAGAATGTTGGATATCATTGGGGAATTGATCAAGCAAATGCATTTGCTACCATTAAAGAAAAGTTATGTTCTGCACCTGTATTAACATTATCTTACTTTAACAAAACTTTTTAGATTGAATGTGATGCCTCAGGAATAGGAATTGAAGTCGTTTTGATGTAGGATAGGTGGTCCATAGCCTTCTTCAGTGAGAAGCTATGTGGGGCGGCGTGGAATTACCCCACTTATGACAAAGATCTTTATGTTCTTGTTCGCGGTCTAGAGACTTGGCAGCGTTATCTTTGGCCTTAGGAATTTGTTAGCCATACCGATCATGAATCATTGAAGCATTTCAAGAGTCAAGGTAAATTAAATATGAAGCATGCTAGATGGATGGAATACATTGAGACCTTTCCTTATGTCATCCGTTACAAGCAAGGTAAGGAGAACATTGTTGCTAATGCATTATCATGGAGGTATGTACTTCTTACTTCTATGAGTACTAAAATGCTTGGGTTTGAATATGTGAAAAACATGTATGCCAATGACGCTGATTGTTCTGATGTGTATATGGCATATGATAAAGCGGCATTTGATAAGTTTTACAAGCATGATGGCTATTTGTTTAAAGAAAGCAAATTGTGTGTGCCAAATTGTTCAATGTGTGAATTATTGGTGCATGAGGCACATGGTGGGGGATTAATGGGACACTTTGGTGTCAGGAAAGACTTAGAAATTTTACATGAACATTTCTTTTGGCCTGGGAATTGATGTCACTCAAATATGTGGTAAGTGCATTACATGTAGAAATGTCAAATCTAAGGTTTTACCACATGAGTTGTATATACCCTTACCTATTCCTAGCGAGCCATGAATAGACATATCTATAGATTTTATTTTGGAGCTACCTAGGACAAAAAAGGGTAGATATTCTATTTTTGTTGTAGTGGATAGATTTAGTAAAATGACACATTTCTTCCATGCCATAAAACAGATAATGCCATAAACATAGTTGATTTGTTTTTCAAGGAAATAGTGCAACTCCATGGTGTACCTAAGAGTATTGTTTCTAATAGGGATGTTAAATTCCCTAACTACTTTTGGAAAGTTTTGTGGGGAAAATTAGGTACCAAACTTTTATTTTCCCTACTTGTCATCTACAAATTGACGGACAGACTGAAGTAGTCAACAGGACTCTAACTCAACTCTTACGTACTGTCATTCAAAAGAATTTAAAAACTTGGGATGGTTGTTTGCCATTTATAGAGTTTGCATATAATAGGATTATACATACTATTACTTCTTATTCTCCCTTTGAAATTATTTATGGTTTTAATCCACTTACTCTTTTAAATTTGATACCTTTAGCTATTGATGAAAGGAGCAGTTTGGATGGACACAGGAAGACCGAATTGGTGAAGTCAATTCATGAGAGGGTACGGCTTCAAATTACGCAGAAGAATGAAAAGTTTGCTTCCCAAGTCAATAAAAGGCAAAAGCGTGTCATCTTTGAACCAGGAGATTGGGTTTGGGTTCACATGCACAAAGAAATATTCCCAACCCATAGAGGGACCAAATTGCATCCTCGAGGAGATGGGCATTTCCAAATCCTTGAGAAAATTAATGATAATGCTTATAAAGTGAATCTTCCAAATGAGTATAATAGTTTTGCTACTTTCAATGTTTCTGATCTTTCTCCTTTTGATGTAAATGACGATTCGAGGTCGAATCCTTTTGAGGAGAGGCAGAATGATGGGCACAGTAGTGGACCGAATCTTAAAGATTCCTTGTAAGTTCCAAATGAGTCAATCACAAGGTCAAAAGTTAAGAAAATCAAGGAAGCAATGTAAAGATTGGTGCAATCTACTTGAGACGAGTTTGCAAGTTTATCGAGCAAGATCCTAACATTCAAAATGGGCTTAAAATAATAAGAATCAGCTTTAATCTATGTGATCCAAGCTACAGAGGGGGGCGACATAGCCTATGATTTAGTGTAGACTCTTTTTTTCAATAAATATATGTGTGTGCGCCTATTTTATGTTTCTATATTTAATTCATTAAGTGAACTTCTTTTATTAGCTATAAGTGATGTTTTGGGCTTGAAGAAAACTTTTCAATTTTCTCTATTTGTTCTTGATTAAACTACAAACTTATCAAAGGAAAAACCTTAGTGATGTTCTCACCAAATCTAAGTTCTTAAAACAAGATTTATACGGATTTAGATCCTCTTGACTTGATTCTCGGCTTTTTTGAATAAGTTATCAATTTAATTGTAGGTTCAAAGAATTTTAACATGACGGGTTCACATCAATTGACATGATTAACTAGAGCTCAGTCGGTCTCCTAGTTTGGTAAAGGGGATGATGCAGCTAGATGAATCGTAGCCTCGAATGATAGGTTCTGGGCGTGGGTTTGAGGAAATGATTTTGCCCACAAACCTAAGTGTTGTAAGATTGTGTGCAACTTGTGGATCTGGTTCACGTATGAAAGGATATTCCAAATCTATTCTGTTTTATCATGTACTTGTAAAGGCTCTTATGCAACGTAGCCCAACATAAGTCGAATGCATTTCTCATACTTATTTCATTCAAAACTCAATATTTGACTAGCCTTCTTCTTTAAATCTATTATCTACATAAGGAGACAGGTACGGACCAAAGGCATCAAACAGGGCATCACATATAACATGCATGCGTATTAAAGGAAAACTGTCCCCAGTAGTCCTGAAAATAGGAGGCTTCAGTGTTGATCATCAACGTTTTAGGTTTAGGATCCAAAGTTGCCATCGGTTTATGAAAATTACATGCCACAGCCATACCAACAACCAGAATTTCGCAATCTACCTCCCTTGTGCACTGCACTGATTTAAATATTTAGACCACCACAAACACCACATGACAACCAAGTATTGACGTGAAAACACGCACATAACACAGAAGTCAATGGTTTAACTACAAACCACCTGGTTATTGTAACGGGTATCAAGTTATATGCCAGAAGTCAAAGCCAACAACTTCAAGTTTCTTGCTTATTGAAAGTTACCAATGAGGCAGACAATGCACAATATCACTGCCATTGACACCTTGTCCGTCCAATCTTAGCCAGGGGGCCAGTTCATTTGTCGTCCCCCAATGAGGTGGATGTGAAGGTGATAAACCGATTGACCTGCAAAAAGACAACCACATATCGCCAATATAAATATACTTGAGAAATAAAAAACTGAAATCCACAATATCAGAACTAATATTTAGAATAAATTTCAGATGGTGACAAAGCTTAAAGAACACGAACATCCATTTGGCCCATCATTAATCACAACCCTGAAGCCATCATCCAGGCCTTCCTGCTTGGCAACAAGCTTGGCAGTGTAAAGAAGGCGGCCAAGAATCTCAAAGTGCCGCTCCTCAGCCTGGTAAACAAAGCCAATATCATAAAACTAGTTCTAGATGTTTGCCCCTTTTTTAACAAACCAGCACAAGGGTTTATATATTTTCATTTGGTACAGCACGTCAATGAAGGACACAAATCAATCACCTTGATCAAAAATCAATGTGATGCACCACAAGCTGATTAAAAACATATTCAAATAAAAAAAAATGAATAGACATACAAACTGAATGGCATAAAAATTCACCTTAATGGGCAAGGAAATACAAAATGCTCAACCAAACCTATACCAGATAAAAGATCATCCCATGCCTATTTATATCCATAGCATATCCCTAGCTTGCTTGCTGCGAAATTCCAATTAAGTAAAAAGTTGAGGCAGAAAAAGTTTCAACGCATATTTCAAACCTAATTCTTAGAATGCACAGGCACTGCAAGACACAGTGAATTCATGCAACTTATAAAACTCTATCTGGCACCCATTTTCAGGAAAAGAATTTTATCTAATGAACGGTAGCGAATTTACCAATCCATTCAATCTTGCAACAAATAGTTTTTCTTTCCTGATTTTGACACATATATACTGACATAATTTGCACCCGCAAGAAAACAAAACCTAACTCCTAGATATGCGACATGGCCATTTACCTGCTAAAATAATCAAAGAAACTGCATGGAAATTACTTTACAAAAATGGATAGCATGCTCATAATTTCAAATGATATTTACAAAATGTATCGCTCATAAATTTTATATTACTTAGCTAATGAACCTGAAATTCTTTATGCGAGCAGAATAGTGTTAGGACTAGGCAGACACGTTACTTTTCCTCCAATGGAAGGAACACCAACTGACAAATCATAGATGTATTAAACAGGCCTAATATTAATCAGTGCTCTCCAGTAACCAATTTCAAATTGTAAGGGAATGAACCAGAAGGTCCAGTACCAATAACTAGAACAATCTTTTAAGCTTGAAACTTTAGGCCATGCTTCAAGTTACTTAAAGAAAGGAGAAAAATAAAAGAACAAACTCATTGAAGTAAATTCCCAAGAGATGAATTGACAGAGTGCTATTAAGGTCTCAAGAGGAGAAAAAGGGAGAAAAGGATGTCTTTAGTTAGGTTAGTTTTCTAACTAGGAACTGCATTAGACGAGAGGAAATTGTCGCATCCGTCCTGTCATTTCCTCCATGCTAAAGTGCAAAGCATAGTTGATAACTGATGTCTATGATAAAACCACATAAATATACCTTGGATAGTCCAGTCAACCCATCCTTCATTTTAGGAATGATTAGTATGTGTGTGGGAGCCTGGGGAGATATGTCCCTAAAAGCAAGGACCTGCCAAAATGAGACCACATGGTAAGATTAACAGCTATCGCAGGACCACTAAGCCATTAAATGTATCCTAAAGAGGAACATAGTTTTATAAAATATTTTTTTAATAAGTAATCGAAAATATTAACTAGAAGAAAAAAACATAAACGCATAGCCCAGGTACACAAGAACTATATAAGAGGAATGCATAACTAGTAGTAGGAAAAAAGACAAGAAAATTTTGAAAATCAAACCCATAACAATCCATAAAAGTAGTCCAAAGGAACAGGGTGCATTTAAAACATAAGTTTTTAAGCTTCTCCATCATCTACTCCCAATCCTAAAAATTTCCATCATTTCTTTTCCTCCAAATACACCACACCAAACAGCTAAGAACCATCTTCCACTCTGCTTCACATTGTACGCTGCCATATAACCCTCTTCAATTCGAAAAGAGGTCTACTATCCTTCTGGGCATAACCAAGTCAACCCAACTCGAGTGAAAATCCATAAAGCACTGATAATCTGACAATGGAGTAAACTTCAGTCTATAGTTTCCTGCTCATTTTGCACATACTGCAGAAATTCATCACAATGATATGACATTTCCTTATCTACAAAAATAATGATATGGCGTTTTCTTAAATTGTCCACAGTGAGGATCTTCGTAATGAGGTTGGCCAAGCAAATAACGCAACTTTCAGAGGCACCTTAGAACACCAAATACTCCTCCAGTTACTACAGAACGGTATAAGACCCTATAGAAGGATAGGATAGTAAACTTCCCTTTCTTGGTAGGGGTCCAAAGAATCTTAGTTGCATCTCCAAGCCTTCATCTAGTAAATAAAAAGAGATTGAAGAACTCTATGAAGGCATAAACCACTCAATCATGAGCCACTTAAAAAAAGAAACATCACCATAGGAGAAGTCCAATAGATTAGCCATTGAAGTCTCCTGCGCATGAGCAATACTATACACCTCTGGAAAAGCTTTCTTCAGGACCATGCCTCCACACTATATAAGTCATGCCAGAATCTAGTCCTACAGCCATCCATCTCAACTCTAGTCTGATTAGAAAACAACTCCCATCCCTTCCTGATATTTTTCCATAACCACCACCCTATGTGACTCATATACCTCATTTAAACAACACCCATCCCAAGCACAACTAAATTTAGAGTCCACCATGACTTTTCACAAGGCCTCCCCCCCTCATGATGGAAACGCCAAAGCCACATCGCTACGGGAGCACAATTGAACAAAAGCAAGTTCAAACTCCCAAACTGCCCATAGAAATCAAGCTGAACGCATTATCCCAGTTGTAAAAGTCATTTAGCACGCTCTGTAAAAAATTCTTGAGTAGCTTCTCTATTTGATTGGCCACACTAATGAAAAGGGGCAACAAGGACACGAAATATGCATACATGTTAGTGAAGGTACAGTTGATCAGAGTGATCCTACCAACCTTAAGACAAATACATTCTCTTTCGACCAACCAATAGGAACTTTAATCTTCAAACTCACACTATCAAAGATAGACGTGGCCTTGAAAGAAGCTCCGAAGGGAGGACAAACTATCCCTTTTAGAAACATTACTCATATGAACCATCTTTGACTTATCCACATTCACTTTCAACCCAGAGACAGCTTCAAAATATAGGAAAAGGGCCCTCAAAAGGCAGTGGTTAGCCAAGTTCACCACGTAATATGGGGTGAATATCAGGTTATCATCCACAGACAATAGATGTGAAATGTTAAGCACACGAAACTATTGGCACCCAAAGAAGAGGCAGAGAGAACTTCCACAACCACCAGTTGATAGAATTTTTGTCAAGACCTCCATGACAATAACAAAACATAACAAGAACAACAGATCTCCTTGTCTCAAATCGGGAAGAGCTACTACAGATGCCAAAGAAAGTTTCATTCACTAATATAGAAAAGCGCACAAAGAGATAAATGAGCTACCCAAGATCTCCATTTTCTCCAAAACCACATCTGTTGAGCAAATAATGAAATCCCAATTAATATGTTCATAAGCCTTCATGTCTAATTTGCAAAGCACGCCTGGCTCACCTAAGTTGAGCCTACTATCCAATCATTCACCATCTTTTTTGTTTTTTATAAGTATCCAATCATTTACCATCTATAAGCACAAAGGCTAAGAATTTTCTACCTTTGAAAAAAAACACTTTGTGACTTCAAAATAATCTCTCAACAGCCCTAATCAACCAATTTGAAGGACTTTGGCAATTATTTATATGCCCAATTCACAAGGAATGATGGGGCGAAAGTCATTATAATTCACTGCCCCAAATTTTTAAAAACGAGGGCTATGAAAGTGGCATTAAGGCTTTGCTCAAACTTACTATCCGTACTAAATTCTTAAAATACATTTATAATGTCTTCTTTATCATTGATCAGACTTTTTACCACTTTATGAACCTCACTTTCTTCAAAAGGCATCTCAAGCCATGTGGCCATCTCTTCCTCTCAAAATTCCAGTACTAATCCTTCATGTTTGGACCTCCAAGCAAACCACTCAGAAAACAGATGCTTATAATATTGTGCAATGCGATCCTTAAAATCTTAAGAAAATAAACATGTTCATCAGATCCTCTACATGTTTTGTTCACAAGGAAAAAACAGTAAACAAGAAGTTACCAAATAACTTAGAAAAAGGGAGATATATCAGCCAAGAGCAATTAAAAATTTTGCCATCCCCTCCGGTTAAGTGAAACCATTTGATAGCTAACCACATTTGGGAAGATAGCATTTTCAAATTCGTTGTAAGCAAATTCATTGACTATAGAAATGCAGTTTTCTCGGAAAAAATGAACACCAAAATCACAAAGAATTGACATGGTTATTGCTTTTGTTTACCAAGCGATATAGGCTAAGCAAAAGCTATTTTCCCTCACACATGGGTTCAAATTATGATTGAATGTGAGAAGAAAGAAGTGTATCCTTTAGCGTATAGGAAATATGAGAAGTAATAGTTTGGAGAAAAAGAAAGATAAGCTACTTCTGTACTTGACATACAGAAGTTTACAAACAAATTTCTTTAGAAAAAATGTAATTCTTTTATTTTTCTAGCTGTGCTAAGCATAATCAATCCAAAGTCACTTGAACGTACAATAGGAGATTCGGATTAATGTGTAGATGCTACAGTGCTCAATAAACAATGGCCATCCGTATATAATTCAATTCTTTATAATATTTAATTATGATGAGTCAATTTTAGAATAAAGTATCACTGTAAATCAAAAGTTGCTATTGGACTTTCGGAAGTCAGCGAAACTTAATACCTAATCCGATTAAAAACCAAAGTGTATTCTAGAAACTCCACGTGTCACTAGAAACAATGATTATACATTTTTTTAAAACATTGAAAAATAAAGTCTAGTAATATCAAATCTGCACACCAAAAAAGGGCAAAGCTTCAAGAATACAAGATTATGTGAACAATCAGCCTTGAAAAGTTATTTTCTCACCAATGAGATCTAGTTTGATTGGCATCTTTTCTCCCTATAAGTACAGGATGCGGGGTGCAACCATGGGTTCAAAAATTCATCAGGCAAGTGTTTTACTTACCAATCCAAAAAATGAAAACAAAAATACAGCCGCTAAAACAAAAGTGTCAATTTATCCAACCAGAGACATAATTAGGTCAAAGCATTTTTATTTCTTTATTTTGGTAAGTTTACCACTGAAAAGAGAGACATACACAAATCCCAACAAACTGATCAGGGGTGCCTAAACCCTAAAGTTGATAACTACCCAAAGGCACCTGGAATAGATCCTCCAACAAGCCAAGAGATTGGCCAGAAATCTAAGCACTAGGCTCCTTATACAATAGAGCCAAACTAAACTCTCACAAACTCAGAGGAAAGGCCATCCAACAAATGAGTAACACAACCAGCTAACCATACAATCGCCCTTCAGCCTCTTGAAGCTTTAAAAACAGTATTAGACTAAGGAGGCTCCACAGGGCCCAAAAGCTCTGATCTTTCCTGTGTCTACCGCTTCCCAGATTTTATGATGACCACATCATAAAAAACACAAAATGAATCAACCAAATAACACTAACATAGACATTCAAAATGAATCTATAACACTTCTATGCTGCTAAAGAGCAGCCTTCTCTATTTCTAATATAGTTGAAGGAGATCCCCATACATACAACTACAGTTCCATTGAAACAACAAACTTTTACCAAAAATGATGACGGGAAAAGTATATGGAACTATGAAAACAATTAGAAAGCTAACTAGTTGGAAGAGAGCAAGGTCTTACCTTATCGTCCTCATACACAACCTTGGATGGAATTTCCTTATTAATGATCTTGTCAAATCTGCACATTAAATGATGCAAAGCGATTAATTGAAGATTGATATACTAATGAAATTTAAGATTAATTATCCCAATTTAACATCTATTGTGCATATCATGAAAAATAAAAGGTGCAACTTATTGAAGCAAGTTGGGAAAAGTGGTAAACCTGTAAATGATTTGAGTCCCAATTTAAAAACAGCACTAAAATATTCAAATAATTGTTAGTCAAGTGATCCAAAGCTTAGACCAACATGGGCATTTACTTATTTATTTTACTTATATAATGTAAGTAAACCCAAGAAATAACACAAATGGTTTAATTCTGATATAAAGTTTGCAATTCAAAGTAATGCCCAATATTCTCAAAGCCCTGCTATTGTTTTAGGTACACACTCACCCTTGAGTCTTTTGAGCATAACCAGATTGGAGCTATACCAAACATATTAATGCAATCCCAAAGATTCCTCCATTAATGCCTTGTAATGCCCCAGTAGGTCCCACATTGGGTGGGTGAAGTATGATAAAAGTGATTTAATGCCAATTCCCACATTAGTTTCTTACTACATAGAACCAAACTTCATACTAATTTCAAAGAGCTTCAATTATGACCTTGGCTAGTCCTTTTGAAGTATAATTTTAGATGTGGCTTGTACTTTTCTTGGATCGTTACAAATTATATCAGAGTCAAACGAGTAATACCATGTGAAACTGGGTAGCTCATCACAACACGGGTCCTGAATAATGATTTTATAGATTTTAGTAGGGGGATAAAGGAAGATTAAGTGTCAAATCCATATTAGTTTCTTACTTGGTGGAATTGAGCTCTGCAATGATTTCAAGAAACTTCGGTTGTAACATTATCTAGTCCTTAAAAAAAAAAAAAATTTACTTATCAAAAAAAAATCTAGTCCTTTTGGAGTACAAGTCTCACATTGGTTGGATGAAAATATGGAGAAGATGCATTTAGTGCTACATTTGGGTCTTGATGAGGGCATTCATATTTGAGTAAGATATGATAAAGATGGGTGAAATATGATAAAATGTATTGATTGTCAAGTCTCATAGTCATTGTTTACTAGCTGGAAATGAGCTTTATAACAGTTCAAAAGAACTTCAATCATAAGTTTGACAAGTTCTTTAGGAGAATAACAAGTATGAATTAAACTTTTCTTGTGACGTTACATGCCCAGTTGAATCTAAAGCTAACCTTAAGAAGTGAATCTTACGGTGTAATTTAGATCCGACGGAAAATATAATCATGAATCCCATGCATTAAGAAGGAAAACCAAAGGACAAAGGCATATAATGATCGATCATTCTGAAGATCTAAAATAATTGGTCTTCATCACATCCTGGTGGTGAACTACAATAAATCGCAGACAACTCATCCATGAAGATGAAAAAGTGCTCGTTATCTCTTAATCACAAAAGTAGCATTTGGTCAGTCAAAATCCCCCATATGCATACGACATCGTCTAAACATCATACAGTTAACCAATGTAAAACACAGAAGGAAAAGAACAACTGCATGAGGAAAAAGCGCCATTTTTTTTCAGATTAGTGGCCTATTATAATATGAAAAACCGGTGCCTAATCAGAATGGCATACAAAAGATTGGAAAAAAAAAATAATGGCGATAAACCAAGTAAACAGAGGGAGAAGTCGAGGGAAAAAAAGAAAAAATTGTTACATGGTAGGAGAATCAGAGGGAACGGCTGCAAGAGCAGCCTCTTTCTCGGAAGCCATTGGCGACAGGTGAGAATTCAAGAGAGCAAGTCGGCTACTTGTGCTTTCATCACTCATCAGCACTCTTTATCCCTTTGCTCCCTTTTTAAAGTCCCCGAAACCCCTCTTTTTTGTTCTACGCAGAACCGATTCTCATCCCTCTGCTGGAGCTTCTTTTCCACTCTGGCCATTGGCCAATAGGGCGTCGCCACACCATTTCTGAGTATTTGCTCTATTCATTTCGGCCAATCAATATATCTTAAAAAAACAAATTGAAGTCAAAGCGACTAGTTGAAGGGACATAAACACGTGACTGACTGTCATGTCATTTAAAATTAATATTTATATAAATAATTTTAATAATATATCATGGGCAGTGGTACGTTGGGCGAAGGATGTAGCCCGAATATTTCCAGGAAAATGCTTTTTTTTTTCATTTATTTTTTTATATTCTTATATATGTTTTTAAAAATAATTCATAATATCATTAAAAAAATATTTTCTTAATCATTAAATTAAAAATTAAAAATTCGAGATCCAAAACATTTCTCATATATTATACCAAGCAAAAAAGAAAATATCATGTCATCCATACTTCCAAACTATATAAGAACTTTTTGGAGCTGATATGCTCAATTGACAATTTTTATATTATTTCATGTTCATTGATTTATCCATTTCATTTTGAAGTCAAGACTGAGAAATTTGCCTTAATTCAAAGTGTTAATGTCAAAAATTGTACAAATTGAAATGGAGGAAAGAATTACCCAGTCCACGATAATGATTTGAATGTCAATAGAGCACTCTTCGAGTTCATCCATAAAAGAAATAACAAAAAATAAATAGAAAGACAGAAAAATTACGTGATTCGACATAAAAGCTCACGTTCACAGGGTCTTTAGAGGCAAAACTCACTATAATAGGCGATTTACAATCTCTCATAACCTCACGTATCTCTTAATACAATGAAAAAATTTAAGATCTTGGGACATTGAAGACAATGCCTCTCTTGAAAGAAAAATCATTTAAAGTAGTCATTGTGCGTGGAGTTTGGGTAGAGAGAAGTTGTCGAGAGCCCTTTAGAGTTGTGGAGATCTCCCTCTTATATAAAGATATATTTCCTTCTTTTGAGTGATTGGGTCCTACTTTACTTGCCTTATGAAGCACTGTCCTTTTAAGAGTCTAAGTCAACTCCTTTCGGTTTATCCCTTCATTGCCTTATCTTTTAACTTTATCTATCCCCTTATTATTAGTGATAAGTTTTCAATGGGTTGGACTCATTCAACTTTATCCATAAACAGATGCCTGTGATTCTTAAGGTCAGTTTGCTCAACAAGAAGGCCTTAAGAATCTTCAAGTCAAGCTGCGATAGACATTGTAGAAAAATAAACTATGAGAACTAGTCCCTAGTTTTCTGTTAGTTTATGCTAAGCAATGAAGAACTCTAAGCATAGAGCTCAACCTGGAGAGATAGGCGAGAGATGGACTTGATCGCATTAAGTGTAAGCGCAAAGCTCAGTTTGAAGTTCGTTTATATGAATGTATGTCTAATTGGCTATATGAGACTATTTATCGTTAGCAAAGAGTGCGTATTTCCATGATTGTTTTTTGCTATTTGTTTGTAGTAGTGGATTTTTTACCCCTTGATGCGATTTTCTATTAATTCCATTTTTGTGTTTAAGGTTAGAATTTGTTTATTGTAACCCCCGCTTAATGATTAGGGAGCTCATCGACTCCTTGAGTCTGTGGCTCATTGTCGCTAGAGGCGGTTGTAGTGAGTGAAGACACTCAACTTTTATATATAGGCGGAAGATGTGCGAGTGCAAACACTCAACTTGGTGTTTAGTAGGAGGGTGTTTGGCAGGAGGTTGCCTCAACCGCATTAAAGGGGCAAGAATGAAAACAAATAACTAAGTTGTTTACTCCTTTGAGAGTCAGTGGTAAGTGGAGACACTCGGCTTTGAGAGCTAGGCAGAAGATGAGCTGAATCGTGCTAGGTGCGAGCACAAAGCATCAACTTATGGATGTGGAGCATTGGCGTATGAGTGCAGAGCATCGACTTGATGAGGGAGAGGTGGACTCAACCCTTATGGTAAGGAGGAAGGGAGAGCTCGACCGCTCCACTATTGCGGGACACAGGCTTGATTGTTTTGCTATGACGGGAGGTAGGACTTAATCAAGTTTCTATGTCGGGGACCAAACTCGACCGTGTTGTTGTTGCGGGAGGTAAGGCTCAACCACTCTTCTATGGGGAGGCTAGATTAGACCGTGCTAGGGGATTTCCACAAAAATCAAATGGGTTAGTGTAAATAATCAAAATTATAAGTTCGAGGTCTACAAACCTAAGCCATTTTGCTAGAATGTGGCGAAGGCTTGAAGTGGACCAGTGGGGCCCATGGGCGGCATGCTTTGGCAATGATAAAGATTCAGGGTGCCCGCAATACCAAACGGTCTATTATGATGATAACAAATTAAGATACACAAGCAGTGCCCAAAAGGGGCTTCATAGCTGGTGTTTCGCACCATGTGGTGATTTCCAGCGAAGTATATTCTAGGAGCATGTAGCCACTCGTGGAACCTCAATGAGTTTTGTTGGGGAACCTCCAAAATCCAAATTCAATAGTGTAAATAAAGGTAAAATAGTAAGTTTGGAAAAGACAAACTAGACCAATTTAGCTGCTGCTTTCAATTCTTTTTTATTGTGATTGTTCATTATTGAATGATTTTTTGCATAATGGAAGTCGTTCTTCCTTGAGTTTTTTTTTTTTTTTTTTTTTTGAATCATGACTTTTGGTTGATTATAACTAGTAATTAAAGTGCACCATTTTTATCCCATGCTCCTACTCGTCGGCTTCACAAGCTTTGCACACATTGCACTCTCGCCAACTTGGCTCTACTATGATTGATAACACTTTTTAAACAAAAAACGACTCATTTAGCAATTGTCCAATGTGTAGTGGTGGGTTTTGCATGAATTCAAATAGCTAGTTGATAGAAAATGAGATGTCTGGCCTAGTCAAGGAGCAGTATTTCAAGGCCCTTACCAGTTATCAAAATTCTAACACATTATCAATTGGATCACCATCATGCTAAGATAATTATGAGTTACCAAGAAGTGGTGTTTTGGCTAGTTTAGCTCCAATCATTTTAGCTCCATCAAGCAACTCTGTTACATACTTGGTATAACAGTCTATTAGAAATTTAGAAGATGAGTTTCTATAGACCTTAAGAGTATTGTGAAATCCTAGAAAGATTTCACCAATCGAGCAACTGCTCAGATTTTAGTCTATCGATATAGTCAATTTTCTACTAGCTATGGTGACAAAAGTGTCGTTTTAGGTATTTGAGGTGCTTAGAAGTATGATATTGAGAAATGAATTGCATAGTATCATATGAATATCTATGATTTTATGGTGCAACAATATGTTTTTCATTTTTCAGATGAAAAGTGCTTGAAAATGCCTTTCGATTCAATCAAGACACTTAGAAGTTGGATTTTGTGAAACGAATTGTATCATTAGACTCATATGATTATTTAGGATTTTATGGTGCAATGTTAACTTTCACAATTTTTTGGGTGAATAGTAACACCCAAGATATTGCCACATGGCACCTAGTTCAAGCGATTGTCAGATTGTTATGCGAAAGATCTAAATCCACTTAGAATCACTATAATTGCTTTTTGTATGGACCCTTGGCACATTCCTAGCCAATTGGAATCATACTAGGACACTTGTCACCAATGTTTTAAATACCGTTTCGGTCGAGGCACTAGAACAAGATATTTTGGTATCAGTACTGTTTCGGATACCGTTTCGAAATAGTCAATATATGAATAAATTATATTAAATAAAAAAAGAGTTAAATTAATTGAATTCTTTTATTTATTATTCTTGCACCATATATTTAAAAAAAATATAGTAGAATTATTAAAAAATAGAACCAAAACAAGAGTACAAATGGGGACAAAACTTTTGAATAAAGAAAAGACTAGAATTTTATCCATGAACTATAAAATATATCACGAATGAAGAAAAGTTTAAAAAAAGACAAAAGTGAAATTGTGGAAGGACAAAGTGGATTAGTACATCACATTTACTTAAGTGGAGAAAAGTGAAAGGACACTGTGAAAGGATGAAACTGTGAAACACACTAACGTTAACAATGGCATGAAGTACAGGCTATATAGCAAATTTACTGATTTACTTGGACTGCGTTCATTCAGAGAATTTCAAATCCTATATTTCTTACTGGCCGATATGGCCATTTCGGCCAAAACTCGACATACAAGCTGATACGGTTGATATTTTAATCGGTACAAAACACTGCCTTTAACTGTGCCAACTACTATACCAATACGAAATATTTTTGCCATACCGGCCGATATAGCATGAAATTTAAAACATTGCTTGTCACTATGAGTTAAGTGTGATGGATTGAATGCAAATCAAACCATGTGATTGTGCCACTTATGCAACACTATTCCAACCACCCGAAACACTTAAAAAGAGGGTTACAACTCTAGTGAAACCCCAAACCATTTGATTTCAATTGAAACCCTAAAGCTCCTAAGATGGCTGAAACCCTAAATCATGATCCCAATCCTTTGAGTCTCAATTTTTTATCGAGTGTTTAATCACTTGGATTAATCACTCCAACATGCTATTAATCACTTAATTTTTTACAGATGCATCCTTAACCACTGTATTGCATCTTGGTAATCATATTGGGGCAAGAAAAATTTTGATTTAGACTCACCATGGCCGAAACCTCAAAGTGAAGCCCATGAGACCCCAAAATTTCAGCTCATCGGAAATGCCCATATTTGGCCCACCAAAAGTCATCACCATGGGAGGTTTCTTGAGAAAATTTCTTCCCCCTCCCAAGGCCTAGACAAGAGCGGACATTACCACTCACTTCAGCCCCCAATGGTCCTTTGATGGAAGATAAAAAGCCTACATGATTACAGCTCATCCACTTGGCCAAAACTGCTACAGCCAACAGCAACTGTGCAACCCCTTGTCCCCCCGCCCCCAATTTTTTGGCTACCAGCCTCCCATCTAAAGGTCATTCAACCAAACATGTCAACCCATCCACCATGTATATCACGTCTCTTGCCTTTTACACTTCACAATTTGCATGTACAATCTATTTTCTAGAAAGATCCTGAGAGAGAGTTTTCAGATAATTTTCCTAGTTTTTATTGCTTGATTTTATCGAAACCTTTGTAAATCGATTCTCATGAAACTCCCTTCATATATTTTATTTTGTCTTTAAGTTTAGTATTTTGGGTAATTTTTCATGGAGATTTAATTAGTGAAAAGTCGGTTTGAGCATGAAAATGTCATATTGGGTGACAGTCTAGATGTTTGTGTGAAACATTGATATTTTCATAAGGTTTTGGGTGGGATCTTGGGTAGATATTTCTATGGTAAATATTGGATATGTTAATATTTAAGTTAGGTTTGGATTTTTTGCATGTTAATAATTTTTATAAAGATTTTTGCATGATTTTGAAAAGTTGAAAATTGGAAGTGTCCAAACAGTTTTTGTTTTGGGAAAGTAATAATCTTTTGTTGCTGAAACATGATTCAATTGTCTTGATATTCACATATGATGTTATTTAGGCTTTGATTTACGTGTTAGGAAATTATTTTTGGAGATTATTGGTTTTGATCTTGATAGAATAATTGTTATGAATGAAAAGGTTTGCTTAGGGCTTAAACAAAAGGCTCACAGGTTTGCTTTGTGTTTTAATGAAGTTTTGCCATGTGATCCTAAGTTTAATACTTAGATCAAGTTTGTGACTTAAATATGAGATATATGCTTTTATTTCTTGAAGGTTTATTTTATGAAAATTTTGGATTTAGTGGTTTTGAACTAAAGTAAATTTAAAAACATGTGGTTTTCAGTTTTGAACTTAGACTGCATGCCGATTGTTTGGTGATAAGTTTTGTGATTTTGGTTATTCTTCAAGCATGATTATCACTTATATTTATTTATGAATATGTTAAGAGTGTATTTATGGACCTTTTGCCTTGGAGTTGATTTGAAAAGTGTTAGACTAAAAATATCAAGGATTTGTTCTATTTGACCAAAACTTGGTATTTTGATATTTTATTGATATAAGGAATTCATGATTTTTATGGAATGTATATTTTGATGTCTTATCATAATTATAAAATATAGGGCATGATTTTTAAGTGTTGCATAAATTGGTTTAAGCATAAAAATTTGAAATTTGGATGAATTACAACAAAAATAAGAGTTTGGCCTTTTATATGGATCGGCTTAAGCATAATTTATATAGTAGTAATGTGTTTTAAATTTTTCTAATTAGATATTTGGATTTAAGATAAAATTTACATGAGGGTAAGATTTGGAGTTGGGATGCAAAATCCTTAATTTATGGACAAAATGGTCATTTCCCATAATAAAAGGGATAAAATGACAATTTTGCCATAAGTCAGTAAATTTTATATTTCGAAGTGTTTAGTAGGATATTCTAACCCTTAAAAATATCTCATTTTAGTTTACGCTATTTCAGGCTATTTTTTTCGTCACGCTTAATCACTTTAAGTCAGCCTCTAACTTACTCCCAATCTATTTATGTATTCACGGTGGTAAGCTTAGTATTGCCATATTCTGTCACTTACAATTGTTATCAAGTTTTTACTATGTCATGCCAAGTTATTTGTTGCAAGTTCATAATTATCTACTATATGCCATGTCATGTGCCACACGATCAATTATTACATGTCATGTCATGTCACATGCATAGAGTATGTCATGAAAAATATTTTCAAGTTAATAGAGTCTTTTATTTTTATCACGACCTCAATTGCTAGGATGGGGTTTTATCCTAATGGGACTCTATTGTTTACGCTGGAGTATTTAAACTTATGTGAAATTCCCTGAATAACAAGATGAAGATCAACAAGCTTCAAACGAGACCTAAAGCAAAGTCAAGCACAAATGTTGGTAGTGCCAACCACAGTTGCATTTCAGTATATTGATGTACTCATAGCTAGCGTAGATGCCTGTGATGTAATGCAGTACCAGTGGAAGCACATGGCTCAAGGGAACCCATGTAGCATCCCTAGTTCATGTTTAATCAATCATGTATATGTCGAATAAGATTTTAAGTTGATGTTGAGTTTCAATCCATGTCAAATTTCAACTCATGTCAAGTCTTGTCATGTTATTTGCCAAGTCATACCACGCATATTCATGTTCATGTCACAACAAATTCGTATCATTTTGTTGTCGTGCATGCATCTATATACTGTTAGTAATTTGGTAGTTCACTTACTGAGATTTGTAAACAAATACAAATCTCACATGGTAGTCCCAACTACCATTCCCCTCAAAATAGTAGACAATATGTTAGGACATTAAGAACCAACACCTGGAGGATTGGACGAGGCTAACTAGTCCGTAAGGGGATGAAGAAGAACTGATAACCACGATTATCTGTTTCTTAAATGCGATTTTGGACATTGTAGTAGAGCTGCACGAGCAGCTTAGCAACCTATTAGAATAGTATTATTTTCAAACTATAATTATAGAGTTCTGTATCCAGTACTTATATCGTTACAGATATTTTTGATAAGTATTGTAACTTTTAGATATCTGTTATCATGTGATTATAAAGTATGTCTATATTATTTTGGGCTATATTATATCTAGTATATGATATTGCTCAAAGAAAAAAAAAAATTATTTGCTACGTATATTGCATACTGTTAGATGCACGCTAGGTGTTCTACATCTTTAACTATCATGAATAGTATGTAAACTTGTGTTACATGGCTAGACACTTCAAACTCAGCCAAATCTCAAGTGGGACTCAAAGAAGTCACACTTGGACTGAGATAAAGACAATCCATGACTTGTGTTGCACCTATATGCCCAGAAAAAAATGCAAGGTTATGAGGTCTTTCATGGCAAAGGTGGTTTTTAAGCAAACTATGAGATTTATGATGGTAGGCATACTATTTCTAGTAACTATAATATCATCTACATAAATTAAGGGAAATAGATGTATGATGGACTCATGAAAAATGAAGAGTGAGTAATCCACCTTGGATTCCTCAAACGTGAGACTCAATAGTTTATGGTTTTTGTCCAATTTCTAATAATCTAGTAATATCACTACTGTTTGTAAACGTAAAGTAACCCTAAAAAAAAAGTCAAAATAATAACCTTAAAGATAGTCATAATATGCCTACAGTGTTTTCTCCAATCCTTTAAGTGTTTCTCCATAAACAAGCCATCTTAACTGTTGTGATCATCTTGAGAATAGATGACTACAAGAGCCTTCCATTAGCTTATACTACAAATTGAATAGAAAAATTAAATTAAGACTCTTTAAAACCTCATTTGAAATACATTGGAATCATATACTAACAGTTCGGCAAAATAATGGCAAAAAGGGCTTCGATGGCCATGCAAAGGTTTATACCTGATGAACATGCAAAAAAGTTAATGGATGATGATGTGAACTTGATCCTTTTTCACCATAAAAATTTTATTGTTCACTACTAAGGAAACTAGATTGAATGAAAGAGAAATTTCAATTCAGGGGAATGAAAGCATAATAGTATAGAAACTTGGGTTGAGGTGTACAAAAGTGACAAAACCAAAAATATATAGCTTTATATATTGAGAGAGTCAACCGTTAGTAGGTAAGAAAATGATTGCTTAATAAAACAACAAGTATGCCCCTTACAAAGATAGATAAGAAATTATATTTATTAGTTTGAATTGATGAATCAATGTGTAGACTCGATCACCGAGTGGCCTCAAGGAAGAAATCTTGGGACCACCCCATGAGGAAATCTCTTTCTCACCAGGTGCACAGCTACCTAGTCGCGAGGTCACCCTACAACTTGATCTCTTCCACATAGGGTGCCTTCTATCTCAAGCTTGTGGGGTGGCTTTTGGCCACCGTGTGTCCATATATCTTGCTAGCACAGGTGGTCGTAAGCCACCTAGCAAGCAAACTTGGTCCTCATGGTGTGGTTGTGAGCATCCCAGCAAGGGATAGAATGGGGGTGGGGGAAGGGGACTCTTGTAGTGACCCGGCCCAATATTAATAAGGACAAAATAAGGATAATTCTATTGGGCCTAAATAACGACCCACCTCATGTGCCATAATAGTAAGCCCACGAGTTATTAATTATTGAGATTAGCTAGAAATTTTAATTAGACTCATAGGCTCAAATTTTTATTTTTAACGTTAAGGTTTAGTGGATGATCTTGGATGGTATTAATGGGTCAATATTTTTGGAAGCCTAGTTGAGCTTTCTTGGATAGTTTTGAATAGGTCACATGCTCAAAAATTATTATAGTGAATTAATAGTTTTTATTAAGCCCAAGAATTATATTAATGCCCCTTAGTATTTATGGACCAAGTGGGTCCTATTTAATTGGTATTAGGCCCAATAACTTATTTAAAGATCCAAAACAATATATTAGACAAGTTAAACTTATTTTGGAATTTAAGATAGGCCCGATAGGGTTGTTAAGTGACTTTGCCTTCAAAATTATAGGCAGGTCCTAGAGTTTAGTTGAACCATTAAATTTCTCAACCCATTTATTAGAGCCTTAATAAAGATCGAAAGAAAAACCTAGGACCCATAGGTCAAGCCCATAAAATGGACCTAACCCATGAAAAGCCCAAACTCAATTGCTTCCAACGCCAAACCCACCTGTACTATAAAACCCATGCTACATACACCATCTTTCTAGTGTTGCCGCAACATGATCTCCCTCATCAACTCCTCAGCTAGAGCACCATTGCAAGAGTAGCTACAACCGTGAGCCTCCATAGAACCTAACCTTGTAACGCATGGCCACTGGCAAAACACGCCCAATGAAGCTACTGCAAACAACCCAGACTAGCCCCGCAACCATTGTAAAACTGCTACTGCATCTCCTCCTGATCCACACCACAACCCCCTTATTCAAGCGGCTTCTTTCTCCACTACATAGTTCCTCCATGTGACGGAAACCACCAAGAAAAGTCATGGACCATGCCAACTCTCCCTTGCACGACCTAAACTGCACGGCCCTCTATGTTTTGCTCCATGTTGTCTCACGTCCACCCTCCACGTACAACAACCACCTCCAAAACTCAACTCCAACACCTCCTCTCAAGTTCATCCACTAAACAACTACAGGCCCCCTCTGACCATGAAACTCTGCCCAACCGATGCATTCAACATGGAAGACAAGCCTATGTTTTACAGCACTGAAATAGAGCACTGCCCAAGCCTTATGGGCATAAACTGAAACTGCCAAAAAAGCTAGCTCCACCACCTTCACACAGATATCAACTAGACATTCCCCACCATCAGACGCCAGCCTCGAACCACTCATATTCCTTTCCCACAAGCCTCAACAATGTGTACATGTAATCTACACAACTTAGAGACCCAACCAAAGTGTAGCTCTTTCTTTCACACTGATAGCCGCCCGAAAAACCACTGGTTCACCTTAGCACCAAAAGGAAGATAGCCAACCACCATCGAATGTCCAAGATGAGTCAAGAGCACAACCAAGCCATACAAAGTTGCACCGTGCACCACTTAGGACAACGCTCATACATGAACCTTTTCTCTCTCCACCTACATAAGCTCTCTCATTCTCTCTCTATGTTTGTGCTTTCTTTCTTTGTCTCTCTTGCATTTCATGCATGCTACAGGTTGAGTTTGTCAAGTGGGTGCATGTCAAATAATGTTAGAATGTTTTAACTGCTGTAAATATTGTAAATCATGCCAAGAACAATAATCACAATCATCAAATTATAGTTTAGAAAAATACATGTGAAAGACTTCTTGAAAGCAAATCTTGATACTCCACAAATATAAGCAGCCAAATCTTCCCCTCCTTGCTCAGAAAATATTAGCTTCAATGAAGCAAGCCAATGACACATATGGAGAGGAGAGGGGACCTAACCTCATATATATATATATATATATATATAACTTATGGAGTCCTCCCATTAAAGACTCAAATCTCAATAAGGTTTAAGAAATTTCTGGAATAAAACGTTTAAGCTTCTTGGCCTACATACGTAATTTTTCACATTAAATAGGATATAATCCTATATTAATAAAGTGCAAAAAACTCAAATGATCACTCAACATATTGAGTTTAACCAAAGTACTATTATGAGTTATATATCTATCTAACCCCTTTTTATAAAACACAAAATAGGTAATCAAATAAAACTCATATTTTGAAATTATTCTAACATTCTCCCACTTGAGCGAACATTGATTGCTATTAAATAATAAAATACAATCTTGTTTTGAAAATGACTCTTGGGTTAGACTACATAGGTCGCCACACATATATATAGCTCTAATGATAGCACCTTAGAAAACACAATCCAGTCCAACAAGAATATCAACATCGAACATGGAAATCGTTACACCACTTAAACGATGTAAGATCACTCCACAGCTACAAATGTTAATATCCTTATCAACATGAATCCCCATCCTTCGACCAATATGGTAATATGTAGTATGAACTTAGCTCCAATGTGTTCAAAAGTTGTGTTAATTCATATCAATCCTCACAATGCTTCAAAATGAAGCCACGTGTCTCTAGAAGAGACTCATCTTATGTCTTTATCCATTATATCTCAAGATCTTAATGATATCATAATAAAATACATAAGTCAAATGCATGCTCAAAACATAGTTTATGAAAAAGGGAGATATATATTATTATTATTAAAAAGAGCTATACCCAAAAAACATATGGGTTACTTACGTACCCCAGTAAAGAGATCAATCCAAAACGTAGTTCTTTTTACATAAGTAACTCCTACTAACCAAAAATATCAAAGGTTTCCACAATACCCATATTAGTAACATGTGTCTTAAAAACTTTAGGAGCGAGTCCTTTAGTCAAAAGATCTGCAAACATCGCCTTTGTTTTTTATATACTCTATCTTTGTCTGCCCTTTCTTAACTCTATCTCTGACCACCAAATACTTGATGTCAATGTGTTTGGACCCACTAGAACTCTTATTATTCTTTGAAAAGAACATTGTTGTGCTATTATCACAATAAATAGTAATTGGCCTCGAGATGGAATCAACCACTTTCAGTCTAGAAATAAAATTCCTTAATCAAACAACTTGGATCATAGCTCTATAACACACCACAAATTCAACTTGCATAGTAGAAGATGCCAGCAAAGTTTGCTTAGCACTTTTCCAAGAAACAGCACCCTCAGCCAGTATAAAAACATAACCTGAGATTGATTTCAAATCATCTTGATATCCAGCAAAATTAGAATCTAAGTAGCCTACCACCTCAACGTGATTTGAATGATAGAATATGAGCATGTAACCTTTAGTCTTCTTTAAGAATCTCATAACTTTCTTAGCTGCTTTCCAATGCTCTTGCCTTGTATTCGACTTAAACCTACTAAGAACACTGACTACATAGGCTATATTTGGTATAGTGCAAACTTGAGCATACATCAAACTCCCCACAGCACTAGTATAGAGTATGTTCTTCACAGATTCCCTTTCTAGCTCTTACCTAGGATATTGAGTTTTGTTAAATTTATCTCATGTTATGATGGGTATATAACTAGGTGCACATTTTTGCATTTCAAACTTTTGTAGTACACATCATATATAAGCCTTCTGAGAAATTCCCAACAAGCCACAAGCTCTTTCACGACAAATTTCAATGACAAGCACAAAAGAAGCTTCTCCAAAATCTTTCATTTCAAAATTAGCAAATAACATTTTCTTTGTATCGTGAAGTAATCACAAGTCACTACTAGTAAGCAAAATGTCATCAACATACAAAATAAGGAAAATAAAATTTCTCCCACTAGTCTTGTGATATATGCACTGGTCAACTGTATTTTTAACAAAACCAAGAGAAGTTACAATCTCATCAAACTTCAAATGCCACTATCAAGATGCTTCCTTTAAACCATATAAGGATTTATTTAACTTACATACTAAGTTTACTTTTCCCCTCACAACAAAACCTTCAGGTTGTCTCATGTAAACCTCTTCATAAAGATCTCCATTCAAAAATGTCGTCTTTACATCTATTTGATGAAACTCCAAATCATAGTGTGTCACAAGTGCCATGATAATTCTAAAGAATCCTTAGACGAAACTGGTGAAAAGGTTTCATTATAGTCAATGCCCCCTCTCTGAGTGAACCCTTTTGCAACTAATCTTGCCTTCTTTTGTTTAACATTCCCTTTTGAGTCTAATTTACTTTTGAAAATCAACTTGTTGTCTATAGTCTTAGCATCTGAAGAAAGTTCAATAAGTTTTCAAACTCTATTCTTTTTCATTGAATTCATTTCATTTTCCATAATACTTAAGCATTTATCTGACTTAGGACATGTCAATGCTTGCTTAAAATTAACAAGATCAACAATATGCCCAATATTAAAATCACTCTCTAACAAATAAACAATGTAATCATTAGGCAATGCAGACATTCTTTCCCTTTATGATCTTTTGACTTATGGCTCAGAAACTAACTCAATCACTGTTGAAAGTTCTTCTTGCTGTCCAAGTTCTTCACTAACAATTTCAATTGGTTGAGAAACAACTTTTTCCTGTATAACAGGAACTTGAACGGTTCACAAAAAGTTCTTTCAATATAGAACTCCCACTATCTCCAACATCATTCTCCAAAAATTTTGCAATAATAGACTCAACAATTCTGGTGTCACGATTAGAACAATAGAACTTATATCCTTTTGATCTATCTGGGCACCCAATAAAATAACCAGGAGTAGATTTTAGGTCTAATTTCTTTTCAAGAAGATTATAAATCCTAACCTTAACTGGAAATCCCCAAACTTTGAAATGAGCCAAACTTGGCTTACAACCTATCCATAATTCAAAAGGAGTTTTTGAAACAGCTTTATTGAGAACTCTATTTAAAATGTACATAGCAATTTTCAAAGCTTCGCCCCATAAATATTCTAGCAAATTTGTTATGCTCATCATACTTCTAACCATATCCTTTAAAGTTTGATTTCATTTTTCAGAAATACCATTATGTTTAGGTGTCCCTGGCATGGTGTATTGAGGCATTATCCCACACCTTTGTAAAAATTTTACAAAATCACTCATGTTTTAACCAGACTCATCATACTTCCGATAATACTCACCACCACGATCAAAACTTACAACCTTAATATTTTTCCCATATTGTTTCTCTACTTCCATTTTGAATATCTTAAATTTCTCAAGAGCAAGGGATTTATCATTAATTAGGTAAACATATCTATAGCAAGAGAAATCATCAATAAAATTTATGAAGTGCTTATTTCCACATATGGTGGAAGGTAAAGGTCCATTAATGTCAGTATATATCAAGTCTAAAATACCATCGCTCCTAGTAGAGCCCTTCTTTATGGATTTAGTCAACTTTCCTCTTATACAGTCCACACAGGTGTTAAAATTTGAAAAATCTAATGAGGGAAGTATCTCAACTTTTACCAATCTCTTCGTTCTTTCTTGTGAAATATGCCCTAACCTCTTGTGCCACAACATAAAAGATGATTTAAGGATTAAAGACATTTTCTTTGCTACACTAATAACATAAGAAACTTCAGTAAAAGAAGCCAAAGACATTCTATATAAACCATCACATTAAAGACGATTTCTAACCAAACGAGAATCATAAAACAACTCAACTTTTCCATTACCAAACTTAAAAGAAAAACCAGAATCACCTAGTTTTGATATAGAAATTAAATTTCGTCTCATTGACGGTACAAAAATTGTGTTTTCCAAAGTAAGAGAAAAACCAGACTCCAAAGATAACTTTACTACTCCGTGTGCTTATGAACCCCTACAAGGAATTCATAATATGAATGTTTGCATCTGAGCCTATCCACTAAGAATTTAAAGGTACATCCACTAAAGAAGACTCAAAACAAATTAAGGCCAAGTAGGTACTTGCAAAGTTCTTCTTCTTCTCTAACCAAGTCTTAAACTTAAAATAATCATTTTACCAATGACCCTTCTTTTTACAAAACTTACATTGATCATTTTTCTTTATAATTCCTTTAGGATCACCAGAAGTCTGACCTCCAAATTTTTTATTGTGTTGATTGCGGTGTGACTTATTGCCTTTATGGAACTTAGACTTATGATTTTGAGAAGACCACTTGTTCTGTTGTGGCTGAAAAGCCAATTGCACAGTTTCAACAGTCTCACGACACATCGTATACTCCTTTTGGGCACATACTACTATTAAATCATTTAAATCTCATTTATCCCGCTGAACAAGCAACATTTAGCTAATTAAACTGGTTAGGAAGGCTATTGAGAACATGATAGACTAGAAAAGGCTCTACAATGAAAATTTTAAGGGCTTCTAGCTTAGAGGATATATGTATAATTTTCATAATATACTCCCTAACTCGACTTGTACCATCATATTTCATACTCATTAATCTATCTATCATATATCTAGTTTCAGCTTTATCAGACTCAACAAACCTTTTTCCTATGGCATCCACAAAATTTTTAGTATTGTCATTGTCCAGAGTAGCTCCCATAATGGAATCAGATATAGAACGTTTGATGATCTTTAAACAAAGCCTGTCAGCTCTTTCCCACTTTTGATATTCAGCCACAAATTCAGCAGTGCTCTTGACAGTAGGTTTTGAAAACTGCTCCTCCATGGCAAAATCCAATCCCAAAAGACCAAGTGCTATTTCTACGTCTCATTTCCATCTCACATAATTATTTCCAGTCAAAGTTTAAATAGCAAATAATTGACTTGAAAGAGATGAGGCACTCAAAACTGTGGAAACGTGAAACAATACATTTTAGTTAATTATCATCCAAACTTGATGCATGCAGTCAATGGATAATAACAAATCTATCTAATTAACATAGGCTATTAATTAGACAGTCTGTAATTAAGTTCGAAACCATATGAGCTTCATTACGGTAAAAGTTTTGGTGCATCATTGTAAAGTCACTTTTGGGCTAACTAAACAACATGCTATAAAACACTCTTAAAACATATCATGAAGCTAACTAATAAAATCATATCAGTTTTTGAAATGCCATCACCTTTAGGTAGAAGGAAATTTCTAGACTAATGCAATCTCATTAACTACCTCATGCCATTTTTTTTTTAAATATCACACATAATAACACATTTGGGCAAGATATTATGTGCAATAATTTATAAAAAATGAATAAATATGAATGAGTGTGCCACTTTGGTCGCTACCACACACTAACATTGCAAAATATTTCTCTTTATGAGAAAATAAGGATAGTCTTAATGCCCATGAAAATTTAATCACAAAATAGTAATCATAATCATCAACTTAACACAATCAAAGTCATAGTTCAAATGTGATTGGGAGACAAAACAGTATGAACAAATCAAGCATATATGACAACAAATATATCTTAAAATTAAATATGAACTTGAAAAGCATATATTTACAAAAAAAATGCTCATAACAAGTTGCAAAATTAATATGCATCCAAAAACATACTTAAAGAGAGAGTACATGATATATATGCATAGATCATATAAGACAATGAATATTCTCCGAAAAATATTACAATAATCAATACACTATAGCCCCTCAAAATTTGTGTAAATAATATTCAAAATTATAAAACAGTGTCTTATGATGGTACTAAAATTTTTCCAAAAATATATAAAAATTTAATAAGGCGAGTTAATAAATACTAGAAAAAGAAAAGAACAACAACAATTTTTCCAAAATCTGATTTTGATATACTTTTGATGAATTTTATCAGTCTTTCAATTATTATTATGGAATTTGATTTTCTTTTCACTAAATTATTCCTAAAAATAAAAAATTTAAAAGAATCCATAAAACATAACCATAAGACCCGATTAATATATCAAAAGAACAAGGAGATTGAGAGGAATAAAAGCCTTAACGTTTTGAAGATTTACAAGAAATGAATTTCAACGAGTTTGATTTTGAGTGTTTAGGTTGTATAGGAAAAAATGAAAAACACATAACATACGAACACTATTTTATAAATGATTATGATCCTAGCATGAAACTGAGCTCTAATTCTAATTGTTGTAAATATTGTAAATCATGCCAAGAATAATAATCACAATCATCAAATTACATTTTAGAAAAATTCCCATGGAAAACATCTTGAAAGCAAATCTTGATACTCCACAAATATTAGCAGCCAAATATTCTCCTCCTTAGTCCTCACAAAATATTAGCCTTCAATGGGGCAATCCAATAGACATGTATGGAGAGGAGATGGGACCTACCCTCATATATAGAAAACTTATGGAGTCCTCCCATTAAAGACTCAAATCCCAACAAGGTTTAAGAAATTTCTGAAATAAAATCTTTAAGCTTCATGGCCTACATATGTAATTTACCACATTAAATAGGGTATAATCATATATTACTAAGGTGCAAAAAACCCCCCAAATGACCTCTCAACATATTGGGTTTAATTAAAGTACCATAATGAGCTATATATCTAAGCTTTTTATAAAACCCAAAAAATGCAATCAAATGAAGCCTATATTTTGAAATTATTCTAACATTATATGCATTAGTTAATGTTAGAAGAAAAAAAGTATGTTAAAGTGTACGGGCCAAATATGATAAAGAGGAAATTTTGAGATTAAGGAGATGTTAGGGGAATGAGATGAAATAAGAAATCTGTAAATAGTAGTAAAATTGTTTATGTTAATTTAGATGTTTTATTGGGTTTTTAGAAATTAAATGAGAGAGAAAATATTGAATAAAAATATTAAAGTTAAAATATTATTATAATATTATTTTTAATATTATTTTTATTTTATAATTGGAAAAGGTTGGATTATTTTTGTATTTTGTTTGAAAGTTTAAGAAAGTTGTAATGATTAGGTTGATTAGATGAAAATGTTAAAAATTAAAATAAAAAAAATTTTGTATTTGAGTGATGTTTGGAAAGTAAATGAAATGAGAAATTTTGAGATGAGATAAGAGGAGATGAAACCATATCTATTCCCAAACAAATCCCTAAGTAGTTATGAGTTTCAGACAATGAAAAAATAAAGGTTGCCTCATTAATTTATGTGAGAGTTGTGATGCGAGTTTGGATGGGTCACATGACTTGCATAGGCTAAAGCTATAAGACTCATCTATGGAGTTAATGTGATTTTCGGGTACATGGCAGTAGTAGGATGAATTGTTTGGACATGAAAATTAAGAGGATTTCGTCATTTAGGTTAAACAATATTTTTTAGTGTCATGACATGAAAATTAAGAGGAATTCGTCATTTAGGTTAAACAATATTTTTGAGTGTCATGTGAATATTTATTTTAAAGAAGTATTATGTGATTTTGATGGTGAAATTAATTACTATACGTGGGCCCAATTAAATGATGGTTACAGACCGAAAATTGGCGATTTTGGGCCATGGAGTGAAATTAAGATTTTTTAAAAATTTTTGTTATAGCCAATGAATCATTCATTCCAATAATAAAAGTCCTTACAAGATATTGTTTTTATCAAGCCATACAGCTTGTAATACAAAAGAAGGACAAGATCCCCACCACATATCAATATCCTCAACATTCCATGCATTCCTTGCTAATTGATGCATTGCCACATTACATGGTGTAATGGCCTGCCGATATGAAAATTTGAACTTGTTGAAAGCCCCTCAGCATGCGACGAATATCCTGAATAAGAAAAGCAAAATCTGTTAAACACTCAGTTTGGGAGTTCACAAAGCATTTACAAGAAATAATCTTTATTTTTTTACTTATGCATATATGTTTCGAGAAAGTGGCGAAATTTAAAAAAGATGAGTTATTTTAGGTCATGGTCATGATTTGTAGTACCATAGCTTTGCATGAAATTACAAGGTTATTAAATTACAGATTTACGTGTTGGATGCATATGGTTAAAATGTCATGTCAGGTCAGTTTTAGGTGCTTAAGGTTGAAAAAAGGTGGTCGCTTTTATTTTATCAAGGTTATTGACTTTTGAGCTACAAGATGACATAGGTAACGGATTTGACATAGATTGACTGACTGGATATTTGAATAATTATGAGATGAAGAAAAAAAAATTTTGAGTAGGTATTACGAGTCGTCTTAGGTTACGAGTAGTCTTATTAGGAGAAGTTCTAATTATTCTTTAATCTAGTTAATGGTGCACTCGCAATGGAAATTGGCGTAAGGACATGTTAAATGTAGGTGCCGTACGTGGAAGTTATGTGACTGCATGAAAGGTGTTTTTCAACTTGGAGGTGATTTTGCATATGGCTCGAGGTAAGTGACTATGTTCATACCCTTCTTAATGTTTTATATAAATAGAAATATCATTTTTGCAAACTATGCTATATATACATTATTGTAATGCCCCATTAGAAATCTAAACTACATCTAGGCCTATACTCCAAAATTATTAGTCAATGGTACAATTGGAATCCGATTAGAACTATTATAAAGAGTTATGATTTCTCATTCTCAAGCAATATGGAATCTCATATACCATATATTCTTATAACTTACAAGCCAGTATGGGGTATCACAATCTCCCCCCTTAAATTCCTAACGTCCTTATCGAGCCAGTATATCGTAGGTGGCAGAACTCAAGTCACATTTCTGGACGTTGGGGTAGGTTTTGATATCATTTATAATGCTCCAATGGAGGTTCAAGCCATATCTAGGCATATACTCCAAAATGACTAGTTAATTATACAATTAGAGTCACATTGAAACTATTATAAAGATAAAAAAAAAACTTCTCATTTTCAAACAATACAGAATCTCATACAACATCTACCATTATCATTTATCAGTACATGTTTTAAGGATATATGTGTACAAATATTCCCTTAACAACCACTTTTACATGTAACCTTATTATTACATGCGATGCATGAATGCAATGACTGCATGTTATATATATATATATATAAACTGTAATAGTTACAAAGAGATTCCACAAAAATAAACTCACAAACTGACGTTGTTTTATATGATACATTAGATATACTTTGTGATACACCGTATTTACGTGTTTTTTAATTAAGTAAATTATTTTATTAATTAATATTATGAACTTTCTTGGTTTAAATTTTAGACGATTTAAGTGGTGTTATTTTATGATTTTTAACTGTGAAATTTAATTTATAGTGTTTTCATGTTTTAAATATGGTTCATTATTTAAATTGCTCTGTATTCTAAATTATTTTATTTAACTTGCTGTTTTGAAAATTATTTTCGTTAGATCAGTTTTAAGAACCTGAGTTGAAAAAGGCTGGACCTCATTTATTTCACTTCCTTTTTCTTTTCTCTTTTTCTTTTTCCCTTTTCTCTTTTTCTTCTTTCCTTTTTTTACTGTCTTTTTCTTTTTCCTCCCCTGCCTTTCTCTTCCCGTGCGCGAGCTCCCCCTCCCCTTTCTCTCTTCTATTTGATTCAACCTTCCCCACCCCCGCCGTGCTCCGCCACCCTTCATCACCGCCGGGCTCATCAGACTCCCCTCACTCCAGCAACCATTTCCCTTCATTTTCATCCCCAACCAAGCCACCATTCTCTTTTTCCTCCAACGCCGGCGTCACGCCACATTTGGCCACCACCTCTTCAACACTTCATCACCGACCTCCCAACTACTTAACCCACCCTTCCCCAGCTCCGATCCGCCACTAAATGAAGCTCATCCATTGCATTTTTCGATTTGAGCTTTTTGGTCTCCAACCCCCACCCACGGCCAACCACCACTACCATTAGCTTTACTAATACCCCTAAGCCCTTCTCTAATCATCTCAAGTCTTCATTTGTCTCCATTTAAAAGTTAGGTTTTTGAGACCCACAGCCCTTGTCCATTTTGTGTTGTTGTGTGATTGTGCCACCACTTCTAGCACCTCTATGATCCTCCAAAAATTATATTATAGCGTTGTAAGTAATTTTTCAAATATCTTTTTGAGATTTAAATATATTTTGCACTAACAATTTACTATGATTTGGTTGGTTGTGCCGAACGTTGAGTCCGAAGAGTTTGGGGGTCTGTTGAATTGGATGATGAAGTTGTTTGTGTGATTGGATTATGCTAGGATTTGTTGGCTATTGAATATTTGTGTCATGTCATATACATTACATAATTGCACGCATGTTCATGTTTGTAAATGAAAACTGGGTTTTTGCATAATTGCATACATGTTCATGTGTATATTTGAAAATTGAATTTTCATGAGAGATATGATTTTTGGGCATGTTTGAAATGAATTGATTGACAAGAATGAAAGAAAGGAAAAATGAACTATAGGGATGGTGGTAAGCAAGGACGGTGGTAGAGTCTCACCTGTGATTCCCGCCTACGGTGCATGCAGTAGGGATGGTAAGCAAGGATGGTGGTAGTCCCACCTGTGATTCTTGCCTATAGTGCATGCAGTAGGGATGGTGGTAGAATCCTTCCTGTGATTCCTGCCTACAGTGTTAGTAGTAGGGATGGTAGTAGTCCCGTCTGTGATTTCCGCCTATAAGCAGGGATGATGGTAGTCCCGTCTGCGATTTTCACCTACAATGCAAGTTGTACGGATAGTAGTAAACAGGGATGGTGGTAGTCCCATTTGTGATTCTCACCTACGGTGCATGCAGTAGGGATGGTGGTAGTCCCGCCTGCGATTCCCGCCTATAGGAATTGGATAAATGGATATGTTAGGCCATTTTCTAGGAAAAATGTGGTTTGTGGTTTAATGGATATAAGGAACATTTTCTGAAAAAATTGTGGATAAGCTTAGGCCATTTTCTGGGAAAATGGCGAATGATAATTAAGAGGGGTCAAATGAGATTTTTGGGGTAAGTTGGAAAATGGTCATTTTCGGGAAAAATGATAGTTTTGACCTCATGCACGCTCATCATATGCACCTATACATGTTGGTTGCATTAATATGTTTTTATCTCATGGGTTGGTTGGGTGATTACTTACTAAGATTCACAATATGACTGTATTCGATACCCTACAGTTTCGTTTTATGGAACCGTAGATTTTGATGCATATGAAGACATTGAACCTGAGGGATCGACTCCGCCGAGGAGTGACATATGGTCGCTTTTTGAATTATGGGATTTGTACTTTATTTTCACAGATAACTGTATAATTTTCAGAAATACAGTTATTTCAGTAAATTTGTATTTAAAATTCTAGTACTTAGTTGACTTATTCAATTTATCCGCTGCATTTTTGTTGTACACTTTCTGCATGTACGCACACTTGGCACTTATCGTTGGGATACGTGACCCATGTTGCCATCATCCCGATGTCACGATTCTCATGTTTCCGTACGTAGGAGTCGGGGCGTCACATACTTTACAATAAAAGTAGAATTACAATATAAAATAACACATCAATCCACGTCAGTTTGTGAGCTTATTTTTGTAATATTTCTTTGTAGCTAAAGCATTTATATATGTGTATATATATATATATATATATAGTATCAGAATATATTAAATAAATGAAAGATAAAGAAATGAAAGGCTAAAGGAAAAGGAAAGGAAATTGATTGAAATGAATGTTGAATGTTTGAGGTAAAATACTTAAAGGCCATGACAGTGAAGACTATACCATGAGGTTGGGGCAGATTGCAATGCCGGAATGCATAATTGGCGATGCACCTGGTGATGACCCAATCTTGAGAGGCTAGATTCTTATCTGCTAGCCACAAAAAGAGTCATGACCACAAGTGTCGCCAACCCTAACACACATGGTCCATAGTGTGTACCTACAATGAGGTTAAAGAGGTAAGAATGTTAAGGCAAAATGAGGGGTAAGGTGACCGAATCTTAATGAATGACTAAACTATATGGCTAGGGAATGTATCTATAAGTATTACTCTCCATGAATAAGATGAATGTGATTAGGAATGTTATTGCATAACTGAAAACCTATATTCTTATATAGTTACATAATGAAATAGTTCTTATTGAGTATTCGACTTATTTTTGTTTTAAATGTGTGACTGCTCCAGATAATGCTCAAAGTTAGATTAAGGTTGTAGGACAAGACATGGCTCAATGAGAATAGTCAGAAGCCTAAGTCATGTACAAATAACTAAATCATGTATAGAGGTTTTATTTTATACTGTTGATAGAAAAAGAGTTAAGAAATTTGATTTTATAAATCTTTTTGCAAACTCTCTTATAATTTTATAAAGCACATGTTATGTTTATGAAATTAAATCTTTTGTACCAACCGCTTCAAAAGAAAAAATAAATAAATTTTTTATAGTCAAGATTAATAGCATCTCATTTCCCTAAATTTCTAAAATTGACGTTATCCTAAACCTAGGGGCGAAAACTCCTCCCCTCTTTTTTTTTAACAATTTAATTTTACGTAAGTTTTATTATTATTTTGATTTGATGTTAGAGACTTCATTTGATGTATTTGTTTTTCCGATTCTTAGTACTTTTGAAACTTATAAAATATTAGGTTGTATTTTTATTTAAAAATCTGTAACATATTATGTAAGGGGTTTTTACCGTCTTCCTTCTAGCCCTAGCCTGGGCCAACCAGGGACCAAGAAGAAAGGCCCACGACCCAACAGAAATGGGCCCCTTAGCCTAACCCATGGGCAATCCCAGGGGACGCCTTGATCTGGCAGCTCCTCGAGCAATACCCGACCTTTGAGTACATGTCTGCACAGGACAGCGAGAAATAAGGAGGAACTTTTGATTCTTTGACATAGCTTCATCAACGAGCCACAAGGAACACCAACATAACAAGGCCAAACGGGGAACCACACTGCATTAATGGCAACCCAACCCGAGCCATGCGCCACAGGTGCCGTCACAGAGGAACGCCACATTAAAAAGACTGATAACGAAGAATAGTAAGAAGGACAGGGGCTCCATGAGAACGAAGAGGATCTGTCCCCTCCTCAAGCATCAATATAAACAGCCATCCCTAAGTAGGAGGAAAATAGGGCTCTCTCAATTCTCTCTATCGGTGATTACTTACAAACATCCAAGAAACCTTTTACTGACTTAGGCATCAGAGGCTCCTCGGCCCTAAGGCCACCCTCCCCAAGCTTTATTTTCTCTGTATTTTGCAGCCCAGAGTTGAAGACTCAAGTCATAGGAACCTAGCCCAAAGGTTTACAAAACACAACGTTAATATTTGGTACCATCTATGGGATCCTTTAAAAGACCCTTATAGGTCTTGCATGTACTTCGTATGCCCGCGACAACCTGTTCACAGGTGACTTGGGGCCAAGACAAAATCGCCATGGAAGCAAGGTTGAAAGCCATGGAGGAGTGGGTAACCACGCTAATGGGCAAAGTACAAGAATTTCATTCGGAGAACGAGGACCTGCGAAAACCTTGTCAGGAACACACCAAGGAGGTCGAACTCGGCAATGGTGAGCACGAAGAGTCCTGGAACACAAGAGTATGGGCAAACGATGTAGAGGAAAGAAAAAATATGAAGGAAGAAATTCACAAAGAAAAAGTATGAGGAGATTGCGAAGAAGGTGGGCACATCGTCTTCGGTGGACCAACTGCTCGCAAGCACTGGTTTGCCTTACACGGAGGAGGTCATGGTCGTCCCTCTACCCCGGAAGTTCAGGATTCTCACCATGGAGGGCGAGACCCTCTCAAGCATTTGGACACTTTTAAAGCTCACATGACACTACATGGCTACCTCGACGAAGTAGCATGCAGAGCGTTTCCGCTGACCTTGAAAAGGCCTACGTAAGTGTGGTTTGGGTCTCTGGCGCCCGGTTCCGTGGATAGCGAAGGCATGAGTTGGCCCGACTCTTCCTGACCTAGTTCATGTCAAGCCAAAGAAGGCGATGCCTCGCGGCTTACCTTATCACCATTAAACAAACCGAGAAAGAGAGTCTGAAGACATACTAGGCAAGGTTCAATAGAGAGCGCATAACCACCGATGACCAAGACGAGAAGATAACCTTGGCGGCACTCCTAGGGGGAGTATGGCCTCGATCCCAGTTCATGGCGAAGTTGGCCAGAAGAACCTCTGTAATGTTGTGAGAATTCATGGACTAGATCGACAACTTCTTCAATGCTAAAGACACCCTTTGAGCCCTGATGGAGCCAAGGAAAACGGAGTTGGAGAGAGTGAAATGGAGGGCCAAAACCCCAACTAAGGCCAAGGTCCCCGAGAAGCTGGAGAAAGGTTCCCACAACAAGAAAAGGGAAGAGGTCCCCAAGCGAGGACCAGGACCTTGCTTTGATCGGCCCACGTTCACCATCGAAGAAGCTGACCACCCCTCCACTCGTGGGGACGATGACAGAAGCATGGGTCGTCGCTACTGAGTGTATCACAGGTCCACTCCCACAACACTAAGAACTGTAGCTCTCACCAGGAGGGGAGAGGACACGCAGAGCAAACAAGGCTGCGATACCCACCCCTCAGGAGGTAGGATCAGGAAAGAAGGGGAAGGTTGAGGGAGAGAAGCACTAATCAAACTGACCAACGTGGGTGGAAAGAAAGCCCATGCAGGCGGCCACCGGTACAAGCTCAACAGCACAACCGTCCCTGATAACCACCATGGGAGGGCCCCCTACTCGGGGAATCCAGACCATCGTTGGAGGTTTCGCAGGCAGAGGCGCCACCTCCTCCAGTAAGAAAGCGCACACGCGATGAGCTCGGTACCAACGAAGTGTACTCGATAGAGTACCAGGAAGAACGATGAAAAAGGGGTATTGTACCCCTACGACGACGTGCTAGTCACAACAATGTTGGTCGCCAACTTCACCACCGAAGGATCCTCATCAACAACGGTAGCTCCCACGACATCTTATTCTGGGAAGCTTTCACCCGAATGGGAATCGATGTTGCTCGACAATAACCAGCCCCAACGCCACTTAATGGTTTCTTCGGGGACATAGTCCACCCCGTGGGAACCATCGTGCTGTCGATCCTCGCGGGAAGTGCCCCCTGTACAACCGCAATCATGGTCAACTTCCTAGTGGTGAAGGCCCCATCGTCTTACAACGCCATCATCAGCAGGCCTGCCCTCAATAGCCTACAAGCAGTCACCTGAACCTATCACCTCAAGATGAAGTTCTCGACTCACCAAGGAGTAGGAGAAGTCCGAGGGGAACAAGTCTTGGCGTGGGAGTGTTATGTTTAGGAGCTCAAGAGCCCAAGCAAGCCTTAGTCCATGACCTGCCTTGCTGAGCTCGTGGGGGGTGGAGAGGGTGCAAGAAGAGGGATGCAAGGTGCTAAGGGCAGAGGTGTCGCAAGAAAAAGCTCATCGACTGAGGACCCCGTTCCCACTCTTTTTATTTTGTGAATTTCGTCAAACACTGTAAATTCTTATTGATTAATAAAAGGGTGTCATTTTTCAGAAAAACAAGATGATCTCTTAATAATGTGAGCAACGGGTGATAACTTTACTGCCCAACATTTACCTTCCCTGCAATGCCAACAGGTGGGAGCAGGTCCAATCGTAAACTGTCTGAACAACTTACTCTCCAAGGTGCAAAAGAAGAGAGTTGGGCCGAAGGCTGCTCTGCCTCTCCTGTGGTAGAGAGCGGGTCCAACCCCCCAGCGACCCGAATAACTTGCCCTAACCCCTATCATAGCGAAGAGTGGACCAACAGCATCCTGTCCGAAAAAGTTTACCTCTTTGCAGGATGCCAAAAGGATGGGTGCAATGCCAAAGACTGCTTAATCCTTTCCTATGGTGGAGTGCGGGTCAGCCCTCGACCACCCGAAGATAAAGACTACCTTCCTTGTGTGCGTTAACATGCGGGAGCAAGTCTAGTCACAAATTGCCCTAACAACTTACCTCTCTGCAGGGCAAAAGATGAGGGTTAGGCTGAAAGCCGCTCTAACCCTCCTGTGATCAAGAGCGGGTCATGCCACCCCAGGCGGCTTGAACAACTTACCCTAACCTCTGCTGCAACGAAGAGTGGGTCCAGCACCATTCTGGCCCAACACTTACCTTTCATGTGATGTCAACAGGCGGGAGTGGGTCCAATTGCAAATTTCCCAAACAGCGTACCTCCCACAGGATGAAGGGGAAAGTGAGGCAAAAGGCCACTCTACCCCTCCCGCGAAGAGGAGCAAGTCATGCCCCCTCAACAGCCCGAACAACTTACCCTGACCCCCATCATGGTGACGAGCGGTCAGCTGCATCGTTGTCCGAACTTACCTTCCTGCTATATACTGAAGGGATAGGTGTAATGTCAAAAGTTGTTTTATCCCTCCCGCGGCAAAGTGGTGGCCAATCCTCAGCTTCCCAAAAGAGAAATTGAAGTTACATTCCTTGTAAGCGTCAACAAGCGAGAGCGAGTTCGTAACAAAATTGCCAGCAAACTTACCTCCCCGCAGGGTTCAAAGGGATGGGTATGCCGAAGGCTGCCTTACCCCTCCCGCAAAAGAGAGCGGGTCTAGCCCCTCAGGCGACCTGAATACTTACCTCGACCTCTGTTGCGAACGAAGAGTATGCCCAACTCCAGCGAGACCCAAATCTTACATTTCCCTATGATGTCAACGAGCAAGAGCAGGTCCAAACACAAATTGCCAAAATTTGTTGCCTCTTCGCGGGATTAGAGAGGATCTATCCCCTCCTCAAGTACTTGTATAAATAGCCATTCCCCGATACGAGGAAAAGAGGGGCTCTCTCAATTCTCTTTCTCAGTGATTACTTACAAATATCCAAGAAACCTTTTGCTAACTTAAGTATCGGAGGCTCCTCGACCCCAAGGCTGTCCTCCCCAAGCTTCATTTTCTTTGTATTTTGCAGGCCCAACGTTAAAGACCTAATTCGCTAGAACTTGGCCCAAAAGCATACGACACACTACGTTAATATATTAGATTATGTGTAATAAGTATGACACGTATCAGTTTTATATTTGCAAGCAATATATAATATTTTTCAAGTGGCAAAATGCCCAATTAGTAAATTAGGCACGTATGGACATAATTAGTTAGTTACAATTTTTTAAAATCTAAAATATTAATATTACAAATATATTAAAAAAAATTTATTGGCAAACCGATGAAAACTCTGGTACTAAATTTATAATTAACTCAAAAAATTATTTATCTAATGTTTCATGTTTCTTGTTTGAAAAGGCATGCGAGATCATCAACTGCTATTTTATATTTAATTCTGTTATATATAATTATTTTTGTGTATTTTTTGTACACTCATTAATGTGACGGGACTCAACATTTATTTTATATTTAAACAAAATAACGTAGCTAATTATATTAACGGAATAAGTAAGAAGAAAGTAAATGGAACTACATATAGAATTTTTTATTCAATTTTAAAACTAAACGAAAATCTATTTTGCAACGCGGTATGGTTGTTGTTAATAATAAGTCACTGATTGAGGTCCTTGTAAAATGGAGAGGTGCACCTGAAGTGAATTCTTCTTGGGTTCCTATAGATCATCAGTTGAGGTGCCAATACCCCCAACCTTGTAGATACGTAGGGTCTAAGGGAATGTCACGAGGTGCAGTGAATGGAATCGAAGGATGAAGTAGCAGTGTATAAAAGAGAGGAGCAGGCCGTACCGGGCACGTGATCAATTAATGTGCCAATTTGCATAATTGCCCTTTCATTTGTAACGACATTAATGTTGATAATTCTTGGAACTAATGATTCATCTTTGTTTTTATTTTTTCTTTCTTTTTACGTTGTGATTTCTCTTGAACGGAAAATAACTGGAAGGTTCGTGACATTTGTCGTGGGGCAGTTGATTTGACGGCATGCATGCATGGCCAATCTACTGAAACCTCGTGACGTGGGCATGCTTGTCAATTTCACTTGCGTTTGCCTCCCATCAATAGTCGCGTTGACAACACTGAAGTTGTGGTGGACCCGAAGCAAGCGGCTCAAATCTCGCCTCTTATTATGCCTAAATTGCCCACGGCAATTGCTATGGTTTGAAGTACTTATTTTATTTTATTTTTAGTATTATTTTTTAACATTTTGGGGAAAGGCTTGTGGGTTTCGGGCTTCGAATTTCAGATTTCTATTTGGAGGCCGAGGATTACATTTACGCCAATCAAATTACAGACTTTTGATATATTTGAAAGCGAAAAATTTAATTATAAGCATAATTATGTACTAATATGTGTATTAATTTATTGTGATTAGTTAAAAAGTATATTTTATTAAAAACGGTGTTAATTTAAATTTTAAGTATGAAAGAATCAATATTGATACGCAGATTAGTACGTGATTTTGCTTGTACGTAGCAAAATTCATTTGAAAGATTAAAGTACTTGGTTAGAGATGAAGCTTTTTGTACGTTCTATATAGGGGTGTAAAAAAAAATCAATAAATCGATAAATCGGAGTAGATCGGATCAAATTGGTGGGATCGGTCCAGTTCCGAATTAAGTTCAGTCCGGTACCGATTTTATTTTTTTAAAACCGGTCAAAATCGGTCCGGTTTCGATTTTTCTTTTTCTAAAACCAGATTGGACCAGTTTATATATATTTTAATTTTTTATATTGTATATAATATTTATATATAATATATAACTATATATAAAATAGTTTTGTATTATATGATAAATTACTAATTAATATAATATTAAAATTTAAAATCTTATATCACTTTTTTTATTGAATTAATAGTTATACTAATATTATATAGTGCATATTAATAGTTATACTAATACTATATCACTATATATTATAATATACTATAAGATATCATTATATTACATATTATAATTATCATTATAGTCTATAATATAATTATAATATATATTATAATATACTACAATATATTATCACTATAATATTATATACTATAATATATAATATAGTACATTAAAACCGGTAAAACAGGATCGAACCAGACTGAAAACCGGTAAAATCGGAGTACCGGTTTAGGAGGGTAACCAGTGCATAATCAGTTTTGAAAAATACAAAACTGTTGCATACCAGTTCGGTCCTAAATTTTGTCTAAAACCGGACCGGTTACACCCCTAGTTCTATAAGATTATATTTTAGTAGTGAGGTAATTTCAAATATTAATGATAGTAAAATTGTAATGAAAAAATAATGATAAAGTATTAAATAGTACTGAATAGAAGTAAAAAATAATGAAAAGTATGTAAATAATAATAATAAAATAATAAATAATAGTGGAGTATTTTCAAAATAACCGAGTTCAAATCTAACACAACTAGTTGGTAATGTGAGTTCTAGATTAAGATCTAATCTAAATAAAAAGATAAATAAAATAAAATAATAATAAGTCTTGTAGTATTTGCTGTTAAAAAATTCTATTTATCATTCTCTACACTATACACCAATATGTGATTATTCATTTTTATCATGATATTTAAACACACATATGTTAATATCTAAATATGTATGTTTAAATAAAATAATAAAAATGACAAATCAGATGTCAGTATGTGATATGGGGATGATAAGTATCATTTCTCTTTATTGTTATCATATAGATTTTTGGATAAGAGCAATAGTATTCTTCGTTCTGGATCTCAGCATTCTGTCGTAACACATTTTGATTAAGGTTTGATAAGTAAGATGAGAATTTTTAGTTGAGATAAAAGTTTAAAATATTATTTTTGAGTATTATTATTGTTTAGAGATTTGAAAAAGTTGTATTAGAATTTAAAAAAATTAAATTATTTATTATATTTTATATATAAATTTGAAAAAAATTATAATGATGATATGAAAATTTTAAATTAAGATGGATCTTTCATACCTGCCCTAAGTTTGTAAGTCAACTACATGTAAAGAAGATAACTTAAATTGTGACACATCAACCACCACCACCGTGTGAAATGATAAAATTTCATCCTAAAAATTATATTTTTCTTTGGGATAATGAAATATTCTCTCTCACTTGCATTTTGGAGTTCGAAAAGGAATTAATTTAGGAATTAGATTTATTTTTATTTAAGCTGAAGTTTAACAACAATATTTATGAAACATTTCTGTGATTACAAAAGCTATTTTATGTGGGATCCAATATATTTATGTTAAATTAAAATATTAATATTTGAGTAATGCTACGTATAGTCATTAAGTATGTAAGCGGTGTGTAATCATTTTAAAAAAGAGTTGAATCCATTATTAAAATTTTTTTTTTCATATAAGTCTAGTATTTATTCATTTTTTTAAAGTGATTACACGAAACTTATGCACTCACGACTATAAATATCATTTCTCTTAATATATATATATATTTTATCATTGTGGGATCCACTTCAATTATGTTTTTGGTGCCTTGAAAAAAAAAGTTTGCATATATATATATATATGAGTACTATTATATTTATAAAATAATTTCACAAACTGACGTGATTTCATCTGATCCATTATATCTACTTTACAATAAAAATAACTTTATAATATGACAAACCACATAAAATTATGTTAATCTGTGAGATTATTTTTATGTAATCCGTTTATGACTAAAGTATTTCCATATATATATATATATATATAATATATCATTATGTAAATTGGCACCCATCTTCTACACAAAACACGCCATAGTTTTCTTTCACCAAACTAATTAAACTTCAATTAAAGAACGATTCGATTAATAATAAGGCTATGAGTCTATGACCTTCCCCCAAAAAACAGAGTTTGGTGAATTTGATAAGAGACAATGTTAGGTGCAGGCCATAAAAAAGACGTTAACAAAGGCATGGAGAGGAATAAATTGGATTAATTGTTGACTATGGGGAGTGACTTGATTCAAACACAACTCTTAAATCAATGTGATGAATCAGCATTTTCCAAGTGTTTGCTGCCGAGAGATGGAATTGAAGGGTTTTTATTGTACTTTGTCCAGCTTTGATGATTATGGTCTCACCAACAAAGCTTGGGATTGAAGATTAATAATAGCACTCCAACTTCTTTTAAGGTCCGACTTGGATATAAAAATCTTCTAATTCATTTCATTTAATAATTATAAATTTTTAAAATTTTTAATTTTTATAATATTATTTAAAATAATAATAATAATATTATTATTATTAAAAAAATAATATTTTATTCAACTTTTATCTTTCAACTCGTTTCAACTTACTGTCCAAACTTTCTCAATTCTTTTCCATCCCCTTAATCCCTCAACAAAAGTTTTTTAAATCTTTTTTTTTCTATGAATAAAATTGTGAAGACTGCAATTATGCATTGAGTATTTCAATAATGTTAATTCCATGCATGTTGGTAACAATAAAAGACTAAAATTAAAAATTAAAACTCCCTCTAGAAGCCTTGTATATTTGTAATTATTGTTATCTCACTTTATGGCACAGATAAAGAATAAAAAAGCACACAAAACTATCATTATCAATGCTGCATGATCATTAGCTTCTTTACTAAACTTTCATTTATTTCTTAAAACCTCAATATTTGTAAAATAAATAATAAATGAAGGAGGTTAGATAATTTAATACACAACAGCCTCGAGTATTTTTTTTAAAAATAAATAAATTTAAAAATTTATATAAAAAAATTAATTTTTAATGATAAGTCTCACTTTTATGTATGAGATTCGTACATCTTAAAATTGTATATAATTAAAAATGACAAAATGTTAATATATATAATATACATGTTAAATATATTATTATTTTATTTTTAAACTATTATCAAACAAAATTAACTAAAAAATTAAAATAAGATCATTTATGAATCTTATATTTTATATTATTTTTTATTTATATTTATGAATTAAACAAAAGTAAAGCGGTCTTTCAGTGTTGGAGGTGACGTTCCCAAATCGAACGTTGGAGCCCGGAGCCACCCAACCACCTCGTAGTTCTGTTTTGGAGAACCGTCTTTCTTTTTCTTCTTTTCTCTTCTTTTTTCTTTTTTATTTTGTCTTGTTTTGTTTTATTTTGGGANTAGAAGCCTTGTATATTTGTAATTATTGTTATCTCACTTTATGGCACAGATAAAGAATAAAAAAGCACACAAAACTATCATTATCAATGCTGCATGATCATTAGCTTCTTTACTAAACTTTCATTTATTTCCTAAAACCTCAACATTTGTAAAATAAATAATAAATGAAGGAGGTTAGATAATTTAATACACAACAGCCTCCAGTATATTTTTTAAAATAAATAAATTTAAAATTTTATATAAAAAATTAATTTTTAATGATGAGTCTCACTTTTATGTATGAGATTTGTACATCTTAAAATTATATATAATTAAAAATGACAAAATGTTAATATATATAATATACATGTTAAATATATTATTATTATTTTATTTTTAAACTATTATCAAACAAAATTAACTAAAAAGTTAAAATAAGATCATTTATGAATTTCATATTTTATATTATTTTTTATTTATATTTATGAATTAAACAAAAATAAAGCGGTCTTTCAGGTCTTGTTTGTTTACACAAAATCAAAAATCTCATCTCATCTCATCTCAACTCATAATTACACATTTTTCAAATCTCCATATAATTTTTTCAAATTCTCATATAAAATATAATAAACAATTTCACTTTTTTAAATCTCAATATAAAATTAATATTATAAAATTATATTATAATAATATTTTATTTATTACTATTTAAAATATCTCATTTCACATTAGTGTAACCAAACGGGAACTCAGTATTGTTGGAGGTGACGATCCCAAATCGAACGTTGGAGCCCGGAGCCACCCAACCACCTCGTAGTTTTGTTTTTGAGAACCGTCTTTCTTTTTCTTTTCTCTTCTTTTTTCTTTTTTATTTTGTCTTGTTTTGTTTTATTTTGAGAAATCATTATCTGACAAGTGAAAAGGATAGACACGTGAGGGTCCCAGTACGGCTTTTTGAACGCTAAACAGTCTCACTTTTCCTGATAGAATAACGTTGTGTTTGATGCTTACAGCGAAGCCCGAGTTTTGTTCCAACTTCAACAATTTCGTCTCCTGCTCCTGCTCTCTAGCAGATATTACGGCCATCAAATCCTTCGTTTTCTTTCGTTTCGTCTTTCCCATCTCGGCTACAGTATTTTCTAAAGTTGGTCTCTCAGTCCTTTTCTTATTTATTATTATTTTTTTTTCTAGACATATTGAGTTTAGCTTTCTTAGTGTAGAAGAGATTGTGTTTTTCTCAGGCCTTGAGGAGTTTAGTCGTCACTTCTGACTTCCAGTTTGATGTATTGTTTGCTTTGGGTTTTGATGGCTAAGGAATTTTCTCGTTGATTCATGACAGAAGCCCTAAGAGGAGAGAGAAGAAAGGAAAGAAAAGAAAGCTAGGATTTTTAAGCAAGTTCTGCTGAGGAAATGGGTTGCGTCAACCGTAGTTTTGGCGTGGGGGTCTGTATTGGGCTGATGTTGATTCTAACGGCGAACTTTTGTTTCGGGCTCACTGACCCTCTAGATGGTAAAGTAAAGCAGGAGGAGAATGCTTGAAAGTGGTTTCTTTGTCTAGCATTTTTTTTTATTCATTGATGGATTAAACAAAATGTGCAATGCTGCTAGTATATGTTAAAGACCGTCTGTTCATAACTGGATGTTTTCCTTAGTAATTTTTAGTTGTTAGAAATATCCTAATGAGAATTTAACTTTTTTTTACTAGTAATAAGAGAAATGAGAATTTAACTGAGTTCTTAACATATCTGTCAAACTACTTTCCTCCCTTCATAGATAAAATTTTAATATAGTTGGTTCTGAAATTTTCTATTTTGTTTCTTCTGCTTTCTTGGCCTTGAAATTAAGGGCTAGTATTGTGAAATAAAGGTTGTATATTAATTATCCTGTTGTGTACGCTTCTTTTCCAGTTATGGCAATCAATAGCTTATATGTGTCTCTTGGGTACCCGCCACTACTTGGGTGGCTTCTTGTTGGAGGAGACCCGTGCGGGGATAACTGGGAAGGTGTTCAGTGTGTCTTCTCAAACGTAACAGAACTGTATGCTGATTATCCCACTTTTGAGTTACTATCTGCTAGTTTTTCATTCCTGTTTTTGATCTTCTGAGTTATTTGGGTTGACAGACGGCTTAGCGGCTTAAATTTGGGAGGAGAGTTGGGCAATAGCTTGGGAGATTTTGGATCTATCTTAGCAATGTATGTGTTGTGCTTATCTATTCTGGGATTTCCTACTTAATATATGCATGCAGTTATCATTCGAGGGAGTTTGATATCATCTGTAGTCACTATTATCACTTTTCTGAATTTAATTCGTATGCGCCTCAAGAACTGATTTTATTTTTATTGTTCTGGCTATTTCACCACATCTTGACAGTCCAGGGAAACCTAGTTGGTCAAAAGTTAGCTGTCGTTTCATATGAAGACTGAATGGCTAATTTAGGCTGATATTTGACTTTGTGATTCTCTTGCATATGTCCCATGTACACTTGGCCTTGCCTATTATAAATAAATCCTTATTTACTGATCAAAAAAATTTGACTCTGTGATTCTCAAGTGGTGAAAGAGTAGAATTAATGGTTTAAAAGCAACCTATAACATGTGAGAGCATATTGAAAAGGAAGCATTAAGTTGCATTACTACTTGCATTTTTTCAACCGTTTAAATATCCCTATCTGGAATCTTATAAAGATTTGTTGTACATCATGGAGCAGAGACTTGAGCAACAACCATATTGGCGGGACAATTCCATCAATTTTGCCCTTTACCATCAGGAACTTGTATGTTTAAACCTCATTCACTGTCATATCCATGAGAGAGCTTGATTTAGCTAACTACTTTTTTGTTCTGTTATGTTTCTAAATATTCTATTTCACGTTATTTGAGTCTTTCATTTTATCTTACTTGTTTAGTTCTCTTTCGGGAAACAACTTCACCGGAAGCATCCCCGACACTTTGTCCTTCTCAAGTCAATTGATGGACTTGTAAGTTTTGGCTGAAATCTGCTCATATCAAGACTTCATTCGTTTCCATGTTAAAGATTTTCCAAGGGAAGGGTCTCCAGTACAAATAATTTTAGAAAAAGAAAATTTATTTTCTATTGTTTGGTTAAGACTCTGAAAATTATTTTCCAATGTTCGTTACATCAGAGATTTCTGTGTAAAAATCAACAAAAACCAATGATGCCAATGACCGTGAGCTAAGAATGTGATAGACCTAGAACTTGAGACAATGAATCAAACGTTGGGGGATGGTGGATCAGAGGCTGCAGGTGGTTGTTTGATGCAGTTGGGAGAGAGGGGGCAAGGAGGAGATGATAATGGTGTGGGAAGAGTGGTGGTAGGTAGGGAGGTGGTGGCTGCAGTTAAGGGAGTAAGGAGGGTGAAGGGAGAAGAGATACAGCGATTGTAGTGTGGATGAGTGAGGAGGTGATTGTGGGATGTGATGAAAATAAAATAAACCCATGAAAGGGGAAGGGGGAGGTGATGGTAGAGTGAGGGATGAAGGTGGTGGCAGTAATGTAGATGAGGAAGACTGGGGAAGTAGAAGAGTGGGAAGGAGGTGGTGCAAGTGGCAGATGGAGCTGCATTCCCCAAAAGGACTTACACTTTGCTTAAAGTGTAAGCCATTTTCTGCGCACAGGCTGCAATTTTCAGTTGACCAGAAAATGTTTTCCATTGATTTTTATATTTCAGAGCTTCCAAAGAAAACACAAAATAGTTTCTAGAAACCATTTTGGTTTGAAAGAAATGGTGTCTTGTTGTATTATAGTGGAGCTCTTATTTGTTTCTTGGGAGCTGTTTCTTCACCTAAAGTCCATTTCTTTTTTCCATCAGGTCATTAAAAAATAACTTTCTATATGGAGGAATACCAGATGCCTTTCAACAGCTTACTGGTTTGATGAAATTGTAGGCTTATTTTCTTTTATTTCAAATAGCTGTATCTTCGTCTTACTTTCTATTTTAATGGTTGTGACCAAATGTTGTGGTGGGTGCAGAGATTTGTCGAGCAACAACTTAAGTGGTCGTTTGCCTCCCTCATTGGAAAATTTGTCATCTCTTACCACATTGTGGGTGATTATCTAAAAATATGTACATTTTTTCTTGTAAATCTACGATACATCATAATTCCAATAATTGTATACACTTATTGCAGGCACTTACAAAACAATAAACTTTCTGGGACACTTGATGTTTTACAGGATCTTCCCCTTCAGGATCTGTACCTTTCTTTCTTAGTCTAATTTAAAAAAAAAAAAAAAAAAAAAAGCATAACATTGCTTCTTGGAAATTTACTTTTCTAGGATTTGGTCTTGTATCATAGGTTGCCATGAGGAAATATGAGCTGCCTTCTGCAACTCATAATTTTGTCTTGCTTTTTGTATAGGAACATAGCGAACAATGCATTCTCTGGACCTATACCTGCAAAATTGCTGAGTATCCCACATTTCAGGTAAATCCAGGGGATGTACTTTTTCATTTGTCTGTATTAATATATTTTCTACCACATTATAGAGCATGTATCTGCCTTTTAGCATGGATTTGGTCGTGTCATGTACTCTAAACCTGGGAAATAATGACATCGGGCAAATTACGTTGATGAACCTATAATATCAGTACATGGGATTATTTAGAGAAAAAATGAATCTTTTGTGTTTGAAGAGCAAGGAAAATTCAAAACAACTTGATGCTTCATTTTTTATTTCTTTCCCCCCTTTCTCTTCTTTTTGGCATTAAACCAGTTTGGCATGATAATGTTTTACTTACCTAGTGCTTTGTAAAGCACAGAATGCCTAATATTCTATTTAAGATCATATTCTAATTAGTAGCTCTGGAGTAGCCCATCTTATGACCAATTTGTTATTGCAAAACTTGGATTATGTGAGCATTTTGACATCTATGGTTACATAATAGGAACCTAATCTTGTAGTAGAACTATAGCTACGAGATATCCTCGTTTTTCTGTATTAAATTCCAATGGTATGTCTTAAATTTTTGTGCCCACTGGTTCACAGCAAATTTATATTGCTAAGGTTTACTTCATTCCTTTTATTGATAACCAAAGCATTTATTGTGCAGAAAAGAGGGAAATCCATTCAATACCACAGTTATTCCATCAGCTCCAACTGCAGCACCTCCCCTTGCAGCAGCACCATACTCTGCAAAAGCCCCAGGGCTACCAACAAATGGACCTTCTATCTCAGATATCGCGAGCCCTACAGGAGATGGGAAGTTTTTCACAGCCAAGAGGGTCACTTGGATTTCTGTTTTTGGGGCTTTGATACTTGTTGCATGTATGCTGTGTCTTTGTATGTTGAGATGCTTAAAAGGAAGGCAAGGGAAAAAGAAAAATTCTGAGAGGCATGATTTAGGTGCCTATAATGCCTCTAGAGAAAAGCCTAAGTACGGAACTTCGGTTCAGCAGAATGATCAAATGGAGAAAGGTAGTTATTGTCCATTCTCAATTTTCAAACTTGTTAAAATTTCCATCTCTTACAGTCTGTTTTTCTTGAAATTTTGTCGTTTGGACATTTTTAACAGCTCCAAGAGAGACAGTTGCTCAGCCACCAGATAGGTATGCGGTAGACAATGAAAGAAAGGTTGTAGTTCCAAAGCTTCAAAGTAGACAAGAGTTAGATGTGAAAAAAGCATCCGCAGTTTCAATACCTAAGAAGGATCACGATATAGACATGACCAGTATGGATTTGGATTTCTTGCCACCACCACCTCCTCCTCCTCCATTCTTTCTTTCTGAGGAAGTGAATGCAAAACCAATGGTGCCTGTTGAAGTAACTACAAGTAGACATCGGTCTAAGGGTCTGAACACAAGTTCTGTAGAAGTTTTCACTGTGGCATGGCTACAGCAGCATACAAATAGCTTTTCTCCTGAAAATTTTATTGGTGAAGGCATGCTTGGTAGTGTTTATAGGGCTGAGCTCCCTGGTGGAAAGGTAAGATTCCTTTAGTTTAAAATGAACTGATTTGCTGGGATGACCATGTGGCCGTTAGATTGTGAGGCTTCTCAACTTGGTGTGCGTTCTACTTTAGACAGTTTGATGTGTGTTTATTATTACCTATTTGAAGAGAGAAGTGTCTGTTATTGTTATCTTTTTCCTTCTCTTTCAATTTTTATATGGAGGTTCCTTTGTGGGTTGGTATGGGGGAGGCTTCAATACTTGGGTGCATACTTCGAGCCACTTTTAAATTTTGTTAGTATATTCTTATTCTTCTCCATCTTCTAAGTAAATTAAGTTTTGATTGCCCTAGCTATTATATATTCACCTCTAAGTGTAAAAACAAATGTCACAAAGGTGCCAACCCCCTGCAAAAAAGAAAACAGACAATCTCTCTTTCCCCAAGTTTGCAGTTTCTTGGGTAGACAAACCGAGATTCAAATATTTCTGGGACTTATCAAATTAATAATATCTTGGATTGACAACCTTCCAGGCCGCCCCCCCCCCCCCCCCCAAAAAAAAAAAAACCACACAAAAAAAAAATAGAAAATAAGTCATGGGTGGTGTTATATAAATTGAGGGCCTAACACATTGCACTTTTTGGTTTGTTATAGCTACTGGCAATCAAGAAACTGGATGCTAAAATTTCCAGGCAGCAGAGTGATGAGGACTTTTTGGAGCTAGTTTCTAGCATCTCTAAAATTCGGCATGCTAATATTGTGGAGCTTGTGGGTTACTGTGCTGAACATGGGCAGCAACTACTTGTGTATGAGTATTGTCGAAATGGGACACTTCATGATGCACTCCATATGGACAATGAGATTCACAAGAGACTTTCATGGAAAACACGCATCCAAGTGGCACTTGGGGCTGCAAGAGCCCTAGAGTAAGTTGAACAACTGACTCATAAATGAGATAAATTACCTAACTTAATTTATTTAAAGGAATTTGTTAGTGGCTTATATAGAATGCTCAAGTTACGCTTGGAGGTGAAAAACAGGTTTCTTTGTTGTCTCTTTTACTAATGTCCTGGGGGATCTCTAGAAGGGCTGGCACCTTTCTTGGGGATAAGACACACATGCAAGAAGATCTTCTGCCATCCATGCTTGGTAAATTAGAAACTGATTTCCATCTCTTTTGTGGAAGGTATATGCATGAGATTTGTCAGCCATCCATTGTTCACCGAAATTTCAAGTCTGCCAATCTTCTCCTTGATAACAAGCTTGAAGTACGAGTCTCAGATTGTGGTTTGGCTCCTCTACTATCATCTGATTCAGCAAGCAAGGTAATTTTGGTGTATGATATTCAAATCCTGTTGGCTTAAAATCATTGATTATTTTGTGACTGACTAATGTGGATGAATGTCTGTTCAGACTGATTACAATTTATGCTTATTTCTGCCAAAATTAATGGAATGCAATTGAACAAGTTCAATGATTTTCATGAAATGGAAAATCATGCGGCAAAGATGTGAAAGAAATATGAATTTGCTAGATTGTATTGGATTTATTAGGACTGTAACTTGGGGATAGAACTTGAGAAAAGAAATCAATTGGGGATTCCAATGTTGGTCTTGAGGACAGGAACGAGTTGACCGAGTTGACGCTCTTGGCCCTTGTATGTGGAGCTGTATAGCCTTTCAATCTATGGCTCCCAACGGTAGATATTTTCAATGCCAAGCTCATCTCGGTTTGATCTTTGTTGTTCAACCACACTCCCAATCACAAAAAAGAAAACAAAAGCCACAAAATAAAGAGACATTGGATTCATGTGGTTTGTCAAGATTGCCTATGTTAATGCTGTGATGGTGAAAATTTTTACTATTACCAATGGGTTATTTTGGTACTCTTGATCTTGATCTCGCTTTCTCTGTATCTGATACAACCATCATAGCCCATTTTCATCTCAACCTCACTCTCCCTGATACTACTGTCATGGGCCATGGTGTATCAATGCGCCTCTAGCTTCTATTGAAGGCACCTTTTGAGTTATTGAAGAGATCCCATTAGGAAAAACAAAGACATATTCACAACAATAATCCATCTTATTCTGGCCTTATTGCTCCAGTCTGTACTTTTGGTGGACTGAAAAAATAAGTCCTGTCCGAAATTCTCCTCCAAGACTGATCAAATTGGACCGATTACACCCCTAATTATTATAATTCATCCTCATTCTGTCATTCATTTACATGCATCAATGTTGTGATTAAGTTTTAAAAAACTGTAAAACTAACCAGTTAAACTGAGCTGAAAATTGCACAGGAGCTTCGTGCAAAACCTATGAAATGTTTATTGTGTTAGGCTTGACAGAAAATTAAGTTTAGAAAATTAATTTATGTTTTAACTATAGATAACAGGTAGCTGACGTTGGTGCATTTACTTTCAGTTGTCTGGGCGACTTCTCATTGCATATGGTTATGATGCCCCGGAATTTGACTCGGGAAGTTATACTTATCAGAGTGATGTCTATAGCTTTGGCGTTGTAATGTTAGAACTCCTCACAGGGAGGAAGTCATATGACAGGTTAGCAGCCCTGTTAGAGCAAATGCACATATTATGTGCTGATCTTTCGTAATTGCATGGTTTGAGCATGGATATGACAGAACTTATCCATCACCTATGTGAATTAATTCGTATAAGCTAAAACTCTCTTCTCATTAAAAAATAATGTCTAGGTCATTGCCTCGAGGGGAGCAATTTTTGGTTAGGTGGGCAATTCCTCAGCTTCATGATATTGATGCATTAGCAAGGATGGTTGATCCTTCACTAAAGGGGGCATATCCCATAAGATCATTATCACGCCTTGCGGATATCATTTCCTCATGTGTACAGGTGAGGGAATTTTGTTGGTGTTTCAGGAAATATCAAAGTTTTGGATGACCATTTGGCACTATTTACCCTTCCCCCCCCCTGGATTTGCTGTAACTGTTTTTCTCAGTTTTTTGGCATGAAAAGTTCATATCCCTCGGTGCACAAAATCAAAATATTTTCACTGTAAATGTTTTTTTTTTTTTTTTATTGACACTTGGGTGTCCAAGAACAGTATCTCGACTAATCCGGGTGGTGCACAAGCCCTCGGCTTGCAGCTTGGGACTGGCAATGTTTTTTTAAGCATCTTGAGTTTCAGACATTGTTTTCCTCCCAATTAAGGGTTGAATTTACACGATTTGCGTACTTATCTAGAGCTACAAGTACTCTTACCTTAAAATTTGTCCTTTTGCAGCGAGAGCCAGAATTCAGGCCATCAATGTCTGAAATTGTCCAGGAACTTCTACAAATGATTTAGATGGAACGTTTCATTGGGGAATGTCTTAGTTAAGAGATTAGTGGAATAGGAGTCGGATACAGTGGCACGAGCGTGCTGTGGTTGTGAATTTGAACTGATGGTAACCTCATGAGGGAAGCCTCTTAACATTATTCAATATACTCATTACTCTTGTAAGTGTGAAGTTGCTAAAGTAATGGTTTTTATGATTAATTTTGTGAATATTGCTCTTATGATATAGTTACGCTGATTTATCAGTTTTTTTTTTTAATTCTAATGCATCCATGATCTTGATGATTGATGATTTTTACGTTAATTTGTTTGTATAATGTAACACCCCTTCTTATAGGTCAGGAATATTACGTATATTTGTAACATATCACCTAGTAAAGAGATTCAATCTTATAAAAATATCTCATCTATTGGATCTTAAAACTTATCTAGCATGACAGTCTCTCATAACATAAAAGCTGAAATGTAAAAGAAAATTATATAAGCTAGTTCTATGTGATACAAACACTACTTAATGTCTAAATCATATACTAAGTCTCTAGAAATTTATTCTACTCCTTACACTCATAATCATCATCGAGAACGTTAAAACATAAAAATAGAGAAACAAGCAAATGAGTCGAAGGCTTAGCACATCATTTGAAAACTTACATACACTGTGACACATTCATACACTGTGACACATTCATATAACATATATATCATTCATTAGTAACATAAGCAGAATCAAACATAATCATGACAACACATATAACATGGATGCATGAATGACTGATTACATCCATTTCCTATCATTCATACATAACTTATTTATCTTGTTTTTCGTTTACTTAGCGGCCATCATAACATGTGTGCATTAGTCCATTTGTCCTTGACCATATAAAACATATCATAACATAGGGCAAACCACGCTTGGGTCTGTGGCACCATCTAATGTATCGTTACATGTAGGAAAACATGCTTGGGTCTGATAACTAGCATTTAGTTAAACCAAGCTTGAGTCCGTGGCACTGTCTAACGTATCATAACATGTAATGAAACCATGCTTGGGTCTGTGTTATCACATAGCATATGGTTAAACCGCGCTTGAGTCCGTAGCACCGTCTAATATATCATAACATGTAGTAAAACACGTTTGGGTCTGTCTTATCACATAGCATATGGTTAAACCATGCTCGAGTCCGTGGCACCATCTAACGTATCATAACATGTAATGAAACACGCTTGAGTCCGTGTTATTACATAGCATATGGTAAACCATACTTGAGTCCATGGCACTGTCAAACGTATCATAACATGTAGTGAAACACGCTTGGGTCCGTGTTATTATAAAACATCATATCTTTCGTGTGGTGTCCCACGCTTGAGTCTATGGCTTGCACGTCCACCCATATCATAAGACCAATATTAAAGTTTGCTTGTCATTCATGTGTTTATTAACTTTCATAATGTGTGAGAACATGTTGGACTTCATGAATTTACCTGGCATTGCACATACTCTTGTGCATAGCATAACATTAAACATGATATATTAACACGAATCATACACAACATACCATAGGATAGGCATGGCATACATGATCTAAACATTACATGGCATACCTATGATTTTCACAACATCTCATCCATCCAACAACAATCCATATCAGCATAGCATCCATGGTCTTATTCACAAGCATATCTTTGTAATTCATCGAGGTTCGTGAAAACTGAAAAGGGGCTAACCTTGAATCGGCTCATTGCGTAACATAGGTAAAAATCACATTTTTATTCAAACTCATAATATTTACCGCACACATAAATGTATGATCATACTACTTAATTGTTAGCGCTTCTTCCATAATCTCACGTTGTAGCTTGTGACCAAGAGAGAAGGAGAACCAACTGCGACGATGGGTTTGGGTGGTTGGCTAGGAGTCGTGGTGGTGCAATTGGAGGCTCCCTTGAAAATAGCATGGGGTGTAGGGAGGTGCCTAGTTGGCGATTTCTGGGCAGTTTGGGTTGTGCTCTGACGTCCTCTGCAGTGGTGGTTTCCGGCGAAAGAGACTTGGTTTGCTGTGAGGAAGGCTACATGGCTTTTGTTTTCAACATGAAGGGTTGTTGTGAGAATAGGTTTGGCCGCAAGGGTGCTACTAGTTTGATGAAAGAAAATCGTGGGGAGCAAGAGTGTGTGTGTGTGTGAGGGTTTTTTATGTGTGAATTGGTTTCTAATTAGGAAACTATTTAAACTTGGGAAATCAAATAGAGGGATATACGGGATGAAGACAGTGGAAGAAACCTAATAAAATAAAATCACTATTTTAAAATTGATCTGATAAAGCACTTACTAAAATAATAACAATAATAATAAGAATACGGAACTGCTAGATGCAGTCGGCACATGCAAACGGGAGGTAAACGGATGTACTAGATGAATAAAAAAAAGTTATAAAAATAATTATTTTTTCATGTGGGTTCCATATTAATTCATTTTTTTCAAAGCGACTGCACGTCGCTTGCACAACCACGACTGCAAATATCATTTCTCATAATAATAATAATAATAAATCTAAACCCTAATTTAGGACCCGTATGTTACATATAGGGATTTTTTTCTTCTCTCTTTTACTAAGATAAGTGGTTTTAGGGGTGGAAAACACTGATAAAAATGTTAGTGATCCATGTTTTCTTTCGTCTTTCTTCAGGTACGCACGTGGCTAACTCTATTCATATAAAAGTGTTGTTTCTGTGTTTCTCTAATGAACATAATGTTCAAAAAAACATGTTTTTTATTAATTTTAATCACATCAAGTCACATTAATTTATGAGTTTACTTTTATGTAATCACTTTGTGACTAAAGTATTTTCTTTTAATGTTTATATGTAAAATATTGGCTTTAACTGTTATTAGAAGATGGTAACAATGGTAATGGTCCTCTTCTTAATGATGATGATAATTATATGAAAAATATAGACTTATAATTACTTTACAACTCTATGTCATATGGAGGTAGTTATGTAAAAATGAGATTATTTTTAATGAAAGTGAATTTTAAAATAGTTGTATCTTACATTTTAGCTATATTCAAATGCATTTTATTTTGGTTTTGGCTATCTAATAGCCACAGCTGTGTATGTTTTGTACAGTACAAGAGAACTCTTAAAATAGTTGATCGCTTGATTGTCCAATACATTGTTATCTTACATTTTTAACCTTTTTTTTTTCTTAGTATCCGCAAATTTTGAAAGTGTTTCATTTTGACCAAGCTCATGCTTTTGCTTTGCATTTCGGGTGTAGGCTCTAGATAGAGTTTATTTTTAAATGCACCACCTAGTGCTTTCACCAATGTTGATACGATAATACACACACAACGCAAGGAGTTGGCCCAAGTGGTGAAGGCCTTAGTTTTAGGATGTCACCCTTCTCAAAGTTTAAGGTTCAATATCTCAAGTGTAAATAATCCTTTAGGGTCACAACCTCACTAAAAAGTCAAAGATTTAGCCAGTTCCGTAGAGAAAAATTTCCGAAGATGTGATGCACAGAACTAGAGTTTATTTTGTAGGGATGAGTCCAAATGACCCTATGTTGTAGAGGTTTACTGTGCAAGGCTACCTCTGAGTTCATGTGAGCTAAATTTGCAGGCTCCATTAGGATTGTCAAAACCCTTTGAGCTTTTATCAAAACCGCAATTGCTGATGTCCAATGCTCATGGTGCTGTTCTCACTTTGGTGCAATATTCTACTGAAAAAAAGAGACATGTTTCCAGGCCATCACGCGATGTTGGATATCTTCCAGACACTCATATGTTTCTCTTTTTATTTTTTGTTACATGTAGGAAAACATGCTTGGGTCTGATAACTAGCATTTAGTTAAACCAAGCTTGAGTCCGTGGCACTGTCTAACGTATCATAACATGTAATGAAACCATGCTTGGGTCTGTGTTATCACATAGCATATGGTTAAACCGCGCTTGAGTCCGTAGCACCGTCTAATATATCATAACATGTAGTAAAACACGTTTGGGTCTGTCTTATCACATAGCATATGGTTAAACCATGCTCGAGTCCGTGGCACCATCTAACGTATCATAACATGTAATGAAACACGCTTGAGTCCGTGTTATTACATAGCATATGGTAAACCATACTTGAGTCCATGGCACTGTCAAACGTATCATAACATGTAGTGAAACACGCTTGGGTCCGTGTTATTATAAAACATCATATCTTTCGTGTGGTGTCCCACGCTTGAGTCTATGGCTTGCACGTCCACCCATATCATAAGACCAATATTAAAGTTTGCTTGTCATTCATGTGTTTATTAACTTTCATAATGTGTGAGAACATGTTGGACTTCATGAATTTACCTGGCATTGCACATACTCTTGTGCATAGCATAACATTAAACATGATATATTAACACGAATCATACACAACATACCATAGGATAGGCATGGCATACATGATCTAAACATTACATGGCATACCTATGATTTTCACAACATCTCATCCATCCAACAACAATCCATATCAGCATAGCATCCATAGTCTTATTCACAAGCATATCTTTGTAATTCATCGAGGTTCGTGAAAACTGAAAAGGGGCTAACCTTGAATCGGCTCATTGCGTAACATAGGTAAAAATCACATTTTTATTCAAACTCATAATATTTACCGCACACATAAATGTATGATCATACTACTTAATTGTTAGCGCTTCTTCCATAATCTCACGTTGTAGCTTGTGACCAAGAGAGAAGGAGAACCAACTGCGACGATGGGTTTGGGTGGTTGGCTAGGAGTCGTGGTGGTGCAATTGGAGGCTCCCTTGAAAATAGCATGGGGTGTAGGGAGGTGCCTAGTTGGCGATTTCTGGGCAGTTTGGGTTGTGCTCTGACGTCCTCTGCAGTGGTGGTTTCCGGCGAAAGAGACTTGGTTTGCTGTGAGGAAGGCTACATGGCTTTTGTTTTCAACATGAAGGGTTGTTGTGAGAATAGGTTTGGCCGCAAGGGTGCTACTAGTTTGATGAAAGAAAATCGTGGGGAGCAAGAGTGTGTGTGTGTGTGAGGGTTTTTTATGTGTGAATTGGTTTCTAATTAGGAAACTATTTAAACTTGGGAAATCATATAGAGGGATATACGGGATGAAGACAGTGGAAGAAACCTAATAAAATAAAATCACTATTTTAAAATTGATTTGATAAAGCACTTATTAAAATAATAACAATAAGAATACGGAACTGCTAGATGCAGTCGGCACATGCAAACGGGAGGTAAACGGATGTACTAGATGAATAAAAAAAAGTTATAAAAATAATTATTTTTTCATGTGGGTTCCATATTAATTCATTTTTTTCAAAGCGACTGCACGTCGCTTGCACAACCACGACTGCAAATATCATTTCTCATAATAATAATAATAATAAATCTAAACCCTAATTTAGGACCCGTATGTTACATATAGGGATTTTTTTTTCTCTCTTTTGTACTAAGATAAGTGGTTTTAGGGGTGGAAAACACTGATAAAAATGTTAGTGATCCATGTTTTCTTTCGTCTTTCTTCAGGTACGCACGTGGCTAACTCTATTCATATAAAAGTGTTGTTTCTGTGTTTCTCTAATGAACATAATGTTCAAAAAAACATGTTTTTTATTAATTTTAATCACATCAAGTCACATTAATTTATGAGTTTACTTTTATGTAATCACTTTGTGACTAAAGTATTTTCTTTTAATGTTTATATGTAAAATATTGGCTTTAACTGTTATTAGAAGATGGTAACAATGGTAATGGTCCTCTTCTTAATGATGATGATAATTATATGAAAAATATAGACTTATAATTACTTTACAACTCTATGTCATATGGAGGTAGTTATGTAAAAATGAGATTATTTTTAATGAAAGTGAATTTTAAAATAGTTGTATCTTACATTTTAGCTATATTCAAATGCATTTTATTTTGGTTTTGGCTATCTAATAGCCAAGCTGTGTATGTTTTGTACAGTACAAGAGAACTCTTAAAATAGTTGATCGCTTGATTGTCCAATACATTGTTATCTTACATTTTTAACCTTTTTTTTTTCTTAGTATCCGCAAATTTTGAAAGTGTTTCATTTTGACCAAGCTCATGCTTTTGCTTTGCATTTCGGGTGTAGGCTCTAGATAGAGTTTATTTTTAAATGCACCACCTAGTGCTTTCACCAATGTTGATACGATAATACACACACAACGCAAGGAGTTGGCCCAAGTGGTGAAGGCCTTAGTTTTAGGATGTCACCCTTCTCAAAGTTTAAGGTTCAATATCTCAAGTGTAAATAATCCTTTAGGGTCACAACCTCACTAAAAAGTCAAAGATTTAGCCAGTTCCGTAGAGAAAAATTTCCGAAGATGTGATGCACAGAACTAGAGTTTATTTTGTAGGGATGAGTCCAAATGACCCTATGTTGTAGAGGTTTACTGTGCAAGGCTACCTCTGAGTTCATGTGAGCTAAATTTGCAGGCTCCATTAGGATTGTCAAAACCCTTTGAGCTTTTATCAAAACCGCAATTGCTGATGTCCAATGCTCATGGTGCTGTTCTCACTTTGGTGCAATATTCTACTGAAAAAAAGAGACATGTTTCCAGGCCATCACGCGATGTTGGATATCTTCCAGACACTCATATGTTTCTCTTTTTATTTTTTTTCTTAAGCAGTCAAACATTGCTTTTGCTTGAAGATATAATAAATCTGTCTCTAAGTTCCCTACGAGTTTTGTAATGTGAGGATTAGGAAGAGAAAAAAGAAAAAGAAAAAAGAGTTGTAAAGTGAGAACAATAACAATACTTTTGACTGTTTTTATCAACATAAGAAATAGTGCTTATAAAAACATGTTGATTGTCCAGTTAGTCCTTACTGTTTACCAATTTTAAAATAAGTTTCCTATATTTTCACTTTGTGCACATTATAATTACTATGGGTGGTGCTAGTGGCGTGCCCACTAGTACAAACTTTTATTTTTATTTTTTATATTTTTTTAATATTTTAAAATATTTTAAAAAAATAAAAAAATATATATATCAATACGCTAAAAATTACTTTCTTAACCATTAAATAAAGAAAAAAAATTTAAAAAAATTAAATACATAAATAGTTAAAATAGAGAGACAAACTCATAGTACATACTAACATTAATTTTCTAATTCCTATATATGTTTTAAGAAACTTGCATTTTAAATTTTTAATTCTTATTTTCATCCATCTCTCACTAGTCTAATTCAGATAATTGCGGCGTGGTCCAATGTCCACGTGTTAATTAATCAAAAACTATACGTGGAAAGTTAAAATAACAAAGAATTTGTTTAAAAAAGACATTCTTAAAAGCCCGAGAAAATTAAAAATAATCAACGAGGGCTCCAATCCAAAGCGTGGTCTTGGTCGAGATTCTGTCTTCCTAGACGTATCGTTCAAAGTTATCGTTAGTGCATTTGCATGTTTGTCTATATATATATTCTGTTTGTTTTTTTCTTTTGTGGGGTCCATGAGAGAATACATTTTAATTCACGAACTAATCAACGTACATTTTGTTTTTCAGTCAAGAAATTCAAAGTATACGTATGCATGAATTCGAGTTGTTTTTCAGCCGCTAATTACTGATAAAAATAAAAATCATGCCGCCAATAGTGGCTTGAAATGAATAGCCATGTTCTAGCATTCAACGCCATATATATATATTGATGGTCGATGCCCGTTTGGCAGATGGACCATGTGGAAAAGCTAGCGATCGATGGCTTTTGTCTACAACTTCAGATAAGGATCGAACATCCTTTTCTGGACATTGTCATTTGATCTCACTATAAATGTAAAACAAACATCCGTATATTAGGACTCATATGACATATCTCTTGTTTCTTTTCTGAACATGTGCACTGCATTGACATTCCTCTTGCCTCCACAATTCAACCCCGCAATGGTGGAAGGCTCTACACACTTGACTTGCACCAACGCTTTTCTCTTCTAAGTAATTATTAAATATATAGGTGTATAATTCTAGAGTATGAAAGAGAAAGGAGGGTGATTCTAAACGTTATTTAAAAGTTATGAAAGAGAACAATTGAAAGCAAAGAAATATAGTGAAGGGGGAATGTTCTAATTAGGTAGAACAACAATTCATGTTTAAATGAAAAAGATAACTATTTTTTATCTTATATATTGTCATCACATTCTTCAAATGCATTTATGATAATTAATTTTTTTTTCTAGGATTTTAAGACTAATAATTATGATAATTAGGGCTTTAAGATAACCATTTATCTTTTATAGTCACCACAATCTTGAGTAATACTATTCTCCATACTTTTATTCTATTTTCATCACACTACGTAAGATGTAATATAGTTATCAACATTAGATAATAAAGAATCATCTAATAAATGATTACTCAATAATGATAAATGTACTACATCTTGCATAATAGGCCGATTAGAGTGAAATGGTAATATGGTGTATAGGATTTTTCATTGAGAAACATGAGGAAAAAAGTTGAATAAAAATATTATGAAATTAAAATATTATTATAATATTATGTTTTAATATTATTTTTATTTTGATATTTGAAAAAGTTAAATTATTTTTTATATTTTATATGGAAGTTTTGAAAAGTTGTAATAATTACGTATTGATTAGATGAAAAAATGATGATTTGAAATTGAAAAGTGATTGAAATTGTAATATTTAGATATTGAGATAAAATAAAATGAGATGAAATTAGATAAATTGGAAAGATTTTACTATTCAAATCAGGCCTAAATCAATAAATAGCATACTAATTACTTTATAGATTTCACGGAAAACAAAGACCAGATATAACAATTTGAGAAGTCGCATACAATTATACAAAGTTACTTTTTTAACATATATATAAAACATATTGCCTTCATTAATAATGGATATTACAATTTTGACCGGAAACATACATTACAAGTCAAGTACAACATTAATCGCTCCTCAGTACATAACTTTGACTAACATGGTCTATCTATGCTTTAAGGCTCTACAGACCACCGTTTGAGAAATAGCACAATTCTGTCCAAGATAGAGTTAACAAACCCCATAATTTGTCTAAGATAAAGTTGAGGACATACTCCATGGATAAAAGTCTAAGAGACACTACACTCTATGGACAAAGTCCAAGAGATGATGCGTTTTTTTTTCTAAAACAAAAAATATAATAGAAATTAAAGATACATGAGAAAAAATAAATTACATCTTGGAAAGATATAGATCTACATTTTCAACTTTGGAGAAAAAAATTACAAAAAGAGTGTATGATGATGTGTGAGAGCCACACTGAGAGTATGGAGGTCAGTCAAGTTTAAAGTAACCAATGGCCCTGGTATAGAAACACTCATTTCTCTCATTAAAAAGTCTAAGATGAGGAATATAGTAACTCTTTATAAAGCTTAGGATGAGTTTGTTTCTAAGTCGTATAGGACTTCTCAATAAGCCCCTTCATGTGTGGGCCAATTTTTCTGGTGCCAACATCGTGGGTAGGTCGCAGGAGCCCATCATCAGACATAGGTTAGTCTAGCTCTGATACTATATAGAAACACTCATTTCTTTCATTAAAATGCCTAATATGAGAAGTAGGTTAACTTCTTAAAAGTTCAGGATGAGTTTGTCTCTAAACGTTGTGGGACTTTCCAATACATGGACACAAAAAAGCCATGTGTGACAATAAAAGAGCACCCTTAGTAATGGCTCATAGATTTCACATGCCCACTTTGGACCATGCCTGTGGCTTACGCACAGCTTCATCCAGCGAAATTTTTCCCTCGTCTAAAGGATCGGTGTCTTGGGAAACATGCGGTAGTGCGCATGGTAGTCACCAAATGCCAGAGAGCAGCAGATCAACTTTCCCCATACTTAACCTTGAAAAAACAACTAAAAATAGAAAATGAAAGAAGAAAACTAGAGATGAGAGGGAGGAGAGATGAATGATGGAGGAGGGAGGAGGCCTCATTCTTTGCAAGTTTTGATTTGGTGGTGGTTTCTAGAGAGAATGATGAGTCTTTTTCTAAACTAGGACTGGCTCAAGTAGCATACAAAGTTGTATCAATTTTTGATTGTCATAAGCAATGATGCTCCTTAATTACTGTAGGGGACCAACGGTACAGTTGCTCCAAATCCTTTGTCCATCACCTATCATCCCCACTTTTAAGATGGCTAATTAGTAATATTCAAAGGCACGTATTTGATTCCCTCTATTCAAAAATTAGAAAAAAAATATTTTAAATAACTTATTTATTAAAAAATTAGAAAAATATTTTAAATAACTTATTTCTTAAAAAAATAGGAAAATTTATTTTAAATAACTTATTTATTCAATAAGAATTTATAAAACTTACTTTTAATTCAATATATTCCTCATATATAGAATTGCATGTACTACAAATAAAAAATTGAAAAAAAAAATCCATTCTTGTTGGAGAAAGATGCCAAAACTTAATTAGTGGAGACCCATAACGTTCAATACACGTCAATTGACCGGTCAGGTAGATAAGGTAGATTAGAATAATAACATAATATCAGAAGATGACCTTAAAAGTATGGTAGGAAACAGTTTCAAAATCGTTTGAATTGAGAGTTGATCAACTAATATTGCTTAAAAGAAAACAATGATAAGAAAAAGAAAATTGAAGATAAGTAAAAGAACTTTAATTGCAAAGCAAGATTTTAAGAGGCCGTTTGGATTGAAGAATACTCTCATTTCTTTTATCTTTTTTCTTTTTTGTCTCTATTTCCTTTACTTGCCCACCAATTCTTCAATCCCTTCCAACCAATTTAGGTTTGGGCGCACCTAGTTTCAAGGAAAATGTGTCATGCACAGTTCATATTAACAGACTCATGTATTCATCATTCTCGAGCAGTCCATTTATCTTCCCTTCTGTCCTTTCATTCTCCAACGGTTCTAGGTTATTTGGTTCCCAATTTCTTCTTTTTGTCTCTATTTCCTTGCTTTGCCAACCAATTCTTCAATCCCCTCCAACCAATTTAGGTTTGGGCACACCTGGTTCCAAGAAAAATTTGCCATGTCATTTTGATAGGCCTCAACCCATTCCTCTTCCCTTATGTATTCTTTGTAACACCCTATTCCTCTAAGGCTTGTAAAGCTAGAGGAAGGTAGATGTTGCGAACCTTAAAAGATACATTTTTTGCACAAATTATAAAAGATTCGATACATTTATAAAGATTTTGTAGTGCTTTATAAGAAAGAAATCTCTAAAATATAAACACTTATTTAGTATCACTTATTAGAAGAAAATAACTTGTCACATGCTACACATCACAGAAAAATAAATCATTGAATTGTAAAGATAAAATCAAATCCTTTCTTAGTGTCTCATGCCTTGTTATCAATGTAATTCTTCTGAACAACAATCTCGCCAACAACATCCTCATAACCTTCCTCACTTGGGCAATAAACATAATATAAATATAGAGTTTCAGTTAACATTATTTGAAAAATATTACCTTTAAGTATATATAAAACATTTACCTCATAACATTGAAGAGCAACATTCATTCCTTAACCTCAAAACATTAATCATTTATTATCTTAACTCCATCATTTAATGGTCACTACGTTAACTCCCGTGTATTAGGGGTTAGCAACTCTTACACTCGATGGTTCTTCCCATAGCTAGCAAATAAGAGTCGAACCTCAAGAGTGGGTCATCACTAGGTGCATTGCCAATGATGCATTCCAACGTTGCCATCTGTCCCAACCTCATGGTACCGTCATTATTCTCATATGACCCATTCATTTACCACATCAAACATATGCAATTATACCATTCCGTTTTCTTTTCTTTTCCTTAACATTGCCTTAATTTCATTCTTTAAATAAAATAGTCATACTATACAGTATTCAGTCACATCATCATTCATGTAGTTCTAAATCATGTAACATTCTTCATCATAATAGGATTCATAAAAAGAGGCTGTTAACAAAGGCTCATATATATATATATATATATATATATATATATATATATATTCATTTGTAAACCTTTACATACATACAATTTACAAAAGAGATTTCACAATTTACCATAAAGCAACGCGTAGAAAAACATGATTATGGTTAATTACCTCGATTCTTGTGCAAATTAAGCTATCCGTGAGTATCCCCAAGCTTTAAATTGAACCTTTAATGTTTTGGGTAATAGTGTAAGCATTCTAATCCGTTAAACATTATGCGTCATATGATTCATGTATGGAACCTATGGATTGTTAAGTTCCTTAGTTACTACCAATGTTTTGAATACTGTATGGATGTTGTACTGGTCAAGGTACTGGAACAAAATATTTCTATACTGGTACCATTTCAAGATAATCGATATATGAATAAACTATATATATATAAATATATATAAAAATTATATTCTAAAATAATAGTCTAAATATGAATAAATTATACATAAATACATATATATATATAAATTATAAATAGTCTGGTCTGAATTGGGGGTAAAAAATGAGCTTGTAGTTTGAATAAATGAAAAAAAAAAAAGAGTAAAGACCGAAATACCGGCTAGTACTGGCTGAAATATCAGCCGGTACGGCAGGTATTTGGAACGATACGAAACAAGTAAAATACATGTACCAGATAAGTGACCGGTACTGCATATACCGACCGGTACAGTACGATATTTAAAACACTGGTTATTACTCTTCCTTACCTATTTTGCTTGCCTAGTACCTTTCTCACTTGATACATCGCTCATCTAACCTTGCCTAGTTTAATATGTTGCTAGCCTAACTTCGCTTGTTTAATACGTTGCTCATCTAACCTTGCTTGACTCTTGTACAACTTAACCTAGCTTCCCTTTAATCAATGCAACAGTAGACCTCGGTCTCTTTCCATGACACACTATTCAACCCAAACCTTACTCTCTCATATCCCTCATACTACAACCCTAATTAACTTTGTTCTAGGGTTCGGGACCACCCACCAATGGGTTGTATGAAACACACTTATGCATGTCGATCGTGTACCCAGTTTACCATACCATGAAGAAAGTATGACCTTACTAAGCGAGACTAATCTTCACAAGACCTTGCTTAAGATAATCGTGCACAGGCAAGAAATAAGCCCTTGCTTGAGATCATTGAGCAAGGCAAGTCCAGTCAACAAACTGCTCATGATACATAACAAAAGACAATCCAACATTGCTCGAGACCACCAAACGATTACTAAGGAGGAAATAAACTAACCTCTTGCTCAGGATTATCGAGCAAGGCCCATTTCTACAAGACAATGCTCACGATTACCGAGCATAAAAAAATAAGCTCTTGTTTGGGATTATCGAGCAAGACAATCTCTAACCTCCTCGAGCCTCATGATTAGCGAGGAAGAAAAAAGTAAGTCTTTCTTCGGGATCATCGAGCAAAGCCCATTTCTACAAGACATTATGGGTGCAATCAGTCCGGTTCAGTTCAGTTTTGTACAATTTTTTTAAACCAAATCGGTTACATTAGTTTTGCATTTTCAAGAACCGATTTCACACTGATTACCTTCCTAAACCAATACTTCCAATTTTACCAGTTCTGGTCCAGTTTGGTCCGATTTTCTAGTTTTAATATAACTATATTATTATAAGTTATAGTAATTTAATATAGTATTAGTATTAATATACATCAGTATACTAATGTATACCAATTAATTAAAGTGAAATGTAATTACTATAATAATATATATTAGTATTGTATTATGTATTTATCAAAATGATTCAAAGGATGATGTTGAGAATTTATTAGGCCTAAAAATGTAATTAATTTATATTTTTATATTAATAACATATGATCAAACAAATGTTCATGTTTAATATAAAATTATTTTATATATAATTATATGTATTATATATAAGAATTATATATAATATTAAAAATTAATTATATATATAAATACGAACCGGTCCGGTTTGGTCCCAAAAATCCTAATTAGTTATGTTTAGTCACTTATGCCTATATATTAAATATACTCCATAGTTATATATTATTTACTTAAATACATAAGTCATTAAATTATAGTAACTATTTTATAATTTATACAACAATTAGTCGGTAGAATATAATAATTTTATATACTAGTATGTTCGAGTCGTATATTAAATGGTCATATTTACTATTATATTATGTATATCGTATTAGTAAGTTATGTAGACATATAATATATGATTATTATGGATAACTGTCAACTAGTTATAAATTAGTTATTTATGAATATTTGCAATTTTCTAATTCAACAAATGATCTATTTATTAGTTGTAAAAATTCTATTAAATGTTAGATTTTTTCGCAATTTCTCTAATTTTTTTAATTATTTAATTTTTAATAAAAAATAAATAAACAACTCGAGTTGGGAGCTTGAGCTCACCAAGCCAAGCCCGGCCAAAAATAAGATGAAATTGAGTTTGAGTTTTTTGAGGATCTTAGGATTGGCTCCATTATGGTCCTAATTTTAAAAAGTAATACTAGGACTGTACGCCGACCCGACCCGATCCGAAAATGGATTGTTTCGACCCGACCCGTAAATGACTGGCTTCGGAGCGGAATAGTTCCGCTAACTTGAATTGGACGATAACCCGACCCGAAATATTTCGGTTCGGGTTCGGTTATTCCGTTTTCTCACTTATATATATATAACTTTTAAATCCTTTTTATTTTATTTTTTATAATCATTAAAACAGCTGTTACGTACAATCAAGGTGGGACCTATGGGGGAATCGGCTGAGTGATATATTAAAAAAAATGGCGAAAAGTGAAAACATAACACAGATGAAAAATGGGAGGGAAAATTCAGATTTTAGAAGCTTTAGAGATTGCATCTGGGCTTGGGAAGAAAAACTTTGTGATTTTGGGTTTGGAAGAAAGAAGAGATCTCCGTTGCCATCGTTGTCTTCGGGTGCTGAATCGCCTTAGCGATGTTATGGTCTCTTGCGGGATTAGGTCTAGCTAGTTAAAAGAAAGGACTTTGATCGCCATGAAATTGTCCCAATCGAAGATCCACTATCATTTGAGAAAGGTTTCTTCATTGTAATTTTTGCATGCCAGTTGCTAGCTCAAAAGAATGAAGGCTAATATTTAATATTAGTAGGAGTTGCTGGTCCTTCTGGAGCTGGGAAGATTGTGTTCATTTGCCCAAACCAATCTTGCTCCAATTTTCTAATGGCATTGTTCAGATTCAAATTTAAAGTTCAAAAACAGAGTATGAAAACTGATGGACTGATGAAGACAATGATCAAAATGAGGAAAGAAAATGACTTCTATTTTTTGTTCTTTCTTCTTTTTTCCAGTTGCAGTTTTTTTGTTTCCTAAACCTACCAAACAAGGCCATAGAAAGATCAAAGTTCCAGTCTTTCCAAACTCTTGCTGCTTGGATTCATCTCCAAACTCCCTCTCCGCATAAGATATTTCTACCCGTCTCTGTACATTGCCCAGATTTAATTCCCAAGATAGCAATGAGAGAAAGAAGATGAAAACGAAGGTTGAAAATCATTCACAGTGGAGAGAAAGCAAACTAAGAGAGTGAATGAAGAGTGAGAAGAGAGAGAGAGAGAGTGAGAGAGAGAGAGAACGACGAAGACACTGTGAGAGAGGGACTTACGGTGGCCAGGGGTAGCACGAGGTGACCGATGATCCTTTCTACAGAGGTGACGATGGCGTCTTGCCGGCTAGGTGATTGTGAACATGCTATGTTTTTTATGAGCAAATCAAAGGTTTACAACTTCATGCAATTGGTGTCTGCGGCTTATTTGTGGCTAAGGAAGGAAAACATGGATGGCTGTTGGATGTGCAGAGACTTCCAAGATGTAGTGGCGGATGAATGAAGGAGCTTCATGCAATGGAGAGACTTTGACTCTTTGAAAAGACAAGTGTGCGAGTGAGAACCATGGATAGAGAGAGATGAAACGAGATGAAGAGAGAGGTAGAAAAAAAGATTTTTTTATTAAAAAGTACACCCGGTTACGTTGGGGTTGCCCCAGTAGGGTGCAAGACTGCAAGTAGAGTTTTTCTTATAATAATAAAATGTTGTTTTTATTTCTTTCACTTTTTGTCGATGTTGTAGGCATTCAAGTATGCTACTGGCTACTAGCAGAACCTAGCAGGTCAGACACCATAGTTTTTAATAAGGTTTTCAGAGACAAAAAGAAGAAAAGCAGATCCGGAAAATCAATTACTATATTTCGTCTTCGTTTTGCTTTGCAGATGGAAGGATGCAGATCGAGAGCTATGGACACCTTCAGAGCTTTGCTCTGCATCTTCGTTTTGCTCCGGCAAGGGAGTTGACTCGGCCGAAACTATTTTGCTGTTGCTGACTTATTCAGACCAGATCTAGATGAGGCGCTGGAGGGTGCAGTTGGGTACGAATTGTTTGCTGTGGAGGACTTGCATGGTGGCCGGGCAGGTGTTGTTGCTATTGTTGAGCCAACGTGATTACTGGAGCGGTCGTATGTGATCGGTTAATCGGGTAATTACCCGATTCGACCCGTTTTCAAACGGATAGCAAATGGAAATAACCGGTTCCGAACCGTTTTCATTCGGATCGGCTAAACGGTTACGGGTCGGGTCGGAACTCTTGGATTGGACCGGTTGGACGGCTTAATTGTTCACCCCTAAGTAATACTATATATAGTTGTAAAATATATAAATAATATATATAAATATCGTGTAATCGTTTTGAAAAATAATATAATCTATTATTAAAAAATTATTTTTATTCAAAAAATGAGTACATCATCAACTACATGGATGATATGAACTGAAAGTAATGATAATTTGGATATTAAATTAATAATTTATAATAATTTTATATACAATTTTTTAAAAAATGAAAATGTAATATGTAAAATACAATTTTGCCATATATGTATCTTAAAGGAATACGTAGACCGTAATCAGTATACACTATACAGGAAGGCACGTTTGGAATGATTATAGTTTTGGTACCAAGTCTCGGGCAGGACTCCTTTACATTACGAGAGAATCTAATCCTACCGAGGATTCAGCTAATTTTTTTTCTTTTTTGTTTAATCATTAAAAAATATTTTTTAATGATAGTGTAATTTTTTTTAAATATTTAAATATATGAAAAAAATAAATAAAAAAAATTAAAAGAAAAGAAAAGAAAGAAAGATCAATGGAAGCCATTCTCGTTCTACACCCGGTAGCACGGCTCCTATATTATTAAGAGAAATGATATTTGTAGTCGTGGTTGTGCAGGCGGCGTGCAGTCGTTTTGAAAAAAGTAAATTAATATGAGACCCACATGAAAAAAAAAACTATTTTTATAACTTTTTTTTATTCATATAGTACATCCGTTTACCTCCCGCTTGCATGTGCCGACTATATCTAGCAGCTCCGTATTATTAACTATACGCTGGAACGGGTGTTTGCTTTCTACTCAACTCATCTACATTTATTTAAAAGCTTATCTAAATATATGACCAATAAATTAAAACTATAAATAGAAAATAACCAATATTAATACAAAATGGAAATTGAAAAAAAAGAGAAAATACAAAATAAAAATATTAATTATTACGTAAGCATTTATCAGTTTTGAATAGCCAAAACATTGCAAAACAACTCCTCATTCGTCAAATATGTGTATATATATATATATATATATATATATATATATATATATTAAGGAATATTTAATCAAATATGTGAGAACATGTCTTTCTCAAAAATATTTTTATAATAAATTTAATTTTTTTTTATATATTTTTTAAAACGTCAACACTCCTCAAATGAATAATAAAAATTACTGTTTAGGGAATCTCTCTTAACAAAAATTCATCTTTAACAAATGTCATTTTCAAGAACAGAAATTTATTAATAAATATTTATAAAAATTTACGCATACATAGGTAATGTCCCACTCAAATCTGTAATGTAACGAGACGCGTAGATTCTCATTCATTAACTCTTGTTTATTGATGTATTACCATTTTGTCTCTTTCATTTATATAAACCATTCCTCATATGATTTTTTAAAGTATAGTTATCGAAATCTTTGAAAATTCTTTAAAAAAATTTGAGATACCTTTTTTTATTTAATTTTTATTAAAGTGGATAGAAAAAAGATTCAAAATAATGTTATTTTTATTCATAATAATAATACATACAATCGTTAAAGATATGTGATCTGATTGATATTATCTTTGATCTTTAAAATAGAAGTCTGGAATTTGAAACTCTCCATCTTTAAATGTATAAAGAAGGATGATACATATAGTCGTAAAATATATAACTAATATACAATTCTTTTGAAAAATATTAAGACTCATTATTATTTTTTATCTAAATTTTTTATTTGTATATTTTTTTAAAAGAATTAAACAGTATTTACATACAGTACTCCACAATTGTAAATACTATTTTTTATTTTTTTATTCCTTACCTTAAAATAAAATCCAAACGGATTCGGAATTCGGCGCGTAATTTGGGTTTTTCAGAACCAGGAGAAATGGTGGGGCAACTTGGTCTTTTAGAAAAAAGAGCAGAGACTGGCTCAATCATGGTCAGAATTCAAGCAAAGCAGCTCTCTCTCTCTCTCTCTCTCTCTCTCTCTCTCTCTATCCGACGCGTCTCAGAAAAGCAAATAAATTCAAGAGAAAAAAAAGAGAAGAAAAAGCAAAAGAAAAGAGAGTTGGAATTGTTGAATCTTCTATAAATCTCTCTGTACTATATTTTCTTTCTTCGGGACGGAGTTCATTTCCTCGGTCCCAGAACGATCTTTTTCTTCCGGCGAGGATTTCCCAGAAGTGAAGCAGTTTCCTCCGTCACTGCAAATTAATTTTTCATTTTTCGATATCCTTTTTGTAGCTTCGGACTCGGATTACTCAAGCTTGCTTCCAGGAAAAATGGTCAAGCGTGGCTATAAGCTACGTATCCTTTTTGAGTTTTATTTTTCCCCCACTATTCTTGCTTTTATTCGCTTGTACGGCTTCAATAAATTCAGGATTTGGGCTGTTTGTTTCTAGTTTTACGGTTTATTGCTGTTAGTATTTGAGCTTCTTTTGGAAATTTTTAGTTGAAAATATATTTTTTTATAAAAAGTATCAACTGTACTTTTGTTATTTTCTTGGGAAAAAATATGGTTTAACCGGCATTCCATTTTTGGTTTCTTCTTTTTACTTTTGTTTAGTTAAAGGATTTCTTTAAGCTTTGTTTGGTTGCTGAGAAAGTTGAAATATGGTTTTCAATTGAACTGAACTTAGTTAAACATACCGCACGCTTTGCTGTTAAATGGGGTTTTGAATTCTCGGCCAAGCTTGAATATCTTTCAGAACTTTTTTTCTTTAATCAATATCTTCAGCAACTAGGAGCGTTAGACTGTAGAAAATGTTATAACCTGTATTTTTAATATTTAACTTTTTTTAGTTCTATCAATTAAACATAAAAAAGGCGAAAAGTGATGTGGTTTGTATATTGAGCCGTGTGATTTCTTGACTGAATGAAATAATAGAGGAACTTGTGGCTCATTCAGCGAGTGTGAACTGCGTGAATATTGGGAAGAATGCGTGCCGTCATTTTATCACTGGCGGGGATGACCACAAAGTTAATCTTTGGGCGATTGGGAAACCCAATTCCGTAATGGTTAGAGTTCAAATCTTATTCTACTGCATTAGTCTTGAACTTGCCTAGGGGAGTAAGAATACCCGGCAAACTGCTCTGGTTCCATGTTTGGGTCGGTTGGTGGTTTGTAGATTCGGTGTTTTTACTAGATTGGTTCAGTTCTGGTTTGCAGTTTTTGTGGACCAAACCAAAATGAACCGAATTAATATAATGTATAGTTTTTAGAATTTTTTATTTATTTATTGATTTTTTTAAAATTTTATATACTATATAGATTATACATATTGTAAAGATAATAATTATAGCTTGAAATTGTAATCTTATTATTTATACTTGATATAAGCTTACTCATGCATGAATATTAATAAGATGAAACTTGAAAGTTGAATAAAATATTGTTAAAATATTATTTTTTAATATTATTATAGTTTTGGGATTTGAAAAAGTTGAATTGTTTATTGTATTTTATATGAGAATTTGTAAAAGTTATAATGATGAGATTAGATAAGATGAATTTGGTTGAGAGTATTTTTCTATTTAACAATTAAGTTACATATATAATATGGTATAACATATATATATATATATTGTATAGTGGTTAGTAAATTAGTGCATACTACATTGTATTTATCAAAACTATCACCTACCTATTAGTTGTTGCAATTGCATATCTTAATATGCAGTAACTAGTACGTATTACATAACATTTATTAATTAGATGATTCATTCATGCACATTAGTAAATTATTTTAGTATAAATTAACTTCCATTTTTATATGCTCCTTAACTCATTAACAATTTAATATCTTGGAGAGCATCGTGACATCAAGGTTATTACACATAATGAGATTAAGGAATCTAATTTCTATAATGTAAAAAAGTTTGGGAAAGAAATGAGCGAAATATCAAACTAAACCAAAAAGCCAGATACATTCAGTTTCCTTGATGAACCGGTTGGTCAGGTTTTGATTATTATAAAACCAAATGGTTCAGTTTGGTTCACCAGAAAGCCTACTTGCCTAGTTAAATTAGGAATAGTGTATGAGAGTCTCCTTTGATGCACACTGGTTCAAAGTAATGAAAAACCATACAAATTAGAATGTGATAATATCTAATCAAAAGATTGGATATACAGGAGATCTTTGCTTGTACAATGGGAAATATTTGTATAAAAGAGAAATATATATCAGTATAATTGATACACACAAAATCCACATCAATTCTTCGTCCAAATTTGCTCGTACACATGTTTCCAACATACAGTCTTGTACAGTGTGATCAACAAAATAAATGAGATGAAGTTCTATCCCTTAAACAGTTGATTAGAAACTAAATGATAATACGTTTATTCCTTTATTTGGATGCATTATAACTTTCTTTGTGTTGTCTGTATTTGTGTTTTTTCGTCCCTCATTCCATATTGCACATTATTAAGGACATTTTTTTTTTCAAGTTAAGTCATCTAAATAATTGGCAAGCTGGGTGATCAAGGCACATGCCTTGTACATACCCGCCTCCCTAATTTTGAAACAATGTGCATGGATTAATATGTTGAAATCACCCCCTTTTGACTGAATTTTGAACTACCCTTTTATAATTGTTTTTAACCTAGTTTGATGAGGGCCATACATTTGCTGGAACATTTCAATGAGTGTTGTTTTACATGTGCAGAGCCTGTGTGGCCATACAAGTCCAGTTGAATCGGTTGCTTTTGATTCATCAGAAGTTTTGGTGCTTGCTGGAGCTTCTAATGGTGTGATAAAACTCTGGGATTTGGAGGAAGTAAAGAGTAAGTCACTTCCTTGATTGGTTTCTTATTGCTTGATTAATTGAATTCTTTGATTGAAAGAACCATTATGTTGTTCTCTACATTACAAATAACAGTTTGTTAGTTGGGACTTTTTTCTTGGACACCCGGTTCCAATAAAAAACAACAGATTATATAAGCTGTTGTTTCTTTAATAAAAATTATTTTGGCAGAAAAAAAAGGAAGTTGACAAATGAAGTTGATACAAGCCTTATATAGATGATAGATATTATTACCTACTCAGTGGTCTTTACCTGATAATCTTGGGGTGCTATTTGTGGTTCCAATTTTCTAGTTTGGGTTAGAATCTACAGAATTTGCCACTTTGGATTGCTGCATGAATTGTAAGATTAATTTGTGATTAAACTTCTGATCTTTTTGTTATTATTATTGAAGTGTAGTGGTTCGAACTCTTACTGGACACAGTTCCAACTGCACTGCTGTTGAATTTCATCCATTTGGAGAGTTCTTTGCATCTGGTTCCATGGATGCCAATCTAAAGATCTGGGATATTAGAAGGAAAGGATGCATCCACACATACAAGGGTCATACTCAAGGCATTAGTACAATCAAATTCAGTCCCGATGGTCGATGGGTAGTTTCTGGTGGATTTGATAATATTGTAAAGGTAATAATTGATCACGCCACTAGTGTGCAGCTTGCAGCAAGTTTTTGTATAAACATCTATAATCAGCAACTTCCACTTACTGCTGAACAGGTGTGGGATCTAACAGCTGGAAAGCTCTTGCACGATTTTAAGTTCCATGAAGGACATATTCGATCGATAGATTTTCACCCACTTGAGTTTCTCTTAGCCACGGGTGAGCATCTGACCCAAAACTTGGTTTCAGACTTATGGCTGTCTGTTAGAGAAAAATGGCTCTGCCTGGTCGAGGAGTTCTCAAAATGGTCCATGAGCCTCTAAGGGGGTGAAAATTGTATCCAGCATTTTTGTATTAGCCATTAGTGTCTTTAAGGGATTTCATGATTACAATTTCTTTTCTTTTCTCTTTTCTTTATGGTGGTTTCTTTTTCTGTTTTTCTTTTTTTTGGGGGTTGGATTGAAGTTATATGTAACATATATCCGATTCATTTCCTCTAGAAATCATTAAATTCTCATTAACTGTTTATGTAGTCGTTAGTAAGGTGTTGTAACACACAAATTGTTTTCCAGGTTCAGCAGACAGAACTGTTAAATTTTGGGATCTGGAAACCTTTGAACTGATTGGTTCTGCCAGACCTCAGGTATATAGTGTGGCGTTCTCTGATCTACCGATAAAACAAAGATAGTGTGGTGTTCTCTGATCTGAAAGCTGCTTTATAAATTTAAGTATTGTAGAAGTTCAGTCTTCTTCTGGAAACTCAAAGACATGTACCAGGCCTCCATTTTTTTCGATTCCTTATGTCAACTTTTCTCATTCTTTGGTTTGGCTTGAGAGAACTTCATATTCCCTTAATAATAATAGATGAGGATTTAATCCTACTTTTCTAAGAAGATAAGTTACTCCTTTCCAGGCTACAGGAGTACGCGCAATTGCTTTTCATCCTGATGGGAGAACTCTATTTTCTGGGGTGGAAGATAGTTTGAAGGTTTGGATTGTGCACATCCCAAAATTTTGTGAGATTGTGCCAGGATGGTACATAAACATCATATATCCATGCTTATGAATTGTAGGTTTACTCATGGGAACCTGTAATATGTCATGATGCTGTTGATATGGGATGGTCAACGCTTGGTGACCTATGCATTCATGATGGAAAACTTCTGGCTTGCTCATACTATCGAAATTCTGTTGGAGTTTGGGCAGCAGATATATCGGTATCCGCCATTATCGTTTCTAGTAACTTGTTCCTTATTATTTCTTGTTCCGTGGATCCTTGAGGTCAATTGAAAAATTATATTCTCTGTGACAGCGTATTGGGCCATATGCAGCTAATTCTATACCTGACCAAAATGACTCTATGGAAAAGAAAATTAACCTTAATTTACCAGGAAGTCATTCTTCTGAGGATTTAGGAAGTGGTATCCGATCAGCTTCAGGTTTGCGGTGCATGTCTCCTGATTGTGAAACGAAAGAGATAAAGAACATATATGTGGATTGTAAGTTGTTATTTCTGCTTTATGATTCTTTTTTTAGAATATAAATAACAGTTTTTATGGTTTTGAAACAGCTGTTGATTCTCTAAATCATCAATTTTTTTAATATATTTTTTGTTCATTTGTATTTTTGCACCTATTGTAAACATAGTCTGGATCCAAGCATGTGGGACCTTTGGACTTGTCCAACATCTTACAGATATGGACTTTAGTTTTCATCACAATGCTTGGCTGGCTTATTAATTTTGGTTTGGTCTCTACTTATCCCCAATTAAAGTATTTATAAAGAAAAATAAATCAATAAAAAAGAAGAAAACTCATCAAATTAAATTTCTATCTTATTATGAGCTCACAGGAAATCATTCTTTTCAGTGTTTGGTATCACTTTTATGGCAGATATTGGAGATTGGCTTGGCTTGCCTCCTCTCAAAATTGAGCTTCCTTCATATTTTTAGTTGGAGGAAATATAGTGTGATTTTTCTCTTACAATTCCACAGATTTCTAGATGCTTAGCACTATATAGTGGCTGAGCTTACTTGTCGAGATGGATTAAGATTGGATGTGGCCTGGTCTACCCAAGCATGGTTAGCACAGTATGGTGTGAAAGCAAGAGTAAGGGCGGTGATTTTGAAAGAATTTAGTGTCCAGTGCCCACAAAAAGGCTTAAGCATATGTATTCTGAAGTAATGGAAATTATACTTGTGTAGTAAAAAACCATAAATCATATTATTGTCGCCCTTCCATTTTTTGAAGTAATGGTATATATAGTTACATAACAAAAACCTTTATCCTTTTAATAGTTGCACCTCATGTCATAATGGTCTCTAAATGAATAGGTAGGTTGACCAAGGTTCAAATCCAGAAAGTAGCGACAAATTTGCCGCATTTTGCAGCTTGTTATTTACCCTAGACCTGGATACCAACATAGTCCAGCCCATGTTAAGAGTGGGTTGGGGTTGCCTTGTAGCAAATGTGCATAAAGGCATGTTCTAGCTTGTACTCAATTTGTTGAAAGTTTTGCTGGTTTTCTGATCCCAAATTAAGTCTGGGGTTGTGTAATTCCAAGATGTTCAGGTTTCTGATTATGAAGATAGATAGGATTTGGTTCTGCCCAATCCAATGTGGAGGCCTAGCACATGGAGTGTGGTATGTGGCAGACAGGCTTTCATTGGAGTCTAATTTGACACAAGCACTAACTCATAGACTCATATATTATGATCATATCGATATTTTGCTTTTATTTTCCCTTCATTTTCATCCTACTTTCTCTAATGTGCTGTTTTCTCTTACTTGTAAAGCTTCTGGTGGGAAGCTTGTTACCTCACCAAGAGTTGAGTCCTTCAATTCTCCAAAAGTGGTAACCCCAAAGGAAATTAGTTGTACGCCAACTCAGAAGGAAAGTCCTGTCGCAGGTTTGAATGCAAGATCTAATGAAAAAGCACTTGATAAGAAATGCATTGTGCCTAGCACTGTAGCTAGGGACAGCGCTGACAGAAGAGATGCCGTCAATTCTGGAAAAGAAATGATAACCTTTTCAAGGACAAAGCGTGGTATGTTGCTCAAACCAGCTCATGCTCGGAGGCCATCAAATAGCAAAGTTGAGGTTGAGAGGCTGCCAGAAACTGTTGAATCTAGAAATTTGAGCAATGTGTCGAGCAATTTAGATAGTGCAATAAATTCAAAATTCCAATCCAAACTTGCATCAGAAGATGGATGTAGAAAATCATGCGAGGAAGAACATTCTCATCTCAAAGGTGTTGCTGAGAAGCTTGAAAGAATTTTATCACCACAGAAGCCCTCTAGTCAGGAAAGCTGTAAGTTCGTATACTATAGTGCTATGTGTTTACGATGGGTTGTGACTAGTTTGTTTGGTTGCTTGTAGGGTTTCGTCTTTTTCCCTTCATTCACCTATTTCTTTCTACCCTCTAATTGATCAATGAGTGTGTCTTGGTTGGCTGTTGATCTCCATTTGCACTTTAAAGCAAAGCCTTAACCTTACAATCTCAGGTCACTCAACCAAAGTCTTGTACCACTCTGCTTTGTCAGACTGCATTGAGTTAACCATAGTCGAAGTCTTACAACACCTTCAGTACAACCAACTCACTTATCTTATTTCTGATAAAAAAAAAGGTCATTTATGCATATCCTGAAACCGGCTTGTGACAGTTGCAACTATTTACCTTCTGGTAGATGCATTGGTTTCTACTTAATTTGTTCTTCTATAGTTTTATCATCACAAACCTAATTCCAGACGCTTGGGCCTTGTTTGATTTCTAAGCTTTCCAAAAATTTTCAAAAAAAAAATTGCAACTTCAATCCAAACATCTTTCAATCTCAAAAGCATTTTCTATTTCTGTTGTAATCTGGTCAAATGAAACATTTTCTGTTTGAACTTTTTAACTTTTCATCCAATCATTTACTTGGATTCCAGCGAAAGTCAAAAACCAAAAAAGCAAATAAATTAATATCCTAAACAAATTATTCAAACAGCCTTTCAACACTACCCAGACACTTTCACAAATCCCAATACAAAACATACTTCAAAGAATATTTATTCAAACTTTCTTATCTACCTTCACAAAACCCAATAAAAATCTCAAAACTTTTCAAAAACATTCTGAAAGTTTCATTAACCGAACAGACTATTTTTTGGGGTTAAATATTAAATTGGTTCATGTGTTTTGCCTTAAAGTTTATTTATAAAAAAAAAAAAAAGTGTTTTGCCTTAAAGTCAAGTTACTTCCTGTGCTTTTCAATTATACCTTTTACTCCTTGTGATTTTACAATTGATCATCTCGTCAGAATTCCATTAATAAAAGGTTAACAAACAAAAATAAACAACGATAAATCTTTTTTAAATTTTATAAAAAAAGGGACTGCAACCCTTTGGTCCTGCCAGCAGTGGCTGTACAATTCTAGTTGAAATGCTTGCAAGTACGAAATACCTTTCCTTTTACCTCATAATGGGGTAGCTGAGTCATGGTTATTTAAGCCTCTATCAGAAGTGGCCACTAGTAACAATCTGTTTTGATTTGTAAAATAGATTTATAGTCTGTATCTTGGAATAAATAGCTTTCTTATTATGTTTCAGGTGACGAATCCCTCAGTTGCAACAAAGGACTAAGCCCTGTTAAAATTGTCAATGGAGGTTCACCATTCTCCCAACTCTGTATTTTTATAGAATATACAGGAGGGATAGATCTTGATTCTTTAAAAAATTACATTTGGCAGTTGCAGTTGTACAAGGAAGGACTCGCTCTCTGGTTGAGAGGTTTGAAAGAAGAGAGAGTGTCAATAGCAATGAAGAGCAAGCATCTACGGCGTCGTGTGTGATACCTGAAATGGATACGACTCCCACGATGCTGGTAAAAAATTTTCAGATGTAAAAGAACAACTTTTCTAGACTACTGGCAATATCTATAGTGGCATATCTACTGCTTTTGCAGATTCTGATTTCAATATTTTACATCTTAATTAACATGGCGCTTGAGAAGTCGAACTTTAGTTCCTATGAGTAAAACTTTTGAGTTAGTAATCTTAACAAGTCATTGGACATTGTCAAAGCTAGGACTTTGCTGTTAAACTATAACCATGATTGTTTGCGAATCAGGGGGAAGGTGTCCCTCCCCCTGAGAAATCTGTCTTTTTCTACACAGAAACGCTCGGAAAATATCCCCATAGCTTCTGAGAATCAGGGGGAAGGTGTCCCTCCAGATTTTGTCCCCATAAATTCAGATGATCATCTGGAACTTTGTTCGGAAGGTGGAGAAGAGAGAGATATGGTTTGTAGAAGGGAGGCGACACACTGTGAAGGGCTTTCACAACAGCTCTCAAACTTCAGTCTAGTTCCGGATACTCAACTGGTTACTGTTGAGGTTGAGAATAATGTGGGTCAGGTGGTTGAATGGGGAGGTATTAAGTTGTTTGGAGATGACTCTGATGACAGTGACAGGAATCCTCACCCGCTGAATTGTCTAATACCCAGTGATTTTGAGATGTCGGACTGGGTTTTCAAAAAAATAAAGGATATCCAACATATTGTAGGAATGAAATGTGTGGGTTATGAAGACCAGTTTATGGCACTTCTTACAGCCATAGAGGCGGGTCATGCACAATCTAAGAAACACGGATCCAAGAAACAAAGGGAGCTTAAGAGACTTGATTGGTCTCTAAATGAGGGGAGTTCAAGTCGTGATAGGAGCAAAGGAAAGGGTACTGCTGTTTCCTTATGAAGCCAAAAATTGTGTCATGGAATGTTCGGGGGCTGAACAAGCTCAATAAGCGGCTCAGAATAAAAAATTTACTTCGAGAATGGAGGGCGGATATAGTTTGCCTACAAGAAACTAAACTAAAATTGGTGACCCGAGAAATAGTGAGAAGTGTATGGAGTTCCCCGTACGTAGATTGGATCTATCTAGCATCGATGGGAGCCTCAGGGGGTATTCTTGTAATGTGGGATAAAAGGGTGGTAGAGAAAATGGAGGAGTTCGTAGGAGAATACTTAGTGGCCGTCTCCTTTAGGACGGTGGAAGATAATTTTTTGTGGGCTTTTGCAGGTGTCTATGGGCCAAATGTCGATACCATCAGAAAGCTTTTGTGGGAAGAACTTGCAGGTGTACACAGCTGGTGGGACATCCCTTGGTGCATAGGTGGTGACTTTAACATCATAAGATCTCCAAACGAAAGATCGGGAGACAGTCGTATAAGCCCAGCTATGTCAGAATTCTCAGAGTACATTTTTGATTTGAACTTGGTGGACCTCCCTCTGATAGGTGGTCCTTTCACTTGGTCAAATAGTCAGACTTGGTCTCGTTTGGACAGGTTCTTAATATCTCCGGACTGGGAGTGTCACTATCCAGAGGTGTGCCAGAAGACTACCACGCCTATTTTCAGATCATTTTCCCATTTTATTGGATGGAGGTGATATTCAAGGTGGTAAGCGCTCGTTCAAGTTTGAAAATATGTGGCTTAAAAGCGAAGGCTTCGTGGATAGGGTAAGGAGTTGGTGGACAGCTTATCAGTTTCAGGGTACTCCATCCTATATTTTTGCAGCTAAACTAAAAGCCTTAAAGGATGATTTAAAACTTTGGAATTCTCAAACCTTTGGTGATGTAAGGTTACAAAAGAAAACCATGCAGGAGGAGATTCAGAATTTTGATAGGACCTCTGAATATAGAATCCTCACCCCTGAGGAATTATCACGTAAGGCAGAGTTGAGTTCAGATTTGGAAAGAATTTTATCTCTAGAAGAGATCTCTTGGCGTCAGAAGTCAAGAGCCATTTGGTTAAAAGAGGGGGACCGAAACACGAAATACTTTCACAGTGTGGCTAACTCACATAGGAGAAACAATACCATTGAAATGCTAACAATCAATGGTAGTGTTTGCACAGAAGCTCATGTGATCCGGGAACATGTGGTGAGTTTTTTTTGAAAATTTATTTTTAGAGCAACATAGTTGGAGACCACCTGTGGATGGACTTGATTTTGATTCTATCGAACCTCAGTCTGCATCTTGGTTAGAAAGAGCTTTTGAAGAAGATGAGGTATATGAAGTGGTAAGGAAAATGGGGAAAGAGAAAGCACCAGGACCGGATGGATTTTCTATGGGATTCTTTCAAGCTTGTTGGGAGATTGTGAAAGAGGACATCATGAATGTGTTTAAGGAATTTTTCTCCACTGGGAAATTTAAGAAAAGTCTGAATTCTACTTTCATTGCTCTTATTCCGAAGAAAAATGGGGCTTCCGAAGTAAAGGATTTTAGACCCATTAGTCTCATTAATGGGATTTACAAAATCTTGTCTAAGGTACTTGCTAATAGACTAGGGGAAGTCTTAAGCAAGATTATTTCAAAGCCCCAGAATGCCTTTGTAAGGGGGCGACAAATTCTGGACTCTGTGCTAATTGCTAATGAATGTCTGGATAGTAAGATGAAATCTGGTATGGCTGGCATCATGTGCAAATTAGATATGGAAAAAGCTTATGATCATGTGAATTGGGATTTCCTCCTTTCCTTAATGCGGAGATGTGGTTTTGGGGAGAAATGGTGTATGTGGATCAAATGGTGTATCTCAACAGCAAGATTCTCAGTGTTGATCAATGGCAGCCCGGAGGGTTTCTTCGACAGTTCCCGAGGTTTAAGACAAGGAGATCCTTTGTCCCCTCTTCTTTTTGTCATCATCATGGAGGCCCTAAGTAGGATGTTAACGGCTCTGGTTATTAATGGCTTTATGACTGGTTTTTCAGTGGGTGATGTGAATCGGGGCGTTATCTCTATTTCTCACTTGCTTTTTGCAGATGACACATTAATTTTTTGTGAGGCAGATAATGAACAACTTAGGGCGCTGAAGGCCCTTCTTTTATGCTTCGAGGCTGCATCAGGCCTGCGAGTGAATTTCGATAAATCAGAATTAGTGCCAGTCGGGAGAGTCAGCGATACTCAGCAGTTGGCCAGCACCCTTGGCTGTAAGGTTGCTTCGCTTCCTATGACCTATTTGGGACTACCGTTGGGAGCTACCACGCGATCCTTACATATTTGGGATCCAGTCATTGAGAAAATAGAAAGAAGACTGGCAGGGTGGAAGAGACTATATTTGTCGAAAGGCGGTCGTGTGACTCTTATCAAAAGTACTCTCTCTAACTTACCAACTTATTTTTTGTCTCTTTTCCCTATCCCAGCGTGTGTGGCAGCACGCATTGAAAAACTTTTCAGAGACTTCCTATGGAGTGGGATGGGGGAGGAATTTAAGTTCCATCTAGTCAGGTGGGATAAGGTGTGCAGTCCAATACAATCAGGTGGGATAGGGATTAAGAATCTAAGAACGTTTAACCGAGCACTTCTTGGGAAATGGCTTTGGAGATACAATATGGAACCAGAAGCACTATGGAAACTAGTAGTTGACTGCAGACATGGCAGATCTTGGGGGGGTTGGTGTACTAGAGAGGGGACTGAGCCCCATGGGGTTGGAATTTGGAGACATATCAGACAAAGGTGGGGCGTATTTGCTAATCATACTAGATTCCTGGTGGGGGATGGGACTTGTATAAATTTCTGGAGGGACATCTGGTGTGGGGAGGAGGCTTTGAAGGAGACTTTTCCAGTTGTGTTCCGTATGGCCTGTGAGCCAAATGCTTCGGTGGCGGATCTTTTAGTTCGTTCAGGGGACCAAATCCATTGGAATATTATCTTTAGTCGAGCAGCCCAAGATTGGGAGGTTGACAGTTTTGAGGCTTTTTTCAGCCTACTTTACTCTTTCAAGCTGAGTGGCTTGCGGGAAGATAAGTTGTGGTGGACACCTGCGAGCAAAGGAATTTTCTCGGTACGCTCTTTCTACAAGATTCTATCAACCACACCAAACTCTCACTTCCCTTGGAAAAAATTATGGAGGAATAAGGCACCTCCCAAAGCTCTTTTTTTCACCTGGACGGCAGCATTGGGTAAGATTTTGACTACTGACAACCTGCGAAAGCGTCGGATAATTATCGCGGACTGGTGTTGTATGTGTAAGAAAGCCGGTGAATCAGTGGATCATCTCTTATTACATTGCGAGACAGTTAGAGCTCTGTGGTGTGAAGTGTTCAACAGAATTGGGCTAAACTGGGTGATGCCTGCCAGGGTAGTTGATGTTTTGGCTTGTTGGGGGATACCAGGAGGTCTACCTCAGATTAAAGCTATGTGGAAGATGGTGCCTATCTGTATCATGTGGTGTATTTGGCGAGAGCGTAACGAAAGGACTTTCGAGGATAAGGAGCGGACTATAGAGGAGCTTCGCTCTCTTTTTTTCTCCACTTTATTTATTTGGGCCATTGCTTTAGACTTTAATGGCCAAACTGTACACGAGTTTTTGCTTTCTTCTATAGCGAACTAGATAGGTCATATCTCTTGTATTACATCTTGTATACTTGGGCTTTGCCTATTCGTATTAATACTATCGTTTACCTATAAAAAAAAAATGATTGTTTGCGTTGTTGCTCAGTAATAATGATTCATTGGTAAACTTCCCAGTTACAAATCCAAGATGGTGTGATCATCAGATGATTGCCATTTCTTTAAACCTTCTACATAGCATTGAGAAATAAATTTATTAGCTCTTTTAGTAGAATAACTAATATATTTAACCCCAAGGGGTTGCGTAGTGGTCTTGGGGCGAGCTGTATAAATTGGACGTGCTAGGTTCGAAATTTTGCATTCATACTCTTGGGGCCGTTGGACTGGGGAAATTCCTCCTTGAAAACCCAAGGTGTACCTGCAGGAAAATCCTTGCTGAGGGCTTGTGAACTCCCAGGATCAGTCGGTACTATGTCCCTAACATCCGGTGCCAATAAAAATAATTAATTTTATAGAAATCTGTTCCTGTTTGCCCAATTGTTTTGCTCTGGAAACATAATGTTGTATTTACTGTTTGCCCAAATAACTCAAATAGTGATACACATTGTAACTCCTGGTTAGTTAAAGTTGTTCAAATATTGTTTCATGTTTCTTTTTTTAACTAACAGAAAGGAGTACCTCAAACTTCTGGAAGGGACTGGACTTCCACAAATGATAGGGACGTTACCGATGATCTCATGCAAACTCATGAAGTATTCCTGAGTACACTTCGCTCACGCTTAACAAAATTACAGGTAACCGTGGTTGATCAAAGGGAATAATTAAGTTTTTCCATGAAAGTTTTGTTAGTCATTACCAAGTTTACGTTGCTACCTGACATGGACAATTTCATCTTATAAAGATAACCTCTGGAAGCCAAATATATTGACTTGCCATGGATGTTTGCGATTTTGAATGGTACATTAGTGAAATGCATATTATTTAATTATTGAAAAACTTCTTGCCGGTTCAAAGATTGGGAAAAGATAAAAAGAAAAAAAACACTTTACCAAATGTTGTTCAAGGAACATATTACATGTAGATCCCTTTCTAAAGTTGTTTTACACTGGAAGTAATGTATATCATTCATAATGGGAGCTCACAGGTGGTGCGACATTTTTGGGAGCGGAATGATATCAAAGGTGCCATTGGTGCGCTAAGGAAGCTGCCAGATCATTCTGTGGGTATCTATTAGAAGACTTCTGCTGCTTATAATTGTTAATATTTTTTCCTAACGGTTCCAACTAGTAACGAGTGCTTTTTTTTTAAACATATTTTGTTGACTAAATATTCATTTGATGCTGGTGCAGGTGCAAGCAGATGTGGCCGGTGTTCTTATGGAGAAAATGGAGATTATTACCTTAGATCTGTTTTCTTGCTTGCTTCCTGTGCTTTTGGGTTTGCTTGATAGCAAGGTAGAAAGGTAATTTTTTAATGCATGAGATGATTGGAAAATTCATAATGCTTGGGCTGGAAGATATTTGTGCTGGGATTTTTTGATGACTTGGAATCTCACCATGGCAGGGTCATTGGTAAAAGCATGCTTAAAGCACACTTTTGTAAAAAAAAAAAAAAAAAAAAAAAAATATAAAAATCAGTTCAATACCTAGAAATTATGTAAACAAAATATTCGTAAGTATGTAGATGATATTGAAGATCATTTATCATATCATGGCGCCACTTGTTGTGTGTGATGCATATGGTGCCATTTGATTGATCATGTTAGCATATAAATCGATACCTACAATTCTTGATCTTTTTTGGTCATGGTCTTTCTGGTATATTTTGATTTAACCATGTACTTCTATAATGCCCCATACCCAAAGGTCTAGGGAGTTGGTTCCTGTTACCTAAATCATCTCCCAACAATACAATATATATACTCCAAGGATCATAATGAAAACATTTCTACAACTCGCCAAAGCTCTTTTAAAAAAAACTATACATCCATAAAACTAACATCAGAAAAGTTCCAAAATACCAGACTCCACTAGGTCTAATAAATCGACAAGGTTCCAACAAAATAAATCAACATTTCCACTGAGTCTCAATAAAATATCAACATCCCAATAAACCAAATCTACAGAATAAGAATCCAATCTACTGAATAAAATCCTCCAATAATCATAGTACCCTAGGGTACTAGGCAGGTTTGGTAACTCAAAAATCCCATCTCAAACTCAAAATTCTCATCTCATCATTACAACTTTCCCAAATTCCCACACAAAATATAATAAATAATTCAATTTTTTCAAATCCCAATTCAACTTTTTCAAATCCCAAAACAGTAATAACACTAAAAACTAATATTTTAAACTTTCATCTCAACTCAAAATTCTCATCTCTACCCCCAAACCTCTCATTAATCCACTATCCTCAGCTAATCTTTCCCATGATTCCTATTCCTGATTCTTGGTTGAAGCATCTAAATCATTTGAAAATATGGAATGTAATTGGGTGAGTTATCAACAACTTAGTAAGTAGTGAACTTGGGCCTAGGAAGATCTTAGGGATTTTTTCTTGAGCACTTTGGGTTTTTGGGCGAAAGTTTATGTAATGGTGGATAATTTTCTGAATCTGTTTTAGTTTTCTGGGTTGTTTTCTGGAAGTTGTAGGCTTCTCCTTTGTATACCTCCTGTGTACTTGGGCTTATGCCTATTTCTTCAATAAAATTATTACTTATAAAAAAAAAAAAGTAGTGAACATCTACTAGTATGTAAACATAAGCCAATACGGTATGCAGAACAAAATTTACAGAAAACATTTATTTAAAGCGATAAAATATACAAAATCCTTTGGCATAAACATAATTGAACAACATCATAGCAGAATGTATTCCATGTTTAACCCCCGTGGTAGGGTTGTGTAAACCTTGGCGGCAACTGAGCAGAAACAAAATGTGAAATCTTCCCCTTATTATTCTCGGAGTCTCGAGTGTGCACATAGGAAAGATCACGCAAAAAACTACTTTGTTTCCAAAGTGGGTGCACCAGAAATAGAGATGTTGATACCAACATTATAACAGAGGCCACAGTTTTACACCCGTGATAAGGTTGAGATGGAAGCAATAAACAGAAAGTCATGCCAGAAGTTTTCAGACACAACTTCATATCATAACAGAGTACTGAATAGAAACAGATAATTTTCATATAATCATGTAAAAAATTTCTTATTTTCATAATCGCTCTTTTTATACAACTAAGAACAGAATGCCAAAAATTGCTTGTCTACACTAGTCATGACAAAATATTTTTTTTTCTTATACAAATATCATAAGTAATGCAGATAAAATGACGAGGTTGTTTTCAATTTTTTTATAACAAAACAAAATGCATGTTTTCATAAAATCAATCTCAGTCCATTCTTTTTATGCAAAGTCTATCATAGGAACACTACTTACTCAAACTCTTGCAATGTATTGTCTAAAAATGTGTTTGGGTGTAGAGAATACCTCAACACTTCTTAACATACTCTACTACTATTTATTATTTTATTATTACTTTTCACATACTTTTTTCTACTATTCATTACCTTTTACTACTATTCAATATTCTATTATTATTTTTCATCTACTTTGTCATTATTATTCACAACATATCTCAACTCTTCTCAACACCCAAATCTAACATAAGTCTTGAGCCTGAACTCTAGTAATATCAACACCTAAACCAGAAAATATTCACTGACATATTAACAACCTACACAAACACAAAACCAATCCAACTAATAGCAATTACCCGATTCTAACGATAGATTAACGCCGGCCCATAATTAGTAATTAATTCATCACACCCGTCAAGCAAAACAACCACATTTTCAAGTCAACCAACTCACTCCCAACATGTCAAATAACCCAACAGCTGTAATTCATTCATCACACCCGGTCAAGCAGAATAACCACATTTTCCAGCAAATCAAAAAGCCCAAACAGCAATACATAACAGCCCAAACAGCCACACACGTCAACCCAAACAGCCATACATGTCAACCCAAACAGCCACATATCAATCCAAACAACCAAAAACTCAACCCACACAGCCGCACACCTCAAGTTTCCTCTGCCCACAACACCACAAACTCGAGACTTCTGATGTGTCAAACAACCCAACAAGAAACAACACAACTTATAGATTCTATCATTCAAACATAATTCCTTAAAATTCCAGCAACCACCAATCATTCATATCACACACGTAACAATGCAAAAATGTGCCTAATACGCTGAATATCCTGCCTAATCTCGTGCGGTGGCCCTTGGAATTAGAGCGAAACGACATTGTCTAGGGTGTTGGAGATGCCCTGTGATATCGAGTAACAACGTCAAAACTATTTCTTACAGTGGTTAACACAGTGCAGTGGGGAATAAAATTGAGCAACCCTTTAGATGCATTACCTTGGTGGTACTTCAAATAGAGGCTATGCAATGCCACTAACTCCACTGGTCACAATGGCGACACTAACAGAGAGGACAAATTTGGGGTTTAGAGAGAATGAGAATGAACGAAAGAGGAAATAGGGGGGGGAGAGACTTACTAGTACTTACTAGTGTGGCCGTGTACGACAGTGTTCGGCTGCTGGACTCATTATGACACAAATCAAGGGACTGAAAAACCCACTAAAATAGAGCAATAGAAGAGAGATAGTGGGAGAGTGAGAGATGCAGATCAATGGAGAAGAGACAGAGATGGAGGGACCACCGAAGCTTACCGGTGTGGTGAAGACAGCCGGTGACGACTCTTGACAACAGTGATGCATGACAGGGAGAAGGGAGGTGATGATTTGCAAGAGGGAAAATTTATGAGGAAATGGTGCGCATGGATATAGAAAACACAGTGTGAGATGGGTGGCGGAAAAACTTACTGGCGTTGAGCTCAAGCGGTGGGACTCGTTGGCAACCAGGGCCTTAGGAGCAGAGGTGGCAGTGAGCAGTCTGTAACCTAACTGAATGTAGGAATGAGTGGAAGATGATTGCACAATGGCTGTTGAAATGAGAGACGTTCGTGGTGGAAGGAGGAAGTGAGAGTGACAGAAGAAAAAGAAAAACTGAAGGGGAGGAAAGGAGAAACCGTCGGGGAGGGGAAGAAAAAGAAGGAGAGAAGATGACATACCAATAAAACAACGTCGTCCTTCCTCGGGCTGGACTTCTTCATGGGCCTGGGCCTGGGTGTTACGACTTCAATTTGATTATGGCTATCAAATATCATACATGTGTATATTTAGTAAAGGAAAAGAGAATTATAAAAAATGTTTTATTTAAATTTGATGTAATTAGTTGATTACTTGATGTTTTTTGTTGCCTAATACTCTAATAAATTGAGTTAGTAGGCCAAAGATAGGCCAAAGATATTTTTCGTCTTTCTTTGTAAACCTGTTTTTAATGTCTTTTATGGTTTTGTTTTGTTATTATACATCTTCTTTAAAATATTTGCTATAATTCAATCAAACGTGCGTGTGCGATTTGCATCTATGTTTTAGACGGTGTTTGCCCTTAAGTGCTCCTAGTGCTCTTACCAATACAGTTCCCAAGCCCATCCTTGATCACTAGAGCTATAAATATTTGATTTTATGTCTGAATTTTCTCATATGGTTTATAGTAAGTATAATTAAGCTCTCATGAGTGGCAAGCCTAGATTCTATAGTATACTCATCTAGAATCTAGATGGTAGCACCTTGACCTTTTGGTTGGTTTTTCCTTTTTTTTTTTTTTTTTTTTTAGGGGATTGAGGGGAATTCAATCTCAGGAAAAAGAAGAGTTGATGATAGATACCCAACCATTTTCACAACCGTCTTTTAAAATCATGGTATTTTAGTAAAATGATGATACTTTTGTAAGTTGTTTTACAAAAATGCCCCTCATTTAAAACATGATTGTGAAAAGGGTTGTGTAAAGAGTTGTAGGGTTATCATCTTCCTTTTAGGAATGTGAATATCACTGAAAAGGGTGTCAAATGATATTTGGTGTTGGTTAAATTTACCATATTTGCTACAATGAGGAGGTAGTACTTTACCTCAATTTCATTATAGTTACAGATAAGTTCTGATAGACATATTCTTATGCTGCCACTGTTACAGGCATGCAAATGTGTCATTGGAGATGCTGTTGAAGCTTGTAGCAGTGTTCGGCTCAGTGATATACTCAACCGTTTCAGCGCCTCCCACTGTTGGTGTTGATCTTCAGGCAGAGCAAAGGTTTCATTTTTTCACAATAATATGCAAATTTTGATTTTACTTTCTTGGGTGGGTATGGTTGAGTGAGATTTATTTGGTGCAATGAATTTACTTCATCTGAAATTTATGCGCAGGCTTTCCTGCTGCAACCAGTGTTTTATCCAGCTGCAAAAGATCCAGAAAATTCTCCCGGTGCTTGTAAGGTAAGCATGTGATCTTGAGTTTCACATTAGTAGTATTCAATTGGAATAGAGTGTATGCAAAGTTTCCATATAGGCTTGGAATGTTTATTTATGTGTGTGTGTGTGTGTGTGTGTAAGTAATGCACTTTTATTAAAAGCACAGGGGCGCAACTAGTACACAGGAAGCATACAAAAAGATAACAAAAAGAACACAAGTCTTTGACATCTAGAAAATTAGGGAGTTGGGAGCTGTTATGAGTAGCTATTCAAACATAAAGGGTACTGAATACAGTGACTTTTAACATTATTGTCTTCTCACGGTCTTGAAATATCACATTCTATATAGGGTTTACATAGGGTTTAGAATGTTTTCTTTTGAATGTCTTATGCAATAGTATCCCCCCAAAACCGAAGGTAAGGGAGCGGAAAAATAGGTTGCATTGTTGACAAGAAAAGTAGCAAAGATTGTAGGTATTTGAATTGGAGGGGTTTAATAAACCTGGCCATTTGAATCATCCTGATGCCTGAATGGCTGAAACCCAAGTACTGAGCTTTATCTTGGAGGAAGAAAAGTTTAGCAATTTCAAGTCAATTAATATTTGGAGACCAAGAGCTAATCCCTTGCCTTCATCAATATGACATTCATGAAGACCTCTCCCTAGGTTGTGGGTGTGTGCACACATGTGCGGCCAAACCACAAATCCTTGGCTCTATTGCATGCGTGTCTACTAGTGTTTTTTCTTCTTTTGCCAGATTCATTTTGGCATGCTGAACCTTCAATGGTCATTTGTTAGTCTTGTGACATCATTTTGCTTAATTTTGACAAGTAGAATGCCCTTTCTTGTGTGCAGTCTGATTGACTTTCGATGCAGATTTAGTAATTGATGTATCAAGAATCTCTCTCTTGGTTTTTGATGCAGGAAGGGCGGATTGCTGGCAAAATCTGCTCGGGAATTGAATCTAGTTCTTCAAGAATCATGACCAATGCTGCCAAGCCAACAAATTTCTGCAGGCGAGAAAGGGCAGCTAAACTGACATCCTTTGGAGGGGACCACTTAGCAAACAGTACATTTCTTACAATGAGTTTTAGGCTATCATATCGAGCAATTTTGTTCCAATCTCTGGACCTTTGTCATTGTCCCCGGCTTTTGTCAGTAAAGAGCGCTATATTTGGAAGCAACATCTTTCAATTCCAGTGTAAGAGCAAGAAGACTGCAGCAATTATTCCAAGCTTGGTCTTCTGGCAACATAATCCCCAAATTTTTATTCTTTTATGTGGAAAATATCAATTCTCTCTTTGGTTCAATTGTATGTAATGATTTGCGAGTTTATAATTCATATGTATACTGTATTTGTAATGAATTCATTGAAGTATATATAAAAATATGTTTTCTTCACTGCTGCAGTTATTATTAACGTTAATTCAGTTCTTTATGACAATGAAGAATCTTGTATTGATCTGGGACAAGTTGTAGACCAGGTTTTTTGTGTGGATGTTCAGTGCTCGGTTGTCATGGTTCTGGAAAGGAGGGTGAGGGGAGTGTCTGGTAGTGGTGGATTGGGTGAAGGGTTGTGCAGAAGAAGAGGTGAAGAAGGCTCGAGTAAGAAGTGGCAGTTTTGTTAGTTACAAGCTGGTGAATGAATGATGCCGTGTAGTAATAATAAGATGTTAGTAATCAATACGCTGTCGCTTTGTGTAGTAGGAACTGAGTAGATATGTGAGACGCAGTCGTTTCATTAATTCAATGTAATTGGTAATACGCTGCCGTTTTGTAAGACAATATACAAAGTACATAAACTCGAGTTGGGGGGAAGATTCCTCAACTCCGAATTCAGTCAAACAACATTCTTCCCTCTTTCTGTGTCTCTCTTTCTTCTTGAGATTGACCATCTCGAATTAGTCGTAATTGGACTCATTACATCAGTCTTTCTATAATGTCCTTGTCACTTATTATGATAACAATCCCTATTACTATTTATGACTACTAATTTAATCTTATAATGATTATTGATTTCCTATTATTTGTCTCTTTGACTTTACCATCACTTAATTCTTATATCATTTTATTATTACTTTTACAATAAAGAAAAAATATTGTTCAACTTTTTTTATTTTTTATTTTTAGGGAAACTTGTATTATTCATCAAAGCATATTAGATCAATGATTGTATACATGAAGGAGGATCCTCCATGTCCACAATTACATCTGAGATAAGTAAAGCATTTTGACCTAAAGCATGAGCTGCTTTGTTAGTGGCTCGTCTTACATGATGGATTGACCACCTTGCATGGTTTTGAATCTACTTCTTGATATCACTAACAATTATTCATGCTGTTAGGATGTAAAAAAAATCAGTGAACTGGTAAATCAGACTGGACCGAATCGGTGGATTTACTTCGGTACAAAATTTGGTTTGATCCGGTACCGATTTTATTTTATTTTTAAACCGGTCAAAATCGGTCTAGTTCTGATTTTTCTTTTTTTAAAACCTGACCAGACCGATCATATATATATATTTTAATTTTTTATATTATACATATTTTTGCATATAATAAATATATAATTATATATAAAATAGTTTTGTATTATATGATAAATCACTAATTAATATAATATTAAATTTTAAAATCTTATATCACTATAGTTGGTGGCGGACTTATGTCTAAGGGGGCCCATGGCCCCCCAAAGTTTTTAAAAAATTCAAAATATAACTTAAATTTTATTTATAATTTTATAAATATAGCAATGGCCCCCCAAAGAAATTTACACTCCCCATATACTCTTTAAAATTTTCTAAAATCTCCATATATTTAGAAATGTATTTCTCCAATTTTTTTTCCTGTAGTCTTGAAATTTTATATAATTTCTATATATTATTTATTTTTAAGGATGTTGCCTCACCAAAATTAAATTAAAACTAAGTTTAGTAAAAATAATAAACTTATCAGCATGGATCTCCAAATTATTTTTGCTCTACAATATTAAACTTCTTATATATGGAATCCAAAGTGAAAATACAAGGAAAATCATTTAAGGTTGATAATTTACATGAAAAATAGTTGAGAGATTTTATCCTCTAGATTTCATTGAGTAAAAAAAAAAAATTATTTAAGGTCTCAATTAAGACATTATATGCTTAATGTGACACGAAAATATCTAGATTTTGCATGAAATTTGATAAACTGGCTTACAAACTAGAATTAAAGATGACATTTTAAAAGATCACTTGATAGTTTCTAAGAAGAAAATAAATTCTAAATATTTCATTATAAAAATAATAATGATAATATATTATTCCATGAAACATTATCATCAAAATTTGAAACATATATGGAGTTGTGTTTTTTAGAATTTTATTCCTATGTATATGTAGCAAATTATTGGGATCTAATTTTATATATAGTTATATTTTATGATTTTTAGTTTTTCTTTTTAATTTTATATAAACGTGTCATACAATAGAAAAGTTGACCCCTCCTTATAAAAGTTCTTGGTTCCGCCACTAACTATAGTTTATTATATTAATAGTTATATAAATATTATATAATGTATAGTAATAGTTATACTAATATTATATCTTTATATATTATAATATACTATATCACTATATTATATATTATAATATATCACTATAATCTATAATATAATTATAATATATATTATAACATACTACAATATATTATCACTATAGTATTACATACTATAATATACTATAATTATAGTATATTATATAATATAATATATAATATAGTATATTAAACTTGAAAAACCGGACCGGAACCGATTTAGGAAAATAACCGATATGAAATCGGTTCTTGAAAATGCAAAACAGGTTTATACCGGTTCGGTCCTAAATTTTATCTAAAACTGATCCAAACTGAATTGGTTACGCCCCTATCTACTGTAGGCCGGGATACCTCTTCCTTTGTTATGTCTTTAACAATATGTAGTGAGTTACCCTCTAGTATGATGTGACTAAGGCCCAGATTTAAACCAAAATTGGTAGCTTTGAGGTGTCAGTAGCTTCTGCCAATAGAGGACCAAGAAATAAGGATCGATTCATTCTCATAGTTGTAGCTACTGATCTATTCTCATCTCGAACTATGATTCCAATTCCAGTTTTACAATAAGTCTTATCAACAACAACATCCCAATTAATCTTGAAAGTGTTCAAAGGAGGAGGGGTCCATCTTTGTTCTACAGAGTTGGTAATGCTTGACTAACTAACTTTCATGGATTGTAAGGCCTTCATCTCTTGCAAATCTTCTGGTGATTGTTTCACTATTACATTAGGATGCTTGAACTCTTTTTGAAAGACAAAAGTAGTTTTTCTCTGCCAAATTCTTTTGGAAACCATAGCATTTCCTTGAAAGGCAGTTTAATGTAATGATAAGCCCCCCTATTTATTTGCATAGTTGAAAGTCAAACTTTAGAGCTCGGCAATAGGTGATGTTGGAAAGCAAGTGTGGGTTGTAAGGGTACGCGTAGTTGAATAAGGACTTTCAGATCTAACCAGACTCCTATACGAGCACTTGTAATTCCTCCATCACTTTATTTATTTTTTTTTAAATTAGTCCACATGTCTTCTATCAATTCCATAAAAAGGTCTTCTTAGATAGAGAGCTTTTTGGATCTTTTTGGAACATTGGTCCCAAATATCTTGTGTTGCAAGACAACTCCATAAAGCACGAGCTGCTAATTCCTCCCCTTCTATGCAAATAGGACAATTAGGATTTTCCACAATGTCCTTCTTAGATAGGTTCATATTGGTAGGGAGTCCTTCTCGTCAAGCTCTCCACAAGAAAATTTTGTCTGTTGGGAAAATATTTAGCTTCCATATGTCAAACCACAGCTACCTACTATAAACACTACTTGATGGCTGACCCTTTGATTGTTCTTCCAATTCTTTATGAAAATGATAAGCACTTCTTACTGTGAATTTACCATCTGTAGATCCTTTCCAAATCAGTTTGTCAGGGCTATTAATGCAACTTAGAGGATTTTTTGGATAATATTAGCTTCCTCTCTCAAAAAGATTTCATCAATTAGAGGCGATCTCCATTGCTTAGTATCAAGATCAATGAGTTCTTGCACTTTTGCATTTCCTTTTAACACCTTTACTGCACAATGGATCCTAAATGGGGATGGTTGTGGAAGTCACTTGTCTTTCTAGATATGAACATCTTTCCCATTCCTTATTCTCCAGATTGTGCCTTCTTCCAATAAAGATCTAGCAGCAATGATACTTCTCCATATGAAAGAGGGCATGTTACCAATTTTAGCTTGAAAGAATGTAGCTTCTTTATAATAAATAGAGTCGTTTTGTTTTAAAATACTGAAATCATAAATGAGAGGGTGCGGAAGCATTTATTAAAATTTTTGAAAGTCTATTCCATAAAAAAATCATAACTTAATATCTGTGTACATGATCTAGGCCACTATTAAGCCTTACTAGACTAAGTCTCATCCTGCAGCTCTACCTTCATAAATATTCTGACCTGGGGTGGTTTAAAACATAAAACAACTAAAATGAGTCTATGACTTAGTAAGAAACTCATCATAACGTAAACATACTTAACATTAGATTTTTTTCATAAAACATTTCATGCTAAAAACTTAAAATCATGACTGATCATACTGATGTTTATGCTATGCATGGATGATTTATCTGAATCAACTAACTAATCTGACTTATCTGGCTGGCCAACACACTTAACTCTGTGTGCAAGGTCGTGCACTAACTTCCCTTGTTGCAACGAAGGTAGCCGATTGTACAATACTTTGGCATACTATGGTGGAGCACGCTTGAATCCATGGCTTGCATGCCTACCCTAAAATTGCATTGGTACCATGCCTCTAAATGGTCATGTGATTAGCTGTTATGAGCTTATCTTACACTTGATTTTATAAAAGCTTACATGTTTTATGCCATGTGAGATGCATAATATATACATAACTATAATATGAGGAATGAAACATAATGAATGGCGTGCTTGCAAATATCATGACTTGCGTGGTACGTAAACACTGGCTTCCAAAGAACTAACTTTAATAATAATATATATAACTATCTAACATATGTTAATTTTAATTTATGATCAAGCTACTTACCTTGTGACACTTTCTGATATTTCTGGCACAAAATTGATTACCTATAAAGTACGCAAGTAATTTTCATAAATCTCTAATTAAACACGACTTTGTAATTAAAACCGAAGATACTAAAATAATCTATATTCCTCCCCTAAAATCATCACTCTCCCAAAATTCACGCGATTAAACCCTAAAAATATTTGCACATCCATGCCTATCTTCTCTTGATTTTAAGATAAAAACATCACCACCTTTAAAAATTCATGCAAACTTTATGACCATTGTAGCTAAAGTTGTGACTGAAAATACATGCAACTTGTTACATGTGCATGCCCACGTTAAGTTTATGCTAAGCCTGTGACCCATTGGCATAAACTATATTGGAGAGAGAGAGAGAGAGAGAGCTAATGGGAGGGAAAGGCTTTCGTCGTGTGATGGAGGATGAATGGTAGCTGAAGGTGGGAGTGTGATGGTGGTTCGTGTGCAGCAGCATCGGTTTTCATGGTGGCTGCTGCAACGTGCTACAAGGTAACACCCTACCTAATTAACCATTAGAATTAGTCCTTAAACACACTTAAATTAAGTTTATGATTTTGGGCTTTTAATTTTTTTTTATTATCATATTATTTTGTTTATTTAGAATAGTTAGATTTATTAAGACCATGGCAATTCGTCTCATTGATTATTAAGCATGAAGGATTAGTGGAGCAAGCCCATTCGTAACCTATTAAGGCCCTTAGAACTTTAGAATGTGAATGGGCCAAGACTTAGAAGCCTGGAACCAAGCCTCTTAAGGAATGCAAGTCTTGGTAGGTTAAGGATTGGCCCAAGTTGAGGAAGACATAATGCCTTTCGGGCCTAACTTGGTGTAGGCTTGACCCAGGGTCCAATTAGGTCAATGTAAGCCCTTCAAACCATCTTTGTGGATCTTGAGGCCTCTCATAATTCCTCAAAATCTCGAAACAAAGGCCTCCCATCCACTCTCACCCAAAGCCCATAAACCCTCCACTCACACTCATGGCCCTTTCAAGCCCAAAAAGGTCCAAAGCCTTGTTTTGATTCTCTTCACTCTTCAAATTGAAGCCCAACACACCACACCATGGGTTTCTTCAAGCCCGTAGCATACTCTAAGTAATTCTTCAAACCCAAATTAAGTTTTAAAATTTGGTTAAAACCATTATTCAACTTACTCATAATTAGTGATCTTTAAACCTCATTTTGAGCTTAATATTCTTTCTTAATCTTTGTAGCCTTTTTTTATCTAAAATTTTCTTGTTTCATTATTCAATTACATCATTCTTAGACCATATTAGGACCCTAAATAATCCTCCACACATGTCATTAAGAGAATGACATATTAAATCCCAAACTACACCAATTGGCACATGTGTGCCTTTTGTGTGCAATGAACTGTTTTGTCCTTAAACCCAATCTTTTTGTGCCTTTTTCTCAAGGAAACTATGGTCTTTAAACACCTCATGAGACCCCTTTGAACCCAGAACAAGTCTTGGATGAATTTGGTTTCGAGAACCAAACCAAAACACCAAAACCGATTTCACCTTGGACACTAATTGGATGGGAACCAAGTTGGTTGAGTTTCAACCTCCCTTCTACCCATGGCTGAGCCACCTCCCCACGCCTCCTCCATCACCACACAATTCCCAAGAAGTCCTCATGGTCATCATGAGCATTTGATCCATTTCTCCCACCCAAAGTAAACACAAAACTGAAGGCTCCAAGCCACTTCCATTTCTGCAACCCACTCCCTTCACGCTTTTCATTTAAGTTGCCACTTCATGATCACTTGGAAGCCAACCATGAACCCTTGCCCCACCAGAAAAACCTTCCAAATATGGCTTATGACTTGCTCAAATCAGTCATGAAGAAAAGGACAAGAGGGTGAGTCAAAGCCATGATCAAAACTGCCAAGAAAAACTACCCTTGAACATGTTAGCTTCATGTATGATTTTTGCTTCTTTTTCTTGTCCTTCTTCTCCACCACGACCAGACCAGATCCCTTGGGATAAATGTAGCACTTGACTTAATGAAGTCGTGGTGATTTTAGGGCACTATTCACCTTGCACAAAGTGAAACAAGATGATGAAGGCAAGCTGAAATTTCAACTCCTTACACCACCACCCAAACCACCCAATCCCCATGGGCTTAGGCCACCGTCCCCTCCCCTTTGGCTGCCTGAAAAAAGCCAAAACCCCCTCCACTCCCCCCATTTCCTCCACACCTCAACTCCAGCTCCTCTTCAGCATTGAAAGCCATCTTCCCCCTTAGTTTTGAGAGAAACCGAAAGGTGTGTGTGAGCTTGAGTGTTTTTGAAGTTCTTGGTGTTCTTGTTTTGGAAGCTTGAGTGGGCTATGGAATTTTTAATTTTTCTTGCACTAGATCTTAGTTTACATGTAAAGTCTTGTTTTCAAGTGTTAGAATAAATTTTGGTTAAGTTTAGATAAGGTTACCATGCTTAATTCAAAACTGGGTTCGTTAGGAAATGGTTTAAGAGTTTAAATTCTTTTTAGTGGAAATTCTGGTTATGGCATGTCTTAGCATTTTATGATATGATTTATTAATATCTTAGAACGATTATTGAAGGTTTAATTTTGAAATTAGAAACATGCCATGATAAGTTTTGATTCTACCTCGTGTTGATCATCAAGCATGCGGACTTTTGCCAAGTCCCTGTTTCTTCTTGTCATGGTTATTATATTTTATTATAGAACAGATTCCCTAAGCTTAGTAAACAAGAGGTGAATAGATTTTAATTGGATAAAGGCCCTTAGTAAATTTTTACTTTTGGACCTTGATGATTCTTAAATTAAAAGGTTTTGAGAAGATGAGATGAGGAGAAGCCCAATAAGGACTTATATGGGTTTTGGCCATGCTAGGGTAGGAAGGCCCAAAATATTTCCAAGCATATGGTAGGTGCCACATGGGTTTTGAGGGACTATTTGGTCATTTGGGTGAAAACATAGGGAAAATGTAAGGTGAGACACTTGTCCTACATGCAAGAGATTCTAGAAGGTTAAGTGGAAGATGATGTCACTTAAAACTAGGGCTTACACACCACTTTTGATAGGAAAGGGCAACATTGACACTTGTCAAACATGAGGAGAGTATGAGATGGACTTTTGGAGTTCCAAGGAGATCTTACTTGAGAAGAGGAAGATGTATGTTTTAGAAGCACGTGAAAGTGCAAAAGGAGACTGAGAGGCCGATGGCATGCATGGGGGGAAGGCCAAGGGAATTGTCTTGGGAAGGCAAAAGATCACCTAGAGAAGATGAAGGGATTTTGGCCAAAACAAGACATACAAACTTTGCCAAGTGGCACTCATGCACACGATGAATGATTTTTAAGGGAGATTTGATTTTGTGATTTTAACCTTGAACCACTTAGTTCATTGAACTTAGACATGAAAGGAGGGCAAATAAGGAAAGTGAGAAAGAGAGAGGGACGGATTGGGAGAGGAACAAGCCACCCTTGGTTATGCCATTTGAGTTTCCAATGCAATCCCATCAAAGAGAAGTGGAAGAGCCATTTTGCCAAGTGGCATGCATGCAAGGACGCTTGTCATTTCAAGAAGGGGATTTGAGGCACTATATAAGGGCTTGACTGAAAATTTAGAGGGCCTTTTGCTCAAAGTTTCACTTATTGCTCTCAAGGGTTTTGGCAAACACTAGTTCTCTGTAGACTCAACATTTTCTCTTTACTTTCTTGTCACTTTCTCGCAACCCAAACACTACTATTTTACTTCTTCTAAGTCAAGAACCACAAGGAGTTTACACAATGCCATTCGGCTTGGGAAGGAGCTCAAGGAGATGAGAACCATTTCCTTCTCTTGCACGCGCACACACACAGCCAAAAGGGAAGATTCTCATTCCTATTCGATTTCTACTCTTTTCTTCACAACCACACACTTTCACTTGGGTAACTAGGGTTTTATCTTCAAGAAAGAATGAACCATTGATGTCTATGAGTTTTGGAGGAAAGAAACACAAGTGGAAAGGATTAGGGTTTCAATTTTTTCTTGAAAAACGGAAGCTAGGGTTTTATTCTTAGAGAAAAGAAGGAACTCGATTACCCTTAGCACTTTAAGTGTAGAAAACATGATTTTTAGAAAAGCTTAAGTTTCGGTTTTACTTGGAAGAAAAAATAGGGTTTGAACTTTCAAGGAGTTTTGGCCCCTAGGGTTTTGTTTTGAGAAAAAGATTTCAAAAACACTCTACACTCACACTCACTCATATTTTCAAAACTTAGGGTTTTTGTGTATGAGTTTCTAATAAGACTATGCTATATTTTCAGATTTTGCAACTTTAAATCTTTGGATTTTTGTAAGTATACGCTCAACTTGCTCTTGGTTAATACTTACATATATTTATAGATCCTTTTAGTGTTATCGTAATTTGGATTGTTATTCTTGTTTTCTTGTTTGAATACTCCTACATGAACTTGGAATATGAATATGGAATGATTAATATAACTTGGTTTATGATGAAAAATAGTGATAAAATGATATACATGATTCGGTTTTGAGGAAAAAAGACATTGAGGTTTCAAAGTTCTTGATGATTCGGTTTTATCATACCTTGAATGATTTGGATCGTGTATAAATGCTATTATTTTATGTCTTGTTTAACTATATCATAAATTCTAAGTATCTTGGATGAAGATTGAAGCATGTTTAAGTGATGAACTTTCATAATTTTGAAAATGCATGTTTCGACCAAGGCTTGTTTTCTTGGTTCCATGTATACAAATTGATATCTCATGTATTTTATGTTAACATGCCATGGATTAAATGTGTTATGCATGGTTATTGCATGCACGGCATTTCATGTGTCATCTGTCAAGCCTAAGAGTATGTCTTAAGTCTCATGTTACATGCATTTGGGAAAAGTGATTTTTCAAAAAAAAAAAAAAGTTTTCAAAGAATGAAAAGTAATGATTTTAGAAGAAAAGTTTTATCACGACCCCAAATGCTAGGACGGAGAAGTGTCCTAGTGGAACTCGTCTATCCACTCTGGAGTGTTTAAAAATAGAGTGGTAACTCCTAGGTCGACAAAGAACCGTCAGTGTGCCTTGAATGGATTCTTTTTAAAGGATGCTGGAGCGAAATAGCACCTAACGCTAATAGGTGCCATGATTAAGGCAAGTAACTTGATGAAGTACTGTCGTGTTATTATAATATGAATATGTTTAAGATGTATTTACCACTGTGTACGGACTGTTGTTGGTGCGGTAACTAGCACGAACATGCAGTGTATAAGGGAGCCGTGATGTGTCCACAAGAATGAGGCCATGTGCCTATATGTTATGCTCTGGATCACATGATGTGAATTATGTGATATGATATAATATATTCTGGATCACGTGATTAAGTAAGATAAGAATAAGGACAAAAGTATGTTTTTTTGAAAAGTCAAAAAATTTTGTTATATGTCTTTTGAAAAAGGTCAAATGCATAAGTCAAGTTTTCAATCACATTATGCGTCAAGTACATGTCCATGTATTGCATGATATAGCTCTTATATGCTTGTGATTAACTTTGATATGTTGTGTGATTACTTATTGAGATTTCTTGAAATCTCACTGTTGCATTTTTACTACTATCATTCATTTCTTGGAATGGTAAAAGTTGTTACAGGGGTAGAAAGAAATGACAATGACTAAGAGGAAGAGGACGGCACCCTCTTCCTAGGAGAGGATTGTGCTTAAAATGAACGTTAGTAGATCCGAGCCTATAATTTTGGTGCACTTGGAGGCCATTGATGAGGAGATCTCTAAGATCCTCCAATTTATTGACAACATTGGAGGATTGTCCCATTCATGTTATAATTGTCATTTTGAACATAAAATATCGTGTTATATGATATATTGAGTGCATACTTACATGACATGTGAAATTTTCACCCATTTTTAGTATTTTGTATATAAATGCTATTTTCACTTGAAAGCTAGCTACATATGCACATGTCATGAACTACATTTTTTAACATAGCATAAAAAATAATTCTTGTCATGACACCGAATGTTAGGATGAAAAATTATCCTAGTGGAACTCCTCTGTCCACTCTGGAGTATTTAAAAAAAAAAATAGAGTGGTAACACCTAAGTTGACGAAGAACAGTCAACAAGTTTTGAAAGGATTCATTTTAAATAAGGCCAGAGTGAAGTCAAATGTTATAACACCTAAAACTGGTGGGTGTAGATATTATGATGTTATAATATTATGTTCTATTACCAATGCATTGAGAATGAGTCTGCAGACAATGTAGTTTCAATGTAAGTTGTACTACGGTCACCAGCAGGTACTCACAGTGCATATGAGGAACTGTGACGATACCACAAGCTATGATGTTACGATTAAGTATGAATTGCTAATAATGATGAAATGCTATGCATTGTACTTAAGTAGAAAAATGTTTTCTGTAAGAAAATGTGTCTCAAGTTTGTCTAAAAATGTTGAGGAATCTGGATGGGAGACATACACTAATTTTTTCGCATTACATGCATTTCATGTTTATCATTCATCATGCATAATTTATCTGTATACACGTTGGTTGTTTAACTTAATGAGATTTCAAGTAAATCTCACTTCTTCTGGACCCACTATCATTCCACTTGGAAAGATAGAAGTTGTGGTAGGACTCATGGAGGACAGGCTGGATAGAATGGTGGATCCAACTGATTGCAGAAGAGCCAAACCTCGATAAAAGACTAGACCTGATCTTGATGTTTATAGAATTAATCATTCATGCTCTAGAACGCATGAAATAGTTGATCTAACTTTGGAGACTTTTTATGATGATTAGCTGTACTAAGATTATGCTACTATTTGGCTTGAACTTATGATGGTTATCAATGAATTGGGATGTTTTTAGTTATTTCGGGATAAATTTTATTCTTTGAATATTACATTATGCTAGTTGCACTCATAAGATGCATTGCATATTAATTATCATCAATGAGGGTTAACCTGGTATTGCATGTCCTGATGCTCTAAGCCTCCGTTCCATCCCAAGTAGAAGTTGGGGGTATTACATACAGTTGGTGAGGGTGGTGGCATGGAGGGAATGTTGCAGAGCGTGGGCCATGGCTCTTGGTTTGGCCTGCTATAGAGGTGCTCTATCTTGTATAAAAAACAGGGGTATGGGTGCTCTGTAGATTATGGCCAAGTAGTGGTGTCGGTTGCTTGCTTGGCTTTGCACGGTGGCTAAGGAAAGAGACGCAGGCTACCTTCCCGTGGCTGGTCTGGCTTTTGTTGGCGACATAACACTGGTCTCCAAGGGTTGGTGCACTAGTTGTGCACGTAGGCTTGGGTAGATTTGGTTGGCCGGGAAGGGGAGGCGACGTGAGAGAGTTTGGGTTATGGACACCAGCAGTTGTGGTTGAGGAAGGAGGCAATCTACTATTGTGGCTAATGCTTTGTTTGTGATGATTTGGTTCAACAACCCTAGGTTCATGGAGAAGATAATAGCATGTGCATTGTTTTAAATTTTGTACCATACCGACCGATACATGCTGTACCGGCCACTGGTCCGGTATAGAAATTTCATATGTTTCGTACCGATCCAAGTACCGGCCGATATTTCGGCTCACGTACCGGCCGGTATTTAGGTCTTCACTTTTTTTTTCTTTTTTTTTTTCATTTCTTCAAACTACAAACTCATTTTTTGACCCCCAATTCATACCAGATTATTTATAATTTATATATATATGTATTTATGTATAATTTATTCATATATAGACTATTATTTTGGAATATAATTAATAGATATATTTATATATATAATTTATTCATATATTGACTATCCTGAAACGATACACGAAACGGTATTGGTATCGAAATATTTCATTCCAGTGCCTTGACCGGTACGCCATCCAGTACGATATTCAAAACATTGGTATATATAGAAGGGAATCACGTTTGAAGATTTTAATGGAAGGGCTCTATAATTGAAATCCCTATTGAGAGAGAACTCTATTGAGACGTGAATCCTAGTGGGATGTAGAATGTACATGACTAAGGGCCCGTTTGAAACTTGGAAGTTCAGTTTAATTTTAAACCAAGTCCAACGTCCAAATACACAACTCCTAAATCTCTAAACTCAACTTAACTCAACTCAGCTCCTCTTTACACGTAGGATCCACAATATTTTTCAACTTTCCATAAATATATCTAAACTTATTCTAATTAGGGGTGACAATATGTTACACGACCCGTTAACCTAACACCAACATGACACTATAATAGCGGGTTAGGGTTTATTCTTAATAGGTTTGGGTCAAAACGGGTTGACCCATTAAGACACGATTGCTTAACGGGTTGACATATTATTAACCCGTTATAACCTGTTATGACACGTTAAGAAAATTAAAATTAAAATTAAAATTATACCCTTATACCTAAAAGTAAAATTGTTAGAATTTCAATTTCGATATTTTTATTGTTTGCTTGTAATTTGGACTTGTAGTTCATTTTATAATTTTTATATATATTGTGATTTTAACATTTATAGAAAATTATGCTAAATTAAATCAGGTCAAAAGGATTATTTTGGGCCTTTTCAACCCATTTACATAAACAGTTTGAAACATGTCGTATTGTGTTGTGTCAATCTATTTCATAATATTCACTAATGGGTCAAAATAGGTTGACATGACATGACCCACTATGTTAATGGGTTGTGTTAAGATTCAAGATTTTGATACGATAAGTTTAACGGATCAGGTTAGGGTTGACCTATATAGTATAATATATATAATTTGATACGACACGAACACGACCCGTTAACATGATTTGACATCCCTAATTTTTAACTTCTAAACACATCTTTGGAGTGCCCCACAAAACTCACTCCACCATCTCAACTTACTACTATTTATAAAAAATTCAATTCATCTCAACATTCAAACATGACCTTAAAGTTATAATTGGGCCTAACAGGGTTTAAGTTCATTTCATAGGCCAAAAATTCAGAAATTTTAGTTGGGTTTCTAAGAAATCGGCTTCTTAATTTCTTCTAAAATTTTCAACTAATCTTAACGACTTTAAAATAAAATGTTGGGCCTTTGTGCTTAACTAAATCCCAATATGACCCATAAAATCCAATAATTTCACAAATCTTAATAGCTCATGGGCTATTCCAATATGGCCCATTAAACTTATTTTAGACCTAATAAATTATCCATATTTCATTTCTAATAGGGAATTATGGGTAGCTTGTTACAATAATTTTATGGTTTCTAAACTTATTTTAGAATTTTCTAAGATTTTAAGGTGTTTTTAGGTTTTATTTTGTTGATTCTTTTAAATTTATTACTTTATTTTATCTTTTAAAATTTTTTTATTTTAATTTTCATACTAACGTAGCATGTTGATACATTTTTGTTTAAATTTTAAATAATGACTATACATAATATGAGATGTTACACTTTTTTTTATCGGTCTTGACCTGGCAATCAAATTCTACGTAATCATTTAGGAGAATAACAAAGCAGTATAGGTACAATTTTGAACTTTTATTTTAATTTTAGAAAAAGCTAGTTGCAAGCATAATTGTGTACCAATATGTGCATCAATTTATTGTGATTGACTAAAAAGTAGATTTTATTGAAGAGTTATGCTAGATACAAGCAGATTTTGTGCACTAATTCGCGCATTGATCATTATTTTTATGTAAAAAAATTTTTGAGAGAAGAAATTTTTTTTCTATTTCATGAAAATTATTTTCACCTTCAATTCATATCATTTCGTTAAACATATTTCTTATAAATCAATATCGGTGCGCGAATTGGTACGCAAAGTATGCTTGCAAGAAGAATTTTCCTTTTATTGAAAATAGTGCTAATTTAAATTTTAAGTATGAAAGAATCAGTATTGGTACGCAGATTAGTACGCGACTTTACTTATATGTCGCAAAACTCTTTTATTTTTGGGGTGAGTATAATCTTGAAACTTGACCTAAAGATGTAAGTTCTAAAATTTTCAAATAGGTATAGGGTTGATTCCATCTCTTATCTCATCTCATTTTATTTTATTTCATTTTTTTGGAAAACTCTTGTTGCAGGCCACTTGCAGACGGAACGGCGCACCAAGCTGACGTGGACTTAATGAAACGGTGCGTGTTATCGAAGCAGGAAGATGAAAGAGGTGGGTCTTGCCTTTTCAATTTCCAGTCTTATTTTTCCCTCTTTTCGTTCTGCACATCTCGTGTCAGAGCTCTCATCCCCGTCTGAAACTAAAGCTCGAAAATCCCCCCCCCCCAAAACCCACGCCATTGTTCTAAAACTAAAGCTCGAAAATCCTGTCAGAGCTCTCATCCCTGTCCGTGATTTTTTTTCATTTTGATCACTGTGGTTCGTGGGTTTGAGGGCAAAGATCTGAGGAGTTTGGGAAACCCTAAATCATTAGTGCATATAGGTCTGTGTCTCTCTCCCTCTCCTGCTTTTGGTTATTCGACATGTTCTGCTTGCTTGATCTGTACATGTTTGTTGGATTCTATTATGGTTTTTGTTTTCGGATTTGAGGAATTTTTAGAAGCCCCTAATATGTTCGAAAATTGTATTTAGGGTTTCTGTGAAAGATGTTCTGCTTGCTCGATCTGTACATGTTGTTGGATTCTATTATAGTTTTTGTTTTCGGATTTGAGGAATGTTTAGAGCCCCTAATATGTTCGAAGATTGTATTTAGGGTTTCTGTGACAAATTATAAGAAATTGCCCACACAATAGTCTCCCTTCCCCTTACCCTGTCTACTGATGTTATTGAACTTTACTGAACACCCTTGATTGACAAACCTATTCTTGTGAAGATTGGATTGTCGTATGGATGTTGTGTTTAAAGCCACTAAAAAAGAAACAACAATGGCTTCTGCTGCTGGATAATATCTCTAAGAATATGCAAATCTATAGAAAAATCTCTCTTTATTGCAATGTGACAGTTCCTTGAAGCTTCTACCCAGGCTAACATCTCACTTAAGTATATAACTTGAGCCGAATTTGTTGGTGTTAAATCTTTTTCCATGGAAGAGGAAACCTCTTGAGCTTTTTTATTCTAACTTGCTGCCTATACCCAAAGTCACATTGCATGAACATTTTATGAAACTGAGATGGTTAAAGTTTATCATTTTGCCAAATTTTTTTTTTATTCATTACTATCATAACTTAGGAATAACTTAGAAATGCAACTAATTTAGCATCTTAGCTTGGGCTGTCAACATGACCTTTTGAGGTGTCCGTATAGTGATATGTTCCCTATTTTAATCTTTTTATCTCCTAGTATTTTTAATGTATCTAAGTACACTTTGCTAAATCATTATCAAATGAGCTTCACTGCAATCCAAGTCTGAGCTTCACTGCAATCCAAGTCATAGAGAGTAAACTCAGCTCACCTTTGTAAGGATTAAACTCAACTCAGCTTATTGTAGATTAAACTCAGGTCACCCTTTTAAGGATTAGTTCTCTTCTAGCACACCAAAAAACTTCTAAACCCCAACAGAAAACAATGAATGAAAAACACTATTTTTTAATATGCAACAGCATACTCCATTGTTGATTGGGAACATGTCATCTGAGGAAGATAAGGTATCATCGTCAGTTTCTTCATCTTCTCTTGTTAATCATACTTTGTTGAGAAACAACTCAATGTGCAATTGTGGGTCACCCGCTTCACTTAGAACATCGAACACACAAAGAAATCTGGGCCAATCATTCTTTGGGTGTTCAAAGAACAATACCAAGGTACAAAAAATAATCATTTATTTATTTTCCAATACCAATTTCAGTTTGAAATTTATTTTTTGATATTGTTACATTCGCAATCGTTTGTTTGTTTGTTTGTTTATACAGGGATTACCACATTGCAACTATTTCATATGGGCAAATAGCGGTGAAGAAAGAGAGAATGAAGTTATGAAAGTAGAGGCCGTGATTTTAAGAAAGAAGGAAGAGCTCCAGAAAACACATGAAGAGTTGCAGAAAACACAGGAAGATTTGTTGAATTTATTGCAAGTGCTTCGAAAAAGAGAGGAAGAGGTTCAAAAAATGATGGAAGGGGTTCAACATTGGATGGAAGAGGTTCGCCTAAGAGATGACGAAATTGTCAATAGGAAGCTGGAAGTATGTCGTCAACGCAGACATATTTGTATATATTGGGCTGTTTCAATATTACTTTATTTGTACTTGATACGATCGCATTGAAAATTGAATGTATGGAAATGGTGTGTATAAATCTGGACATTTGTGACGTTTGTGCCTTAGCCTTAGAGTACTTTGGGATTTTGTGACATCAGTGCAAAAGAGTATTTTGTACAAATGTGGAAAAATGTTCAGTATTTTGCAACTTTTGGGACAACACTTTTGAAAAAGTGACCAGATTTGTTGCAATTTGTATAGCCGTAAGGCATTGGTTGATGGATTACTATCAGGCCTATTATTAGCTTTAGATTATTAAAGTTAGCTACTTTTCAAGGATATGAAATGGTGTTATTGAATCTTTTGTATATAGTGTAAGTGCCTCATTCACATAAGACCTACTGGATTTGAACAAATAAATTAGATTGATGTGCTGTCTTGGTTAAAAAGTTTACACTACTGGTGTTATGATCTGTGGCTAGTTAACGGCTCAGTATGTACTTTTGGAACCAATACGTACGCTATTTGCATTGCACCGGATTATTTCCACCAAATCAGAATCATTTCCCAACGAAAAATGGAGACATATAAAGCAGCTATTGAAACTCACTTATATATGCAGCCATGAAATTTTTTTTGTGAAAATCCTGATCACTTGCTGATTATAATGAACTCAAAAGCAAGCTAAATCTCAAACACACATTCCTCAAGTATAGCAGATCATCTGCACGCAAAACACCCGTTGCTTTTAAGGATCTGGACACTTGTGATCCTTAATTACTAACAGCTCTTGAAGAAAATCAACACTTATATTTTCAAAAATTAATTACAACATCATTAGTCCACCCTTTGAAAAATAATTACAAGAGCTCCACCCATCAACATCTCCTTTACAACCCAGCCATCAAATGCCTAAATTTGTACAACTAATTTCCACCCATCAATACATGATTACAACAATACAGTAGCACCCCTCAAAAAATAATTACATAATGCAATACCATAGTCAATGATGGTGATTTACACTCTGCATTTTTGCCTCCCGATCAGTCTAGCCTTAATCTTCATAGGCTTTGTACAAAATGCCACAAAATGAACATCCAAGTTGAACTGAAATCAAAGCACACCAAATCACCATCATATATGCTCAATCAATACCATTAAATATAATAGTAAAGAAAAAACTAACAAGAACCCACATCTTCTGTGACCAATCCCAATCATTGATTTAAACCATAAAGAACACTTCCTTCACATTAATATATATATTAATTAATATATATATATATATATATTATGGCTTATACTCCACCAAAACAGCAAGTGTAGAAATCCACAACTAAATGTATTACTTCCCACAAGCATGCAAGTTAGGAAATTATATTAGAGCATAAGACTTCGAGATACAAACCAACTACATGTGACCTATTGTGACGGTTGTGTCCCAGGCAAGCCATCCTGCTGGCTTCCATCTAATCCAAGTTGCATCTGTGACATGCATAATATAAAAGTTAAAATAAAAACCCACATCCTCCCAGAAAAATTTCGTACATTTACACAGTCGTGGGTTATTTAAAAATATATATAGTGCAAAATTTGACGAAGGTCGTTTACACTTTTTTGAGTCTCATTCACCGCAAAGCCTAACTCGGTGGCACTAAAGTCCAACACTTCGGTAGTGTTTTGAGGCAGCTGACAAGACATAAGCAAAATATTAGCATCAATTTAACAAATAATGCCATATTAATTTCCCGACTATTAAAAACCCAAAAGTAACCTGAAATGTGACACTTTGTTGTGTCCCAACATCCGTTTGGCCAAATAAATTCCTACATATTCCAAGCACTTCGTCTTCTATTCCGTGCGGCTACAAAGGAGAAAAATAAAATTATATGGTGTTATTACATGATGGTCATAGTTAATAGTAAAACACACATTTCTGAACTATAGAAAATTGAAGAGAATTGTGCATTGAGTTAACCTGTTTGCGTTTTCCTTTCTGAGTAGCTTTCTTTATCGTAGGTTTCACTCCCTCAATCATTGATTTTTTCCTGAGAGATGGTGGTCTGCCTTTTCCTCTTACTACATGTAGACTCAGTACTTTCTTAGAACTGACAGCTGTCGTTGACCAATCGGCAGTTGTAACTACAACCTTTGATGGGGGATTGTTGGTGTGGTAGCCTAAGTTCATTGCATCTAACTTAGCTAGCATATCCTCAGTGTGCTCATCACATGACGATGCATTTGTGGCTACCTCGTTGCATTTTTTTATGATACGTGAATATCTCCTAACTTCAGGCCTCTCATCAACGCCATCATAACTACTTTGTATAAGAGTGTAAGTTCTTTTGATGTCTTTCCACCATCGATCTAGTATGTACTTTTCTGGCACCGAACGAACTTTGTTAACTCTCATAATACCTAATACATGTCTACACAGTATCCCTCTTATCTCAAACAAGGCACATGAACACTTCACCTCACATTCAGCCTCATTAAAGTACACTGTGTGCGTAACCTCCTTTATGAAATCATCAACATTCACTTCATCTTCTACATGGTATGTTGCAATTACACCATCCTTCCGGTATAGAGTTGGAAGAGTTGCAAGCATCCCTATTACTTCTTTCTGAACCTCTCTAAATTTGTTGCAAGTATATATGTCTTGAAAAGTCTTCTCAAGTGGAGAGGGAGAGACGACGGGAATTGTGACGTTGAATGACTGGAAGTCCGCCGCACTTTCGTTCTCAATCTTCTTCCTCAATGCATTATCGAATTGATTGACAAACTCTTTTAAGTTTGTCTTAGCATGAACATACCCGTCGAAAAAAGCATTCATACTCTCGCTTCGTTGGGTTGTACTCATTCCAGCCCAGAAAACTTCTTTCATGAATACCGGTGCCCAATACGTACGTTCAACGTATAAACTCTTCAACCAAGCATTTTCCTCCAAGTTGTACTTCGTAATTAACACTTCCCAAGACCCCTCAAACTCCTCTATTGTGTGAGAGTCATACACACAGTTTAGCAACTGAGTTTTCAACTCAGTTTTGAATGCACCATGTGAACCTAGTTTCTTAGGCAATTTTTTCAAAATGTGCCACAAGCAAAATCTGTGTCGGCTATTTGGAAAGACAAGGCTTATAGCATTTTTTATGGCTTTATCTTGATCCGTGATAATAGCCTTGGGAGCTTCACCATCCATACAATTACACCAAGTCTGAAATAACCATGTAAACGTTTCTGTATCCTCACTAGAAATTAATCCATCGCCCAACAAAATTGACTGGCCATGGTGGTTTACACCAACAAAAGGTGCAAACGGCATCCCATATATGTTAGTCAAATATGTCGTGTCGAAGGTCATGACATCACCAAAATATATGTAGGCTGCCCTACTTCGTGCATCCGCCCAAAATACATTCCTCAACCGTCCGTCATCATCCATATCCATCAGTGAAAGGAATCCGTTATTTTTGTATTGCATCCATGCAAAATACTCACGGCGGGCTCCGGCACCACCTTTCCCAAGTCGAAGGTAGCGTGCCTTATCAATATAATTACGGCAGTCTTTTTTATTGAATGGCAAGTTCTCAAACCCTCCCGCTTCTTGCACAAGAGAGGCAAAACTCTCGTTCATTTTTATCCCAGCTTGATTATTTATATCTAAGACTCTCTTAACGGACTCGCTCACTTCTCTATTGCAGCAAAAAAATCTCGACTTTTTTGGACTTAAGCCGTGATTATGAGAATTATCCACACTTGACACTTTCAACACCCCCTTTTCTAACGTGACATTTATTCTTGCCTTACAATCTGTCTTTGATGTCGGACGTGGCCTGGCAACATTTGACGTACGGTTCCGTGCCTTCCCACCCCGAGCACAACCAAATGTGACATATCTAAGGCTGTCATCCCAAACCTATGGCTCCTTTGAGTCATTATCCCAAAACCGCATTGTTGCCCATATCTTTTATAATAAGAAAGTAACTCCTCTTCAGATTTAAACACCATCCCCAACTTCGGCTCCTGAACGATATCGGCCCCATCAGCTTGGGGCACAGAACTTTGTGCCCCAGACAGATGATCATGTTTGGATATAACAATATCATGAACAGATGGCGTAGACATACTTTTCCCAGTATAGTCAGGAGTGGGATTTTGGGTTTCATCGACATGGCTTGAAGTTGCCGATACGCCAGCCATCGATGGGTTAAGTGATGAGAGAAATGGGGGCAGCGGATTTCCCTGCAGTTTACACCCACAAAATGAACTATATCAATTTCATACATGGTTAAAAATAAGTGCAAAATCTGGGTGAACGAATTTATCACCTGACTAGTTTGTGTAGATGCGCTGGCTTCAAGACGCTGGTAAAATGGGGGTAACCACGCATTCGGCATTGGTGGATGGCAACCATGCATATAGTTTGAGAAATCCGGATAACATGGTATTGGTATCACCTAAAATGAGAAACAATCAGGATTATGGAACAAACTTCTATTAATATACCCTCACGTCGTTAGATTGAATTGATTTAATATTAGTACATAAAAATTATTACATAAATGAATCTTCATATGTTTTAATATTCATTTCACTTGGGTTATTGGATTGGTTGATGGATTAGCAGTTGGAGACGTTGATTCCAATGGATAGAATGGTATTGCTACGATCTGTGGAACAAAACCCGTCATGATAAAGTGATAAAAACTTAATTTTAAATTTGATAAATGAGTACCTGGGAGGGAGGATTTGTGGATGGATTTGTTGTTGGCTCTGCGGTAGAATGTGTTATAGGACATGCATGGTCCTTCCCTTTCTCCATCTAAAGAATATTTAAGAAAATTTAAAATCTTCTTATATAAATTAATTCAAAGCTCTACCATTGTAATTTTGATTATATAACTTAATTACATGTCTATATGAGAAAGATGATGAATTAAATGATATGTCTATACCCTCAAAAGAATTCTGGTACCTAGAGCATGCACATCAATCATGTAGCAAAATAATAAAATAATATTAGATATTTCAATAAAAACCAATTTTTATTTTTTTCATATTTTGCAAATACACAATATATATATAACACCAACTTTCAGCAAAATATAATTGCAGAAACTCTCCTAAACCTGAAAAACTACATTTCCACCAAATGTCCATCAACTAAGCATCATGGACTTGAAGCATCCCTATTACTATAATAGCCTTTCCATGCTTTTGGAAGGACATTGGGTGGCCCGTGCTTTGTGATAAAATATCATTTCATGATTTATTACAAATGCTAATTAAATTTTTCCATTCAAACTCTTATACGTTTATATAGACACATATATACAACTCATGCTACCGGACCCATCTTAAACTTACTCCTCGAATGACCATTGTGACATGCCACCACCACATATGTAGTGCTCCATGATTTATTATAAAAAATTAAAAAGCACAAAAATAAACATAATTAAAACATAAATGTGTCCACATGGCCACAGAAAGATTGAAATTTAGATTTCCTCTAAAAATTATGTTTATAAAAGCATTAATAAACCACATGGCACCACGTAGTGATGCCACATCATATATATAATCAGCGGTAAGGTTCAAATATATATGGCTTGGTAGCATTATTGTATTATCTAAATTGAAGTAATAGAAATTATAATTTCATTTAAGAAAATAAAAAATTAATCAAGCTCATAAATAGATTCTAACGAAGTGTATATGCTACTATCATATATGCTAGTATAGTTCATATATATGCTTGTTGTGTATATATATTTCATGGTTAAGAATTCAGATTCCTTGTTGTGTATATGCTACTATCAATGGTAACGCAATAGGTACAAAAATCCATTGACAATCATGAACTCGGGACAATAATAAATCAAAAAAGCAAACCTTTTTTTATTTATTATCTAGCCCTAAGATAAACTCAGTTCAAAAATATTTGGCCTTTTTCAAAAAAATTTTAAAAATTAAATGTTAAGTTTGGCCATGTCCATTTGTAGTCCATATAACTCTGTGGAGAAAAGGCAAAGCCAAATCCTTCGTTGTGTCCAAACCGGAAACTAAATGCAGTGGTATAAAAGAGTTTATACCTTTTCGGCAAGTGCTAGCGCAGAGGAGCTACTTGTGTTGTGGAGGTGGTGGTGCAAACGAGCTGGTTGTGTAGTGGAGGTGGTCGTGCGAAGGAGGTGGTTGTGCAGTGGAGGTGGTCGTGCGAAATAGGTGGTCGCGTAGAGGAGCTGGTCGCGAGGAGTTGGACGCACAGAGGACCTGCTTGTGCAGTGGAGGCCGTCGTGCCAATGAGGTGGTTGTGCAGTGGAGGTTGTCGCGCGAAGGAGGTGTTCGCGCAAAGGAGGTGCTCGCACGGAGGAGATGCTCGTGCGGAGGAGGTGGTGCGGATGAGATCGACGTGCGGAGAAGGTGAGTCTGGTCGCTCGGAGGAGTTGAGGGAGTGATGCTCGGACCAGGTTGAAGACGACCTGGGAGGGAAAATCTGCTGAAACAAGCTTGCGGAAGAAGTTTTCATGCGATTTTTTTTTAATATAATTTGCCACTGCCACGTCATCATTAGTGCGTAGTTTCGTCCACGGTCAGCTTGCATGTAGAACTACTCCATTTTTTTTAAAGACATTGCTATGGAAACTGATAATTCAGTCCAAGAAGGAACCAATAAGTGCAAATGTACTTTTTTTTTCTTCTTTTATTTAATTATTTTTTATACACTTTTAAATATTTTCAAAAAATAAATAAATATCAATTTATTAATATTAACTTCCTTAATCATTAAATAAAATAAAAATTTAATCGGTCACTTTTATCGGTTCAACTAATATTTTCCCTTTTTCAAATATAACTTAAATACAAACACTTTTCAATTTTAAATTTTAAAATTTTTCATTTAATCATTATTGAATTATTACAATTTTTTCAAACTTTTAAAAAAAACATAAAAAAACATTTCAATTTTTCCAATATCAAAAAAAAATTATATTATAATAATATTTTAACTTTATAATTTTTTTATTTAACTTTTTCTCTCTCAGTTTTCAAACTCCATAAAATATCATAATTTAAATAATTTTATTACTATTCATAAACTATTTCATTATTAATCACAAATTTTTTTTTATCTCATCTCATTCTCTAAATATCCATAATTTTCTTTTAATTTAAAAGATGAAGAGTTCAAACTTAGAGAGATACTACTTATTATCTAACGCCATATATTTTATATATTTTAATATTATTTATTATTTTATTTTATTCTTATTAAACTAATTAAATTGTTTTACTTATTATCTATATATTACATATTTATTATAAAAAAAATTAAAATAAATGTAATATATATGATGCGTGAAAATGATAAATAAGCATTCTTTAATCCAAAACAAGAGTAATCTTCCTTCCTGGAATATAAATATAGACACGCACGGCTTTCCCTCGCGTGCGTGTGGTCGTGTTAGACTCGTGTACGTCAGCGAGTCCCGGATCCATAAGGATACCACGACATGCAAAGTCACTTCCCTCTCCCCCTACTTACTCCTGAAAACGCGACGTTTCTCTCTCAATCTCCATCGTCTATCGACTCTCTCTGTCTCTGTTGGTGATTCTAGCTCATGATTGTCGGGGCTTCAAGCTTCAAGGTTTGTGATCACTTATCTCCTTTTTCATAGTCATTTCCAATGCGTGTCTTTCGTTTTTTGGAGCGGAATGAGAATCAGAGCAGGGTTCGGTGTTTGAAGCTCTGAACGTGCGGACTAGTAATTTTATTTTTTGGTTAAAAAAAAGGGTGTGTTAAGGGACTATCAAGTATCAATTCAAGGGTGGCTTTGTTTCTCTCTCATGGATATATAAATTATTTATGGGCTTGGTTTTGCAGTATAATATATCAGGATCAATGATATATTACTAGATCTAATGGAAATGGTCAGAAAATCTTTTTTCTACTCTCTCCTGTATTTTGGAAGAACCTCATTGTCTGGGGAGATCAAGGATTGGCTTTTTTGGATCAAGCTTGTATTATTAAGATAGTTTTGGAGTAGATTTTTTTCCGTTACCTTCTTTAGTGGTTTGTATGGATGAGTACTCAATGCAATGTGAAGCTTTGCTTTTTGGATTATGGGTTTTGTAGTTGATATCTGAATCGTACCTCTGTTACCCTTTAGAGGATTCTGGTATGTTTCGATTTTTTCAGTCGTCAAATTAACAGAGGAGCTCTCTTCTAGATTCATGCATCATGCGCGTGCGCACACATACAAACTCATTTCACACTAGTATGATCTAAGATGTTAGCGTTTAAAGAAGATTTCGTAAGTGCTTGATTTCATGTTATGGTAGAGTTTGCTGGATCACGTGTGGCTTCTGATAAAACTTTTCTTTTTGCGAAGTAGTGGCTTCTGATAAAACTTAAGCTAGAGTTCAAGGAATAATATTTTTCACTTCAACCTATCAAAAATACATATTGATACAAACGCGTGAATGGTGATTGTAATCACTTCTGATAGTAGTCCCTTCTGTATATGCTTGGACTGCAGTTTGTTGAGAACTAAATAGAGAAGCCTTGGTTGGCTATGAAGCCATTACAATCATGGAGATGGCTATTGAGAAAACAGAATGCCTTCTTTGATGGGCTAGGTCTTTTTATGTTTTCCATTTTCTTTTTGTTCAATTCTTATGGTTATAATTGATAATAGTTTGGGAGAAAGACATTAATACTAAACTGTACCTGTACCATATACAAAAGCGATATTTTTAGAGCTTCTAATTGTATGATACTGGTGTAGGGAAAATGTGGATTCAAGATGAGACAGATGCTGTTTATGGGACTTGTGTGTGCAGTTACACTGTTAGTTGTGTACAGAATCACAAATTATCAGTATCAGCAGACAGAGGTACAACAACCGTATTGATTCTTCAGATATTGTTTATCATCTTTGACGAGGACCAATCTGGTAGACACAATACCTTGTTGGTGGCCTTCTCCCGGTCAAATTCACCTTGTTTGATACCATTCTACCCAAGAATTCCCATAATTGCATTCCTGCAATTGATTGGTTAATTAAAAGCATACTTATTTATTTGGGTTCAGAATTTGCCCAGAATATCCAATTTACAATCCATGATTGTGTCTAGATATCTTCAGTTGCTAGTTTTGCCATACATAACATCTTTTGGTCAGTAGGTTACCATAACGCGTTACTTAGCTGCATACTTATATTTGATTTTTGTCCAGCTCTTTTTACTTAAAGATATTTCTTGAGCTAACCTTTTATTATTGCTGTGGTAATTTGTCTTGTATCAGATGGACAAGGAATTGCATCGTTTTGACACTATAAAGGTAATTACTGTAATAGTGTTATCATGTATCTTCTCAAGGTTAGTTCTTCATTTCATTGCTTTGTTCACTAGTGAACCTTTAAGTAGCTATCTTGGTAGATCTTGTTAATTACATTTAATCCTTGATTTATAAATTATTGAAATTTCCAAGCTGAAGTGGTACTTGCGTGGGTTGAATGATCATGAGGAATATGTGTGCATTTCTATATTTTCCTTATCATTCTAAGTTGCTTCTGATGTTCTCTTATAGGAATCTCATTTGGGATCCAGATCTTTGTTGGATGGTTTGCCTAGTGGTATAATGCAAGCTAGGTCGGATTTGGAGCTAAGGCCGCTGTGGTCAAGTAGTAGTTCACGGTCAAATGTTAGAGATTCTGATCCTAAAGTAATTGGTTTCTGGTCTTTAAAGTCTTTAAAATATGGCACTTACTTTTCTGGCTGTTGAAAAATGCTTAGATGATTTTTAATATACCGATTCACTTGGTCTTCTAAAACTTTCTTTTGTGGGAGTTTTGGTATTGATGCAGACAAATTAATTAATTATTCTTATGACATGTGAGTATTGAATTCCAGGTCCATGGTTTTAGCAATCATAACTTGCTCGCCATGCCAGTTGGTATCAAGCAAAAGCAGAATGTGGATGCTATTGTTCAAAAGGTAATCCAATTTCATTCTTTTTAATAATTAAAATGCTATCAAGTGAAACCTTTACCTAATTTCATTTAATTCAGTTTCTTCCAGAGAATTTTTCGATTATTCTATTCCATTATGATGGCAATATTGATGGGTGGGGGGATCTTGACTGGAGTAACAAGGCCATACACATAGTTGCTCAGAACCAAACAAAGTGGTAAGATTTGAGCATTAGTGATTGGAAGTTTATCATATACTTTAGATTAGTTATTATTTGAGATCGCTATCTTCCTGTGGAAGAGTGCCTTCTAATATATATTTTTTAATAAGTGTATTGTGATTCATGATTTTCTTGTATCTTATTAGGTGTTTCTCTTGTATGACCTTGTACGTCTTGTATTGAAATTGAGTGCCCTACTGTTTGATCTACTTCCCCTATTTTTATAAGTAAAGTAAACTTTATCAGTGATAAGAATGCACTGCCCAAGTTTACAGGGCGTATAGATCAAAAACACCAGTGAGAAAATGAGAAAAAAGTAATGAAGTCCTGGAGTTGGAAAAGAAAAACCAAGATGAGCACACATCCAATGATAATCCAATGATAAAAGTGCTTGAGAAATGCAATCCTTAAGATCCACACCAATTATAGTCTCTATTCCATGATAAAAAGTAATTGCTTTAGAAAAAAGTAATTAAAAGTGTTTAATTATAGATGTTTCGAAGAGCCAAATATTATTGAAATCATAATATCTGTGGGACTTGAAACAATGAATGTCTTAGGTTATGATTGCAATGCAGGACTTCGGCACAAGGTTTTGTATGGTTGGCTGCAACCCTCAGTCTATACATCTGTGACCAGCTTTGAAAGAGAAAAGGCATTAAGAAACCAAGTTTTTATTTCTTTTTTTGTTATTTGTAATTTTTTAATCATAGTCTCTATTCCATGACTTCAATAGTTAAAGAATATCTGAGCTCTGGATATCTCACTGACTTAGATTTTCATTTGGATATGAATACGACATTGGTTCTTGGAAGTAGTCAAATTGCAAATTCTACTATTGCCGTTATTCAATTCCATGTTAACCTTTTTTGTTGTATGTATTGGCTTTCCTTATTTCTCCTCCTCTTCTCAGGTGGTTTGCAAAGCGCTTTCTACATCCTGATGTGGTTTCCATTTATGATTATATATTTCTTTGGGATGAAGATTTGGGGGTCAAGCATTTTAACCCTGGAAGGTACACTTAACAGGCTTGTGAGACATCTTTTGCCGTCAACTGTAGAGATTATCATCTTGGTAGTTGTGGACTTGAATATAAATGCTTAAAGTTTAAAGTATCTTGGTGGTGTAAAACTTTCTATTTCTTTTAAAAAATTAGAAGAGTTGAGGCAATGTGGATCATATTACCACAGTATCTCGGCATTTTTGAACAGTAGTCTATTTGATGATGTATAGTTAAAGCAATTGCTAGGGATTGTCTAGACTTTCCTTTGATCTTTTAACTTCCAGTTCCTGTCTTAAACTATTGTCAACTATGATAGATATCTTCTACATTCGCCTATTAAGAAAAGATATATTCTACATCCTGTTTCAATTAAAAATTTAAGTATCTATTTATATTACCAAAAAAATTAGTATCTGATTATGTTAGGACACTGTCTGATTATTGTTTCATTGCAGTTTCTCTTACCAAAGTAATTCAGCGTTGGACAATGTTTTGGGGGAGTGATTTTGTCTAAAATGTTGCTTAGTATTTTAATAGTGGAAGGGGTTTATTTGTGCAATCATGGTTTCTAGTTGTGATCTATGAGGTTTTGTCAATTACTTATTGGGAGGCGCATATACTCTCCACAAAGAACATGTTAATTTTGGATTTTGTTTTCCAGGTACCTGGATATTGCGAAAAGAGAAGGACTCATGATATCTCAGCCAGCTTTGGACCCAAATTCAACAGATATACATCATAGAATTACTGTTCGTGCCAGGAAAAAGAAGTTTCATAGGTAAATGAGGTGATATTATGAGAACTGTCCATGGGAAACATTTCCTTCTGATTAAGGCAGTAATCGAGTCAAGCCAAGCCGGTCTTTGGCTTGCCAAGCTCGACTCAACTCAAAAAACTCGAGCTTGAACTTTAGCCCGAGCTAGCCCAGGCTTGAGATTTTTATTTAACCTTTGTTCGAGCTCAAGTTGGGAGTTTCGAGCTCGACTCGGTAAGCTGAACTCCCAACTCGAGCTCGAGCTCGGGTCGAGTTGTTTATTTAATTTTTTTATTTTTTGAATAAGATTTAATAATTAATAAATTAGATAAATAAAAAATCTAATATTGAATTTGTACAACTAATAAGTATAACCTCTATTAAATTATAAAGATTTTATAAATTTATAAAAATTAATATGTAGCTAGTTGATATTTATCAAATAATACAATATATTATATGCTTACATAAATTATTAATACATACACATAATATGATAGATATATCTTTTCATATATGGTTCACATACTATGTATATGAAATTATTAAATCTTATGACTATATTATTGTACAAATTATAAAATATAGCTATGAAGCATATTCAATATATAGACATAAGTAATTAGGTTACATATTATATATTTAATTATAAAAGTGCTATGCTTATATTATTAGCTACTATATATATATTTATATATGTTTCTATACATATGTGTATGTATATATTTATCAATATATGAATAAGTTTTAATCGAGTCGAGCTAACGAGTCAACTCGGGCATAAACGAGTGGGCCTTAACGAGCCTTAGTCAAGTCGAGTCGAGTCGAATTTAGTCAGGTATGTGTCACTTACTAATTGAGCGGGTATCTGCTTTCATGGCCGAGCTTCTTTTTTCACGAGTCAAGTTCGATTCGAGTCTAATTAGGCGAATACCAAGCAGGCTACCGAATAGACTAGTTCATTTACAACTCTAATTCTGATCCTTCAAAGCTTATATTAAATTATTTACATCATACAGGAGAGTCTATGAAAGTAGAGGTAGTGTGAAGTGTTCTGATTCCAGTGAGGGGCCACCATGCACTGGGTAAGTTATCATACTGGTGTACTTGGTATTGAATACTATCTTTTCTATGTGTTACTTATTTGGGAACTTGTAAGTTCTCTTTCGATTCTCTTTTCCATCACTGAAGAAGTAAAAATGAAGGGTGATATCAAGAATAGTTTGTTTGGTAAGTTAACATTTATAAATGACGAAAAAAGGTGTTTGTTACTACCTGAGGTCGTATGCTGAGAAACACTTACTAAGAAAATGTAAAAGAGTAATAAAATCCTGAAAATTAGAAATAGACAACCAAAATGGGTAACTATCCAGTAATAAAGTGTTTGAAGAAAACAGTTCTTGAGATCCACCATAGTCTTTTTCTTGTCCTCAAAACTATGATTGTTTCTCTCTCACCAGATGAACTGCAAAAAAAAACTTGGGATCATCTTTCACAACCCTTCACTCTAAAGACAACTAAGCCTCCATTTCCAACAATCCAACAAATCCACCACGCTGCAATCTAAGCCAAACACACTGAAAGATGCATTTCAAAGAGTAGTGGCCACCTCACAATGCTGAAATAGATGTTCACTTGTTTCTCCGCTTCTCCTACATAGCTACATACACAACACCAATCCATCACAATAATACTTTTCTTCTTTGGTTTATTCAAAGTACGGGCCTCTTGTAGGTGCCTTGTTTTGCCACATTTTCTTCCAAGGAAATGGAATGGTGCCACATTGAGATAATATGTCATAAAATGATTTTATTACAAACACCCTGAGACTGGAGGGAGCCCCGTATAAGCTTGTCCTTAGAACCCCTTCTCAACTGAACATAATACAACGAATTAAAAAACAAGGTAAGGATCTCCACCTCACAATTGTATTCCACTTTGATGAAATCCACATCCCACTGGGGAGCATCGCTAGAAAACTTTAAATGGTCTGGCTACTGAGGTATCTTTTAGTTGAGCAATGCTGAACAAAGCCGGGAAAGTTTCCTTGAGAGACAAATCCCCACATCACATATGATGGAGGAGTCTTACTTTCAAACCATTTCCCACTGCAAATCTAGGAAAACCTGCAAATTCCCGTTGGCCTCTCCTCATTTATTCCCAAGATCAACATATGGCACATCAACCTCATTACACCCCAAGAACTCCCATATTTTACATCCACCATTGTGCTCCAAAAATTCTCCCTCTAATATGCATGGTGCCATAACCATTTCCCCATGACAGCTTGATTGAGCTGCATCAAATTACAAACCCCCAAACCTCCCATTAGGACTGGAGATCGCGCTTTAGACCATTTGATCAAATGGAATCTGAATTCCTCCCCTACAGCAACTACTGAAAGTCCCTTTGTAGTTTTTCCAAACGATTTGCTACACCTACTAGAAGAGAGAATAGTGACAAAAAAAGATGTGGCAAACTCAACAGTGTGGTCTTAATCAAAGTGGTCCTAACACTCTTCAGTAGATAAATTCACTTCCATATGGACAAACACTGTTCCATCTTCTCAAGAATCCCATCAAATAAACTTTGTCAAATTTTCCTCCTCACATAGTTGATTCATTTGACACAGACCTAAATAGACAAACCAGATTACCATCTGTAAGAATCAAGAGAAAAGAACTAATCCCACCATGGTTGGGGAAAGAGAGAAGATAGATCACATTTGGTGACATCAGTGATATCTTCCTTCCTTAGCATAAACTTCTGTAAAATTGAGCCAAGAATTAATGGAATGGTTGATTGATTTGACTAATCTGGGTTATGTGAATAGATCTTCAGATCTGCCGTGAAACCTTATCTATGGTTGCTCTATTGCATGAAAAATTAGAGGTGATGAAGGCAGTATCAAGGCTTATGCTGTACACTGGCAGCTCCTACATATAACGCTCTCAATGTTGACAAACATGCCAATATTTGCATGATGAATAAGAGAAGTGTTGTTGTCAACCTACTTGACCTCAATCTACTTACTAAGTTTATGGCTCTTTTAAGAATATTGAACCAACTGCTGGATATCTTCTGTTCAGTTTAATGAGGGAGAAGAACTATTATGATTGTCTATATTTACATGTAGATTTGTTGAAGGCATGGCTCCAGTGTTTTCAAGATCTGCTTGGCATTGCACATGGCATCTTATACAGGTAGGCATATATACATGTGTTCTAGGTAGAAATACTATTACTTAACATCTTTGAAAAATTAGTCAGCATATACGGGCTCATGTTTCGGCATTTTTGTCGTGTACAAATAATGACACCTTTCATTTTACGTTTAAACTACTATCTTAGTCCAGATAGTTAAATCCACCATCCTTGATATAGACAAGATCTGATCTCAGCTCTTTTGCACAAACCAAGAGGTTTTTCCAACTAAACCAGCTAGCAACTTCAGCATGTATAAACAGTTTATTCCAATAACTAGATTTGGTTTAGAAGTATCCCGTGTTTTAGTATTTTTTATCATTATTAATTTAAATTCTTGTAATACCATGGATTGTATATAGGAAGGCGATGAATGGGATCCCATACTGCTTGGGTGGGAGAAGTTTAGCATAATTTCAAGGAGCTCGAATTGAAACATTGACTAATCCTTTTGGAGATCGTCTATGTTAATTGGCAGTTTTGGTTGAAACTCAATTGGCTTACATTTTGTTTCGTTGTGGTGGTTGTTTATTTTTTTTTTCTTTCATTTTTTGGCTTTTAGGTTTTTATCTGCTGTTGTATTTATTTCAATCTTCTTCATTTTGTTTTTGCTTTTTGGAGTACTCATCTTTATAAAGTATTTCAGTTGCACTATTAGAGCAAGTACTGGTTTGTTTACTGTACTTTTAATAAATTTGTCACAAGTTGTTTTCCTTATTGTCCAGAATGATCTTGTCCATGGATGGGGAATGGATATGAAACTTGGCTATTGTGCACAGGTGAGATTAACTTACATATTTTCTAGGCAAAGTGTAAGACCTCCGATGTTGAGAAATTTCTCAACTAATTTTCTTCATCTCTAATTATGAACCAACTACCTGTGTCATGCAAGCAAATACTAAAGGTTGACAAGTCAGCAGAGCATATTTGGCATCTTAATCTGTGTTTCATTGCTAGTAATTTCTATTTTTCAGATTACTTGCTTCATATTTAATTTGAGGAACAAATATCCCTTTTCTTCTATTTATCTAAATCTCCATCTTGCCTATATTTCTTGTATTTACCTGCTATAAAGCCTGATAATGATAGCTCTATAGGAAAAGTTGAAATCAGATTTTTTAGAACCCTCCAACCTCCCAAAAAAAATATATATATATACTGAGATTGCTCAGTATTATCTCAGTAACGAGCTTGGTGTAAGCAACAGCATACTTATGCATGCTATCCCTTTAGTCTTCTTAACTACTAGTTTTGCTTTCAGTAGTGAGCTTGCTTCTTCACTACTAGTTGGCTTGAACAATAAAATTGTGCATATAGTAACATTCTTGCTTTATGAAAGCACCAGTCACCCCTTCCCTTTCTATTACAGGTTTGAGTTGATAATCATATCACTGTTTTTCTAATATCATCCAAATGATAAACACGTAGAGATTTACTTATATCCCACATTAGATCAAGGCAGAACTGGAATTTGGATGCAAAAGTGGTGTCAACTTCTAACTTCTAAGTCTTCCTTTTGGACATGTGGTTGCTTGAAATTATTTTACCTATAAAAAGATTATTTAAAGCTTATAAATATATATTATCTTACTGTTAAATTAGAAGTGACAAACAATTGGTGTCAGTCTATTTTACATATGTGCTTTAGGACCTGCTTTATCTTTTTTCTCCTTCTCCCTCTCTAGTACATTAAAATGACACTGCTCAACATGTAACATTAGAAGTTTTTGATCTATAATATGGTGATTTACAGGGGGACCGCAGATGGAATGTGGGAGTCATTGATAGTGAATACATTGTTCATAAAGGCATACAAACATTGGGTGGAAGTGGACTGCCTACAAAAAAGGTTATTTGCTTTTTCTTTTTCTCATTGTTTAGGCTGATATTGGATTTAATGCTTTCCTTTTTTAGTTTGCAATCTCTGAAAAGACATAATTGTGTGGATCTTAGTCATTAGTGTTTATGTAGCCTTACTGTGTTTTATGAAGGGGTTGTAAACATTTAGGAAATGTAATTAATCATTATTATGCCTCTACCTTTTTATGTGATCTATGTATTCTCTCTTCAACATGGTACTTTTCACCTACCCTTGGTGGGAGATTTGAATATGGATATTGGAGCTTGTGTACATATTTACACAGTGGTGGCGATACAGTCTTGGGCCACTCTTTCCTCCCTCTCTTCCCTTGAGAAAATTTAAATTCTTTTTATTTCTACACAATAATTTGTGATCCATTTAGTTTCTCACCAGGTTATGCAATATATTACTTGTCTACTTGTGGCCTCCAACAAAATTTTTCTCACTCCACCTTTCTATCTATTTAGTCTCATATGCAGGTAAAGTGTTAGTCCAAAAAATAAATACGAGTTATTTGGTGGATGATACCATTGACACTCCACTTTTTGCTTCTCTAATTCTGCATTTTAAGTGTGATATTTAAATGCAAAGTTGAGTGCCAATGGCGCTCTCCTGAACCGTGATTCCTTTTATTATCTCCACGAAACATTATAGTTTTCCTAATATCTGGTGAATAATTATTTTTTGAGCTATCAAGTTAAGTTCGCCTCTAAGAAGAGTAACAGTAGTTTAGAAATGGCCCCATTGCCACTCTACTTGTCACCAGACATTACAAGGATAACAATGTATTCACAGAGATACCAAAAGTGGAAACGATAATACACGGGAGTTACCCTCATTTCTCATTATGATGTTAATGAGACAGTATGTTGAGTCAGATCACTTGGATAGGCTCTGTCACTTATTTTCCTGGTAAATAGAAGAAGCAATGTTGTTTTTGTAAATTCTAGTAGTTTTGGCAATACGTTTGCTTGTCTTGAAACTATGGTGATGCGACCTTCAAAGTCTGTCTTGTACAAGTGGCATTTTTATGCTTGGTCAAGTGTTAGACTAATTGGATGCACTGCTTACTAATAATTGGATATTAGACTAATTATATTTAATGGTTTTAAACAATAAATGAAAGTATAATGATGGCATGATTTTCAAATGAACTTGTTGATTTGTACATATGAATTTGTTTAGAATAATCGAATAGGTTTGATGGTAAAAAGATGTCATATTTGTCACTGTAACTGTTGTGCTCGTCGAATTGTTGTTGCTGGCCTTGACCCTAAAGAGTTGACTGAGTTAAGCCTCATTTCCTCAGATTTTCCCTTCATGCTTAGATCTAGACATTTTGGGGCCGGCCATATATTTAGACTTAAATTTCACCATTTTGTGCTAATCTTCCTTCTTGATTTTCAGAGACATGGTGCTTCAGCTTTTGATATGCGAACCGAGGTGAGAGTGCAAAACTCGTCTACTTTTATCTCCAGTCTGAGAATTCATTTGTTTCATCCATTTTATTGACCACAAATTGCCGCCTTGCATCTCAGATGATGTATCTGGGTTTGCAGGCTGGATAACAGAAATAATTCACTTCATAGATATCCGACGCATAGGCTGGACTAGGATTCCATTTGCATAAAACAATGTGATTGGATCGGTTGTTAGATCTTCTTTTATTTTGTTTTTATTACTACTATCATAAGACAACTTTGTCAATTGCCAGTCATGAATCAGGAGAGTGATAAGACATAAGGTTTCGACTTAACACATTCGAACCATGATGATTTTCTCTTGACATCACTTGGACTATCAAAACATCAATTTTATTTTAGTAGGCTGCTTGCTCTTTTAGAGGGAGAGAGAGAGAGATCTCCTGTTCAAACTTGAAGCCCCCCACTTAATTGATTTTTGATGCAATAATTTGATGAACTTAATGATTTTTGCATTCATGATGGTTAAGCAGATAAGGAGGCAATCAACATGGGAACTTAAAGTATTTAAAGAGCGTTGGAATCAAGCCGTTGAGGAAGACAAGAGCTGGGTTGATCCACTTAAGAGATATAAAATACCTAGAAAAATAAAAATTAGGCGACACTCTCGTCTAAATTCTTCATAATTTAGTTGGTGTAGCGGTTACGGAATTCTCACATTTGATCATTATTTGAACAACCACAGTATTTGTTCTTAGAATCCAGGTCTGTCTTTTATATCTACTTATCCTTTTGGTGTAATTAATAATAGAAAAATTCTCAACATAAGTCTCACACCCTGCACACTAATTAAACATGTGATTTTCCTTTTTCACCCTCTATTTAAATACATATTACATTCTCTCATTTCTCACACTTTGTACGACTGGTTATTCGAGAGATGGAACATGCAGCTCTCTCGAAATGCGAATGGGGTCATCTCGTCATCCAGACATGACCACTGAATCGGCTCAAACTATGGTTGCAATTAGGAATGAGATTGCAATACTTATATGGGCATATAGGAGTGGCCATGGAACGTGTATTTCAAACTGAGCACGTATGTCATTTTGTTGTGGCTGTAATGGTGTAGTTTTTATTGAAATATATGAACATTTTTCCAACATTAGATTTCTGTATAGATTTGGGCATTGGATATTGGTATTTTATTAATTTTGTGTAATCGGAATTAAATAAATTTGGAAGGATCTAAAATTGAGAATTTTAACTTCATTGCATGAGACCTTTAGAGCAGGTTTAACAAGTAGGATAAGACACAAAATTCTCTTCTCATATCATCATTATAATTTTTTCAAATTTTCACACAAAATATAATAAATAATTCAACTTTTTCAAATCTCAATTCAACATTTTCAAATTTCAAAATAATAATAATATTAAAAAAATATTTTAAACTTTAATCTAAAACCTACCAATTATTGATATTTTATATTATCAATGGGATTTCCTTATTAAATAATTAAGAAAAAAATATAGTTTATAACTTTTCAATTTATAACCGATAATTATAGTTTTATATTCTATGTTGATAATTGATAGATATTTTTGAATTACAACAAATGACAGGAAAAAAAAAATTGATAACTTTGCGTCCTTCTAATTGAAATTTAAAATTAGCTAATATGGGACTCACTCATATAATTTAGAATTTTTGAATAAAATAAATTGGAAAAAAATAATGTATTGAATTTTCTAATTTATAATTGATAATTAAAATGATATATTTTATAATAAAAAAATTGATATTTTTGAGAATTATTGAACTATATAAAGTTTGAAAAAAATAAAAAGTTTAGTTTTGAATATGTTTAATTTAATAATTGATATTAATTAATGAAAAATATAATCATAACTATTACTCAATCATTAGAGCATTAGTAATGTTGTAGCCAAATACAAAAGACAAAATTACTTGTTTTGTCTTTTCCCTTTACCATTTAATAACTCTTACATTGGATAGAGCATTAGTAATGTTGTAGCTAAATATATGTTTGCATTTGGCTACACTATTACCAATGCTCTTACCAACATTTTCCAATAATTTGTGGAACTTACACTTTATCAACTCTCTATAAAAAGTTAAAACCATCACATCTCACTTTTAGATCCAAACGCATACTTTTTAAAACTAACTTATCTCATTTTAACTCAAACATCTTATTACTATTCACAAATTTATTATCTTGTTTCATCTCATCTCATCTGACTATCCAAATGAAAATAATATCAAATGATGCTGCTAGATGATGAGACAATCTTAGATGATCTGAATTGAGTTGTGAATAGTAATATTTTGTGCAACGAATCTTCTAAGCAGTTCGGCTGATATTATGCTATTACCAGCAACTATTCAAATAACGACACGTTAGCCATTACCCCAAAAATCCAATACACTTGGTCACACAAGATAGAGTGGCTTCGAAGGAGAAAACTGGAGAAATGAGAACTGAGATGCCCAGTGCCTTACACCTGAGAAGTCGAGTGCCTTCCACCTCCCGCATCCACCTCCACCGGTCCACCACCACCATTCCAATGTTGCATCCACCTTGACTAGTCGTTCACTGACCTAGGCTGCGACTTGCCCCACGATTTTGTTGCCCCACAAGGCTGAGATTCAATCCGCTCCACCGCTGTCTGTCGCCCACTTCCAATTTTGTGGTTCGTAGATAATATTAGTGGCAGTGCTCAGGTAATTTGTAGATCACCCACTATTTTTTTTAATCGGTTAACAGAAATGGGATTTCTCGGGTGTTTATGTTTTCTTATTGGATTTCTCAGGTGTTCATGGATAATATTAGTGACATTTTCATTTATTTTGACATTTTTCTAAGAGGATTTTAGTCAGGAAGTTGATTTCATTTTCATTACAGTAAAAGAACGTACTCTAAATTTGAATGAGTTTTACGGAATTGGAACATTCCAGTCATAGAGGTCTCAACTTAATTCATTGTTATCCTTATCTTGGTTTGATGCACAAAAATTAAAGTGCTATTGCATGTACGAGGTTGATGTCCCAAAACCATTGATATATAGAGATCTGAAATGTTTATTTTTATTTTTAGAGTAATATTAATTAGAATCTGGGTACATTTTATTGTTTTGGCTTCAACAAATATTTCTAATTATTTGTGTTTTCAATGGTGATATAAATTATACACAAACTGGCATGCCATTGATCAGGAGCTGTAACAACTCGCTCCTTCTTTCTTTTATAGTTACAAGCCTCGTTCTAAGCGCCGAGTCTCGATTGTGTGTTTTTAAAGATACCAAGTGGATTTTTAAAACAAGTTCAATATTTTAAAACTTATGAATATTTTAAATGTCTTGGAAATATTTATATATGATATTTTCAGTGCTATCGGACTAAACTTGTTTTTAAATAACACACTTATAATATTTTTTAAGAGTTCCAAAAATATTATAATTGTGAAATTATTTAATTTAAATGATTTTAGTCATTTAAAAATATTACGAGATTTAAAATATGTTGAAAACTCTAAATTAATTTAAATGGTTTTATTCTCTTATAGTAATTAACAAGACTTCATCATTTTAATTAATGATAAAAGAATATTATTTTATGAACTTTAGTTAATAAAATAATATTATATCTTAATTCCTCTCAGTGTTTTAAATTAAATAAATACTTATGCACTTTCAAATCAGTATTTAAACTCACTGTTAGATCGTTTTGAATATCCCAAGACGAAGGGCTTGGATTAAATACCCAAGCCCCTAACTTTTTCCATTTCCCTTTTCTCTCCTCTCCCTCTCTCCAGCCTGACGTACAGCTCTCTCCCCCCCTCACCCATGCTTTTCATCTCTTCCACCATTGGCAGCTTCCCTCCCCGCTGGTGAGTCCCTCCTCCTACAGGTGAGCTCCATGCAGCTCTCCCTCTCCTCCCATGGCAACTCCACCCAAAATGGGTGAAAACTCATTTCTCTCATCCCACACCGCCGTACACGGTAGCCCAGTCTCACCGCCTATCACCAGCCACCCTTCCCTCCAACGACCTCCCCCACCTTGGTCTCCCTTCCTCACGTGCTCTCTCTCTCCTCCTTGAGTAGCTCGACTGAAATGGGTTTCAAAGCCCATTTCTCCTTCTTGTGCAGTTGTGCGTGGCCAGCTGGGTCACCAAGCACCACCACCGTGATTCCTAGCCACCAACGAACTACCAGCACCTCTTCACATTCCCCACGAGCCTCTCTCTCTCTCTCTACCCAAAATGGGTCTCTCACGGACCTAAGCTTTGGGTAGCACCGCCGTACAAGGCCACCACGGCCTCTCGCTGCCACCGGTAGTCTCCCCTGACCACCATGGCTCCTCCTTGAGCTCCTCCTTGCCTCCTCCTTGCCAACCAAGCCTCCATTTCAATTTCCATGCCTTGAAATACACGGCCGAAAACACCTCCACGAACCACCGTGCCTCCTTTGTGTGCCACCTCGGCACTGCCTTGAGGCTGCTACTCTAGGACCATGACTAAACCTTTCCCCGCTCAGATCCACAATGGTAGCCACCTTCAATAGTCCAAACAGCCATCGTACACAGTTTAACCGCCACGTACGACTCTTCCGACACCTTCGATCGTGATGAGTTATCCCGTCAATGGTATAACCCTCTATCCCTTGTTATTTATGATAAATGTTAGTTAATAGGTTGTGGACTGTGCTGTTAGTATTGTAAAGTTCACTGCGTAGTTGTGAAGTGAAGTATTGGGCGTAATTGTGTAGTGTTGTGGACTGTGCTGTGAAGTATAGGTGTGAGGTGTATGCTGTAGTTGTAATGCGGTGTAGTGTTGTGAAGGGAGTATATATGGAGTGTACTCCATGTAGTGCGACGGTGCACCATGTGGCGTGCTCCGTAGTGAAGTGTGGCGTAATGTGAAGGGAGTACACGTGGCGTGTGCTCCATGTCGTGTAGCGGCGTACCGTGTGGTGTGCAACGTGATAATACATAATGTAGCAAAGAGAGTACACATAATGCGTACTCTAGGTTGTGTAGTGATGCATCATATAGCATGTCGTGAAGAAAATGATGGTTGCGTGGTAGAGGAACGTAAAGCGTAATGTGTAGTGTTGGGAACTGTGTGACGGTGTCCCAAAATATCTATAAAGTGGCCTGTAGTCCGAGGTGATGGGTGCCGCCTTGTAGTTGACTTATGGCTTATAGTATGTGTGAAGTGATGGGATAATGTAAGAGTAGCGCAGCGGAAGCATGATAGGTGTTATGGCATAACTCAAGATTTGTCTCGAGCTACATGATGTGACGGAGATGTAGTGGTGAAAATGGAGCCTTGTCGTATTAAGTGTTAGGATGAACTTGTAAAGGGGTCGGGAACTAGGAAGGTCCTGTTAACCGGGTTTGAGTAGAAGTTGGTATCGAAGTATGAATTTTGTTTATACAAGTGGACATTCATTAAACTATAAGTTGATCTTTAAGTGAAAAAGGGTAAGGTACATGTGCATCTGGTGAGACATATGTACCGGACGAATTTACAATATATAATGGGTAGTTTGTCCTAAGCATGGTTGCACGATGTTTAAGCCTCAGAGTTGGCTTAAAGTCATGTGGCATGTATGGATGAGAATGAGAATTGAGTATGGGCTAGGAAGCGTGAAGTTAGTAATGGGTATGTTGTCCAGGTTCAGGATTCATGATTTAGTTAATTTGAGTCATGCATCGGAATGGGGTTAATAGAAGAGTAAGACGAAGGTCTTATGTTTTAACCCTAAGGTGAAACACAGAGGTAGTGATGGTAAATGGACCCCGAAGGTTTTAGCATAGTAAATAGCATGTAAGAACCCAGGGATGGATGGAGAGTGTTTCAAGTGAAGCGTAGTTCTATTTCCAGTATAATTGTTTATGCATTAGATAGAGAATGACGTGAGTTATGTGTGTACATGTAGGTTGCCATCTGATATGCACATGAATGGATTGCATGGAATGAGTATGGCATGGAGTCCAGGTAAGTATTATATTTATACTTTTCTAGAGTTTTCTAAATAAACGAAAATGAAAATGAAATGCTTTTCCTTTATGATACTTTACGAAATGACACGAAACACGTTTTACGAAAGAATGCTAAGTATAAGTATATGACGGCCCTCCTTGGTAACCCATTTTTATGCAACCCAAAGTATGTAAGTGTATGTATGTCAATGATGGTATAGGTAGTATGTACTGGATGTATTTTCACTGAAAGAAATGCGAGATTAAGGCCTCATGCTTTAAGCGATATTTTAAACGACGCAAAGAAAGTGTTTTAAAATGCCCCTACGAATTGAGGTTTTAAAATGCCCCAATGAACTGATACTTTAAAGGATGCATGAACTGATGTTTTAAATGATGCCATGAAAGATGATGTTTAAGCCCATGCTTTTAAATGACTTTTAAGAATGAACGGACTGAAGGAACTGAAAATGACTGAATGTTTTAATGTATAAAAATACATAACGGCTACATGAATGAAGGATAAAGGTACCAAAAGACTGGACTGGACAGATTGCAAAGCTGGGTGAGTAGTACTGGTAGTGCACCCAATGTTGTACCCTAACGGAATGGATTCCCAACCCGTGGCCACGGGCAGAATCAGGTCCAAAAGACCACTAACCCTGACACACGGGGCATAACAATGTACAATAACCAATGAAAGCGATAAGAAAGAATGGATACATGTTAAGAAAATATGTATGCATGATAAGACCCTTAAAGAAATGAAGGCAGCGAGGCGTGAGGAACTGTTTTATGAGAAGAATACCTATTTTTAAAGAAAAACTCCACCTCGCAATGTTTTAAAATAAAATAAATGTCTATGTATGATATGTATGGAGTGATGAATGCATGACTGAAAACCTATGTTATTATATTTTAACTGTATGAAGTAATACTTATGAGTCATTAACTTATTTTAGTTTTATGTGTGCCCTCCCAGGGATAAGATGAACATGACGGGCTAGGACAGACATGGCCCTAGGGGAAGAGCACGAAAGCCTTAGCACAATGTTTTGTACGAGAGACTTTAATTTAAAATTTTAATATTTTTCACTGTAACATTTTAAATTAATAAACATGTTTTATTTATAAACAAGGACTTTTTTATATCTTAGCATGGAAGGAAAAGAAAATTGAAAAGGAACCGTAATTACCGCCTATTTTCATAAAATCATTTACTAAAGGACTCACCACAAGGACGGGGATGAGTGTTACAGGTGCTAACATTTTTTACACAAAATATAAATAGACCTATATACATAGCCCTCCAAAGCTGGTGTAGAATACTCTTTATTGTGCCACACACAAACACCACTAAATCAAGACACTGCCAGTAGACTCTTGTTATCTTTGACGTGATTTGTGTACTGATTTTTTGTTTCTTACTTTATAACAAAGGATCAAACAAAGAGTTATGATAGTGATGAAGTTGAGATATTGACGAGTCACAGATGTGTACAAGGTAATATGAATTTGGAAGATGTTGTGAATATGGAAGATGATGTGAATTTAAAAAATGTTGTAAATATGAAAGATGTAGTCCGAGTGGAAGATGAAGCGAATGTGGATATAGGAGTCAATGTCATTTCTTTTTCGAGTAGTGGTCCTTTGAAACCTTTCGTTGGTATGTTATTTGAGGATGTGGAAGACATCCAAGCATTTTACAAGGTATATGCAAGACGAAAAAGTTTTACAATTTGGATAAATCATACTCGATTGTCCGAAGATGATAAAACTCTTTGGTAATTTTTAATTTGAAGTGTTGAATATAACTGGCAAGTATGGATGTTGGTTTTATATATTGCTATAAGTATTGTTGTCTTTTTTATTTGATGTTGTTCTGTCAATAAGAGCAGATTCATTGTGAATTTGGAAGATGTTGTGAATTTAAAAAATGTTGTGAATATGGAAGATAGAGTCCGAGTGAAAGATGGAGCGAATGTGGATGGAGGAGTCAAAGTCATTTCTTCTTTGAGTAGTGGTCCTTTGGATTCATTAATTGGTATGTTATTTGAGGATGTGGAAGACGCCCAAACATTTTACAAGGCATATGCAAGATGAAAAGTTTTTACAATCTGGATGAATCATACTCGATTGTCCAAAGATGATAAAACTTTTTGGTAATTTTTAATTTGAAGTGTTGAATATAACTGGTAAGTATGGATGTTGGTCTTTATATATTGCTACAAGTATTGTTATCTTTTTTATTTGATGTTGTTCTGTTAATAAGAGGATATTAATTGTAAGGATGTATTGAATCTTTAGTAATTTTTAATTTGAAGTGTTGAATATAACTGGCAAGTATGGATGTTGGTCTTTATATATTACTACAAGTATTGTTGTCTTTTTTATTTGATGTTGTTTTGTCAATAAGAGTAGATTAATTGTAAGGATGTGTTGAATTTTTAGTAATTTTTAATTTGAAGTGTTGAATATAACTGGCAAGTATGGATGTTAATCTTTATATATATACAAGTATTGTTGTATTTAAGAGCATATAAATGTTATTTTGTTGGTGACCTTATTTCATCATTTAGGTCATTTGACAGAAGATTAATTTGAAGTGCATGACCTTATTCTAGTTCTTGATGATGGTAAAAATTTGTAATGCTAAATGGAAAGAAATTTCTACACGCCTACACTTACATAGATGTCTCCAAAGTTCTCATTACACTAACCAAAACATGTCCAAAATTACAGCACAAACCAAAAAATAAAAATAAAAATCAAAGACATAATTAATACAATCAAGACTCCATTGTACTTCTTTTCCATTGTTTTAAATTTAGTTTGTTTGATGCCTAGATGCTCATGAAGTCCCCTCTCATTCTTTCGCTTAACTAACTCCAATGTCATTTTACAGCAGTTGTTTTGGTTACTTGCAAGATCAATTTACTCAAAAAATTTACATTATTTATTCATCTTATAATTTGGACAATTGTAAAATCTTCTACCAAAACTATAGGATTTTCTCGAAATCCGTAGCTCTGCTTGGCTGCCACAATAGCAAAGTGGTCTCTCCAAACTAGCTTTGTGTCACCACCTAGATTTTTCTAGAGAATTCCACAACCTTCTAGAGCCTCCTAGTCCTTTGTAGGTTGTTCTTGAATGTTGTAGAATTGTGTGGAGTGTTCTAGAAAGGGCCTTATAGACAATTCTAGAGTAGTGTTCTAGAAAGGGCCTTATAGTCAATTGTAGAGTAGAAATCTAGAATGTTCTTTACCCTTGGATTGGTGACAAGTGTCACAATCCTAGCCATTCTTTGTACCAAGAATAGAGACCTCCTCATTTGTGTAAATCACCAAGCAATAGAGCTAACAAGTTCTCTAGAGCTCCTCTCTCTTCTTTCTCTCTCTAGAGTTGTTCTCTCTTGTCTTGAGTCGCTTAGAAGGCTTACTTAGGAGCTTTGCGAGGGCAAAACCTCCTAAGGCCGCATGGGACGTGTGAAGAAATTCTAAGTCCGTGACATTTGTCTTCTCCTTCTTTTGCAGTCCATGAACTTAAATCGGAATTTGAACCCAAACTTTTCATTTGCTGTCAAAAAGAAAAATTTATATCACTATCAACATCATAGCAAAAAACAACAAAACACAGTTAACTTAAGAAGGCAGCTGGGAAACATAGTGACTCCGTAGCACACTGCCATGTAGCATGAAAATACATATTACCTTTAGTGCATATGCTGTTTTATTTTATAGGTTATCAATCTAAAGTCAACTAGGCAGCCACAATTTTTTCCCATATATTAAAAACCCAATTGCAAACATAAAAGAAAATGGAAAAGCCCCAACAATATATATATTTTTTATAAGTAGAAAAACAAAACCCCAACAATCAGTATGGGCATAAAAAAATGGACTAATATGCCTTTTTTATTCTTCTAACCAGGTGCTATATGCAAGGGGTACATGTGCCTTGCACATGGCACCTTCACTAGTATGTATAACTTTCAAGTCTAGTAACCAACATTGAGCATGCAGTTTTAAATTTAGAGTAACCAATATGCTGTTTTAAAAACATCAAGCACCTTCACTAGTATGTAAAGATCGTGCATATGATGTGTAAAATTTTTAATAACCAATGTGCTGTTTTTTCACAAGCATTTATAGATGATGCAGCTTCTTGAGCTGAGATTTTTGGTTTTCAAAGGAAAAAAGAGAAACAACATTTACCAAACAGCTGAGCTTTTTAATCAAAAAAGTGATTTTTGCTCTAGTTTCGCACATTATTTTAATTCTTAGAACATTTACCAAACACTTTCTGTGTATTCCATTTTTTGTGGCTTCCATCATCTGATTTATTTCTTCTTCACCAGTTTACATTCCAAGCAACAATAAAGCAGAGGCCTCTCTAACAGTAAAGCAGAGATTTCGATCAACCATGATGATAGCAAAATCTATTTTAGTTTCCAATTTAAATGGTGAAAGGGCATACCAAACACAGTGCAAGGGCTACATCTTATTTGACAGTGTCACGATTTTGAAGGGGTTGTGCATATATGCTCGAAGGGGATGTGTCACGATTCCCTTCGAGCTGTTGCGAAGGGGAGAGAGGCTGTTTTGCGAGGGGAGAGGGTGCGCTGCGAGCTGCTGCCAAGGGAGAAATGAGGAGCTGCAAGCTCCTTCAACTCGAAGGGGAATCGATTTTGCTTATGAGAAGGGTTTTGTTTTCGTGCAGGTGAAGGGGAGGGGGTGGTTGGGTTTTGTTTCTTACAGGGGGAGGGGAGACACTGGGTTCTGTTTTCGAAGGGGAGGGGTTGTCTAATTGATAATTTCCTGTAGTGTGGCTTACACTAACTATGGTGGAAAGCTCATGAGTCTAAAAACTAATGGCTGGTTGTTATATGGGGAAAATTAGTCGGACCGGCTAGAAGGAATTCTCTATTTTGTGAGTCTCGTTAAGATATACTTGAATATAAATAAATTGATATATATATATATTTAAATATATGAAATAGGTTGAAAAGAGTTTAAATTTTTTATGAGAAGTTGAAAAAATAATATATTCAATCAATAATTAGTTCGAGATAAATTGATATATGGTTGCCAACCAAACATGGTAAGAGCACACTGGTAGAAGAACTTATACTAATACACAACTTTAAAATAAAATAATATTTGTAAAAATTTAAAAATATCCAATTAAAAGCAGAAGTCAAAATGAAATGACATTGGTATCGAAGGCTTTTGAGACTCCAAATGGACGTATGAAGCTCGCAAGAACATAAAATTAATTTCAACTCTCTCCTTCAAAGTTCTTGAGCAAAGCATTCCTTGGGAGAGTTGATCCCAAGATTCTAACGTTAACAAAATGTTTTTTTTCCATGCCAGTAGTCTTCAAGTTTGGAACACAAAAATCAAAAGTTAAACATTGTTTAATTTTAGAGTTCTATTATATATAATCACAATTGTTCTCTTTTTATATACTTCACTTATATTATTAATCAAAGTAGTTATTTTATATTAAAAAAAAAATGATACAACTACTCATATTAGTAAAGTATTAAAAGAGTATATAAAAGTGATTACAAATAAAATTATTGTTATATGTTATTTTCGGTTGCATTGATTAATAAAATATATTTAAAATAGCTAATATAAACTATTTATAAAAAATATTATTTAAAATATGTCACATCAATTTTATTTAAAAAAATGTTTTGATTATAAATTTTTTTATAAAAACAAATCCATAAACTGATATATTTTGATGGTTTATTATAAATTTACTTCTATTATAAATTAAATTTAACAAATTACATAAAAATATATCCATTTATAAATTTATTTTTATAAAATATTTTATATATGCTCCAGCTTCACTACTTCTCTCAAAAACTAAATCCAAAATAATAATACAATCTCTCTAAAATCAATGTTGGTAAAAATAAAGATAAAGTTCGAAGAAGGTGACAATTATCTAATTGGGTCAGAATTCAGACCCTACATCTCTGTTGATGTCTACATCTAAAGGTATAAAAGAGGGATCAGATTTTAATGTAATGAAATTCCTATGCACGTCACAGTAGAAATCTCCGTACGCTAAAAGTTCTAGAGGTTTTTAACTTTTAATATTGGTCCGACATCACATATCAAGATAAATTCTAATTAAAAAATAATTTTTTTCTATGATCCATCGAATCATAAATCTCCCTCATGGAAAAAAATCAAATAAACACAATAGTATCCTATCAAACTATATTGATATTATATAATATATATTATTTACGAGTTATAATTTAATTTATAAAATTTAAATTTTTAAATTTATTTTTTTAAGTTAAATTTTAGATGTGTAGTGTAAAGGCTTTCAAATAAAATTATTAGTGAGGTCTATACTTTGCAACCAATGATAATGGTGTTATAAACATTAAATAATCTAAAGGCCTAAGAAAATGACATTTTTGTTTTATGTAAATTAAAGCCATATAGTGACTAAATAAACAATGATTGGGATAAATACATTCAATATAGGTATGAGTAGAGAATAAATTTTAATCCTATGAAAGAAATTAATGGAGCATTGAGTATACCATCATATTGAATGCATGATGGTGAGCTATAAGAGCATGGACAATAATTACCATCTTCACCTTGTGGCATATAGGATGTATTTTCTCCATAGATGATTAGCCATTATTCTCTATTTATTTTTACCATGGTCATTTTGGTCTTGGAAAATGTTACTCAGATTGATAAAATTGACCAATTTTTATTATTATTTATTTTTAATTTATAAATAAGAAAGTGATTATTAGTGAATTGATTTATTTTTTATTTTTAAATTTTTTAAAAATATCTAAAAAATGGTTGAAAGAAAAGAAAGTGCATTTACATTTATTGGTACAATATACATTCAAGATCAAATATAGCATTATCTTTTTGATATTTTTGTAAGTATAATATAATTTGATAATCCTATTAATACATTTTTAAAGAAAGTGATTGGATAAAACGTAGCAAGTGTTTTTAAAAGTATATACATGCTTTAGAGTCAAAATGATTTCATTTATTTTTATAATTACTTTTAAATATTTATTTTTATAATTAGAAAGAGAAAGAATCCAAAATATGTGAAATGATATTTTTTTTTTATAATTTAAAAGAAGTGTGCAACGTTTACATAATCAATAACTGTATATAGCATTACTATTAAAATAACCCTTGGTTAATATAGATTTCAATATTAATTAAATTAATCACTCAAATAAATTATAAAATTAAGGATTAAAAGTGAAAATATGTAAAAGGATTAAAAGTTATAAACCTAATTTAAATGAAAAGAAAAGAACATCATTCTAGTAAGATAATATTATATACATTCATAAGGTTTAGTTTGGATAAAGAAACGGTTTCATCTCATTTCATTTAATTTTTAATTTTTTAAATTTTTGCATAAAATATAATAAATAATTTAAAATTTTCAAATATTAAAATAATAATAATATTAAAAAATAATATTTTATTTAATTTTTATCTAAAATCATTTCATCTCATCTCATTATTCAAATTAAACCTAAATTATGGAAGTACTATATATTTTTGAAATGTAATTAGATCTATTATTATATATATTTTTTTGAAATGTAATTAGATCTATTTTTTATATATATAAATATTATATATATATATTTTTAAAAAGGTACACGTATGACCGCATTTCATTTCTCTTCTAGTAAATTTTATCGGCCAACGGACACGCTTCCTGTTTCTCTTTCTAAACCATATACATTATAAGCTTGACTAAAGACAAGCTCTCCACTCTCTACCTTTCCTCTCTCTCTCTCTCTCTCTCTCTCTCTCCAGAATTTCTTCTTCGTCTTGTTTGCTGTACTTTGCTTTCTCTGTAAGTTTTTTTTTCTGTCTGTACAGTTTCTAAAAACCCAGATTTCTCTGTGAAGACTGGTCCCTCCTCCTGTTATTTCCATGGCGGGCCGTTACGATAAAAACCCTTTCGACGAAGAAGATCAGGTCAATCCCTTCGCTGTGAGTCCACACTGCTTTAGATGCGGTCTCTGTACTGTCAATTTTCTCTTTTGTTAAGTTGTTTGATTTTATGGTTGATGCAAGAGGCGAAGTGGGTTTTTGGTTAATTTTTGTTGTTTTTGGTTCACTTAATTGTTAGATCGAGTTTCTGTCCTGAAACTGAATTGCTTTGTATTATATACCTCATTGTTTGCTTGTATTGCATGTTTTGATTTTAAGTCCTGATGTTTTACTAGCGTTCTTTTTTAGCAGAAATTAAATATTTTTGCTTAATTTTTTCCTATATTAATCTCTACACGACCTATAGAAAATATATCTTCACCAATTGTGGCAAGTGATTTTACCTTGGTTTTCATACTGATTGGTTTGTTTTAGATGTGTTCCTGATTGGTTTCTTGTTTTTCATTATAAGATGAGTGATTTGTTTCTGTTCGGTAATTTTAAGACGAGTGAATTTTGTTTCATCTCGAACATGATTTTAATTCATTGGTAGTAATAACCAATTTTAATTGGTTTTTCTTTCATGATCTTAATTCATTAATTGCAATATTCGATTTTACTTTTCTTAATTCATGGTGGTGTTTAAGTTGAATGCTTCTTCTGCTGTTCATTCTCTCCAGTCTCCCAGGTGGGCTCACGTTGTTATGTAGTTTCTAAATTTAAGATTTTAATTCTCATCAATCTTAACTTATCAAAAAACAAAAAAAAAAGATTTAATTCTCATCAATATATGCATACTGCCTCTAGGGTCTTTTAATGGTATAATTCTTTCGTTCTTCCAAATACGGTACGGTTGATATATGTTTTGGACATACTCTTTATGCAACTTCTTACTACTAAAACTATTACTTCCAGGACCCAGCAGTTAGGGGGAAGGCAGGGCAGTCAAACTACGGTGGAGGTGCATTTTACACAACAGTAAGTAACCTCTCTTTTTCATTTTATTCCCCTCTCACAGAAGTTTTTCTCCCTTCTTTCTGATTGACGATATATACATTAATATATATACATACATGTATCATCTAGCTAATTGACTCAATATTTGGAATTTGTACTTTTTTCCTGTTTTGTTGTGGTGTGCACAGTTAAGTTTTGATTTGCAAGTCTTAGCATGATCTTTATTACAAGAGTTGGAGTCTAGATGACTTAGGCTCCATTTGGATAGTGAGATGAGATGAGATGAGATGATTTGTGAATAGTAGTGAAATGATTTGAGTTAAGATGTTTTATGGGGTTTTGGGAAAGGAGAGAGAAAATATTGAATAGAAATATTATAAAGTTAAAATACTGTTAGAATATAATTATTTATTTATTTTTTTGGATTTGAAAAAGTTGAATTACTGTTACTTAAGGCATGGTTATTTATAGCTTTGAATTTTCTTTTTTCATTTCCTTGTCCAATGATTTTGGTTTTTTCATTTCCTTGTCCGATGATTTTGGTCATCCAGCTTTCTTCCAAATTTTGGGGTTATGTTCCCTTCCCTCCACCCACAAAAATTGAAAAAAAGGAAAAAGAAAAACACATTCTTAGTTTACGCCTCCTTGAACTCTTAACACATCTCCATGCTTGCTGCATTTTCAGAATCCAGCCACAAACTCTAGGCTTTCGCCTCTTCCTCCTGAACCCGCAGGTTTCAATTATGGCCATGATGCAACAATTGATATACCCATTGACACAGCTACAGGGGGGCGAAATTCTAAGGTCGTTGATTACCTGAGTCTGTGTTTTTCCTTCTTTCTTGGTGTTAAGGATTTGATATTAACATTTTCTTATCATGTTTGAAATTAAGGATTTGCAAAAGAAAGAGAAGGAACTCCAAGCTAAGGAGGCTGAGTTGAGAAGGCGTGAGCAGGTATACATTTGTTGTAATTCAAATCCCAAATTCTTATATTTGTTGTAATTCTTACATTTGTTGGGGCTTACATTTGGATCAAAAAATTATTTTGTCTCAATATGTTGGCTTTTCAAATAATATTACATAGTTACTTTACTTAACTAACATATTATGTTGGATTAGTCAGGACGCTGATCCCGGACACCTAGTGCCAATAAAAAAAAAAACGTAACTAACATATTATAGAATTATATCTCTGTGACTAAAATCTGGAAATTGTTTGGTGTCTCGGAGTCACTGACATGTTCGATTCAAAACAAATTTTTATTTTGGCATGGATATTAGACCCTGGAAACCCTTCAAATTAACCAAAAAAGGATTGCCATTTCTAGTAGAGTTATCTTCTTTATAGGTCTGAAGGTTTAGTTTCCTGTTGATTTCATTGTACTAATATGGGCACTTTGCTTCTTGTTCAATGTCTTAGTTGATTTCTATCATGTCCATTAATTTCACCAGTAATCATTTTCAATGCAGGAGGTAAAACGGAGAGAAGATGCCGCTGCGCGAGGTAATGTTCCCTTCCTGTTTATGTTTGAATTTTTAATTTTTGGGCCTGGGCAAGTTGACCCTTTGCTTTGTCATTTGCCTATTTCTCATTTTTTTTCTTAGTTGATTTCTATCATCCATTGTCTTTTTGGTTGTATTCAGTTCCATTTTGCATTTAAATGTGATCATTTATGTTCCAATACACTTTATACCTGTTCTATTTCCTTGTGAAGTTATTATTCATAATGCTGCCTCAAAATTTATACTTTCAGTTTTACTTATAAAATATATATATATTCATACTTTCAGTTCTCCCTTTTGATTGCAGCTGGAATTGTTCTTGAAGAGAAAAATTGGCCTCCTTTTTTTCCTCTCATCCATCATGATATAGCGAATGAAACACCAATTCATCTTCAAAAATTGCAGTATACTGCATTTTCAACATTCTTAGGTATGTCAACCTTTGCCTGATTTTATGGTTATTACTTTTATGAAATTGTTAGGTATCTAACTCGGGCTGGTAGTGCCTATCATTCATGTGGTGTTTATGTATAATTATTGGTCACATCAATCCTTCTATGTTGGATAGGGAAGATTTTTGGCTATATTTTTCAATCAAAAGATTTTCATTTTGCCTCAACTTTTAACACAAACCTGTTCTATTTTTTATTTTTGATAAGTAAAAGCACACAAACCTGTTTAATCCTAAATACCTTTTCATCTCCCCTTCTTGTCCATCTTCATAAGAGGTGGTTTCCGTCAAAAGAAGGAAGTTGTGGTCAAAACCTTTTATCAAGCATTGTGTCTTTTTGGTTTTCCTTTTCCCTGAAAGAAGCCTTCGGCGGAACAATGTTACATTGTGAGTGTTGTGTGGACAGTTGCACTGGGGACAATTATCATAATATGAGGAGTATATATTAGTAGTGGATTGGTGTTGAAAAGCTCCTTCCCCCAACCTCATTGACTACCACTCTTTAGATCTGTTTGGAATGTCGGAAACTGCTGTTAGTGGTGAAATAACCTTCCTAGTTAGTCCATAGTTTCTAAGGAACATGTTGGTGGTGCTATGCAATCCTCTGATAGGTTGAAAAACTCTGCAGTGTCGTGTCCTCTAGAGTCTAGAAGCTAGAGATGCTTTTACTTCTGCAGGGTGGGAGGGAGGTCAAGAGAGGAGTGAATCTATAATTTCTGGCAGCAAACATCATGCTGTCATTTCTTTGATCTATTAGTTGACGTGTTAGAGAGCATAGGTTTTTATATGGGAATATCAACTCGAATGGCAGTAACTAGGAGGCCAGCGTACATGGATGATAATTTCCACTCTTGTATAAGAGGAGAGCTGCACTCGAGTCAGCTCAAAATATGCTTGGTGTTTCTGTACTGGATAACTGGGGATATGCAATTGACTCTGGGGATGGCTTGACAATCTCTATGATTTTGTACCTGGTTCTTGTGCTAATTTTTCCAGAAAGCAGCGATGATACTTTTAACATTATTTTTTGTTTGAGTAAAGGATTGAACTGAGTTAGCTTGATAAATGAAGTTTTTAGTGTTGGGGCACATAGTTATGATCTTCTTGGTTGGGGTAAATGTTTCTCTCCATATTTAATAAATTTTACTCTTAGATAAGAGTTGCATTCAATACGCTTGTAATATTCTTGGTGCTTCTTGATTAGATAACTAGGGATCTGCCAATGGCTTTGAGGATGGCTTGATAGTCAAGGACACTTCGTAACCGGAATTATTCTGAATGCTTTTTTTTTTTTTTTTTTCCCTTATTTTTTTTTCTTTCCCCCATTTGAAGGTTTGAATCCTATTGGGGCCTAGATTTAGTTCTCCTCCTCTTCCCACCTCCACTTGGTAAAATACTGTACACAACGAGGGTTGTGTTGCGGTTGATTTATGCCTTCTACCTAGATCAAGTTTTCGTAGACTTTATTTTGTACGGTTTAGTCTATAAATCTTTTGGATAACCCTTTTCAAAGGTCATTTCATTACACTTGAACTTTTCTTTTGACACATAAAGGCAAACTCAACATATAAGACATTGCAAGAGGTTTTGTCCTTACATGTTGGGGTGCGTGTGACACATTGGGAAAAATCTGGTTGGAAATGGCATGTCATAGAATTCATAGTTCTTGATGTCATATCCATCCATAATTGTGAAGGGGAGTGGAAATGAAGATTTGTTGATTAGTGCGTGTATACTCAACAGGATTTTATATTCCATTTTAGATCCATTCGTGGGTGTCGATGGAGTCAATGAGGAAAAAAGGTTGATTAATTGCTTGTGTTTGTCTCTGTGAATTATAGCATAAGCCTGGCTGGTTTGGATTAATCTATCTTTGTTGGTCAAGTCAGTGGCTGCACTTTGCTTAATATGTATTCCACCTGTTTCTTAGCAATGTGTAATCTATCAGTTCTGATTTGAAATCATGGTTGTAAGATAGAAATGCAGGTTTCTATGTGACATGAAGTATTTTTTAGAGATGTTATGTATAAAGCACGTGCTTTGTTCTAAGCCACTGAAGGTGATGGACATTAGTGATTGATGGTTATGTTATGCAGGATTGGTTCTGTGCCTTACTTGGAATATCGTAGCTGTTACTACAGCGTGGATTCAGGGAGCAGGTGAGAGATCAGATACATGCTCCATATGTCCTGGATTTTTGGGTCTTCATTATTTGTCTAATATCCTAAATGGGGTGAATCATCATCTTTGGTTTTGGTTGTAGGTGTCAAAATTTGGTTCCTAGCCATTATCTATTTCATAGCAGGGGTTCCAGGAGCCTATGTGTTGTGGTATCGGCCTCTTTATCGTGCGTTTAGGTACTTATTCCCTTGAGTTCCTAAACTTTCCTGTTCATGTATGTAGAGTTGCTACTTGTCTAGTTGTTTATAATGGTAAGAAATCTGTCCGTGGAGCCAACATGTTATCCAAGACTTAAAGAAGGGTGAGCCCAATGGGCTTTTTTGTTATAAAACCTCACTATTAAATATGATAGCATATGGACATTTTTGTTATAAAACTTCCTAGAGAGAGTAAATGCTGTCTTCTCTTTTTATTTTTTTTATGGATATTTTAAAAGAGAAGACAGCATTTACTCTCTCTAGGAAGTCCCAGCTTGAAAATGTCCATATGCTATCAATGTGCCCACATTGATGAAACCTCGATGCCGAAGGTGGTGGTGTCACCAGCGAGCTGTGGGATGGAGGAATGTGCGATGGCGAAGGCTAGTGGTATAGATCCGAGTGGGTGTAGTGGAACAAATCCAAGTGGGACTCAATTGCCACCGTTGGAGATGGTTAAGAGGATATTTCTGAAGGTAGATTTGCCAGCAAGTTCTAAGACATTGTATAGTGTGCCGGCAGGGCCCAGAGGCATAGACCTGAGTGTAGGTAGGGTTGACAGATCTTCTCTGTCGCTAGAGATAGCACAGAAAAGGATGCCAGAGGTGGACGGAGTCACTGCCATCCCCTCTGGGCCATCTAAACCGTTGGAGGGGAGCCCTTTGCTCTTGGGGCCTCCGTTAGGTCCTTTATTCCGAGATCTAGGTGGTGTTGAGGGGACAAGTTTGGGGGATTGGCCTTTATTCCGAGAACTGGGTGGCATTGAGGGGAAAAGTTTGAGGGATGGCAGTAGGTTATCTGAAAATTTTATGGCACCTAGAGGTGAATTTGTTTTAGCTTGTGGCTCAGTCTTAGATTCAACCTTGAACATGCAATTGGCATTGATTGATAGTAATTGTTCCGGTGGGGAAGGGGCTGTGCTAACCCCTTTATGTACTCTTCCTCCTAGTCCTTTATATGGGAGTGGTTCCTCTACTTGGGTGTTCAAGAAGGTGGAGGAAATACAAGCTATTATTGGGATCTCTAGTGGAGGCTACACAGAACAGTTCAGGGCTCTCCTAGTGGCAATCGAACATAGCCATTCGAAGTCAGCCACAAAGTGGGATAGGGAACTTAAAAGGCTAACTTGTTCTATAAAGTATGATGTGAAGGAAGGGAGTGGTGGAAGGGATAGATCGAAAGGGAGGGGAAATAGTCGTTTACATGCAGCCTAAAATCATTACTTGGAATGTGCGGGGGCTTAATGATTGCAATAAGCGCCTTCTTATCAAATCATTATTGTGGATGTGGAAGGGTGGTGTGGTGTGCGTGCAAGAAACAAAGTTGCATTACATTGATAGAAGAATTGTGCGGAGTTTATGGGGGTGTCCATACGTGGGTGGTCATACTTGGCCTCTTTGGGTGCCTCAGGTGGAGTGTTATTGATGTGGGACAAAAGAGTGCTTGAGGCAAGTGAGGAATGTATCGGGGAATACACGGTAGCATCATTATTAAAAAATGTCGTTGACGGATGGGAATGGGCATTTGTAGGCATTTATGGTCCTAATGTGGATAGGGATAGGAAGAGGTTATGGGAGGAGTTGGCGGGTCTATATTCTTTATGGGAGGTGCCATGGTGCATGGGGGGTGATTTTAACATTATCCGTTTTCCTAGTGATTGATATGGACATTATCGAAATTCTGGGGTTATGGAGGAGTTTTCAGAGTTCATTTTTGATTTGGACCTCATGGATCTCCCATTGGTCAAAGGAGAGTACATGTGGTCAAACAAACGGGTTTGGTCAAAATTGGATAGATTTCTCGATTTTGAGTCCGAAACGGTTAGCTCAAGTCAGCTCAGATTATTTTCCTCTTATATTAGATTGTAGGGGCATTCACAGCGGGCACCGGTACTTCAAGTTGAAAAACTTGTAGTTTGCTGCAGAGGGGTTTGTAGAGATGGTGCGCGCTTGGTGGTCATCGTATCAGTTCATTGGCACTCCAAGTTTTATTCTTGCAGGTAAGTTGAAAGCTTTGAAATTAGACCTGAAGAAGTGGAATTTGGAAGTTTATGGCCACATTGACAATCAGAAGAATAACCTTTTGGAGGAATTGCAAGAGTTAGAGGGAACGGAATTATTGGGAGATACCTCGGAGAAGGTGCGTGTGAGGATGGTTATGGAAAATTTGGGGTGAGTTTTGTTGTTGGAGGAGATTTGTTGGTGTAAAAAATCCAGGGCCCTTTGGTTGAAAGGAGATAATGTACGAAATTCTTTCATAACGTGGCCAATTCACGTCGGCACAATAATGCTATTGAGGTTCTACATTCAGGTTCTCAGGTGTTATCCTCTCCTCCTGAGTTAGAAAATCACATTGTGGATTTTTATGAGACTTTTCATGGAACCGGCTGGTTGGAGGTTGAAGCTAGATGGCTTATCCTTTGAGGCAATTGATTCTCAGAGAGTGTGTGTTTTGGAGAGACCTTTTGAGGAAGACGAGATCTACAAGGTCATCTCTGGTATGGCTAAGGATAAAGCGCCGGGGCCGGACAGTTTTTCAATGGGTTTCTTTCAATCTTGTTGGGACATTGTCAAAGATGATGTTATGCAGGTCTTTAAGGAATTTCACACCTTTCAAAAGTTTGAAAAATCCCTCAATGCGACGTTTATTACTCTCATTCCCAAGAAACACTGGGCTTCGATCATAGAGGATTTTCGCCCTATAAGCTTGGTTAGTGGCGTTTACAAAATTATTTCGAAGGTGCTAGCCAACCGGTTAAGTCCTGTGTTGGATCATATTATTTCCAAGCCTTAGAATGCATTCATTTGTGGGAGACAAATCCTTGACTCGGTACTCATTGCAAATGAGTGTTTGGACCATAGATTGAGGGAGGGAAGATCAAGTATTCTTTGCAAGCTTGACATGGAGAATGCATGTGACCATGTGAACTGGGAATTCCTCCTATATTTGCTTAGGAGGTGCAGTTTTGGTGATAGATGGATTGCTTGGATGCGTCATTGTATTTCTACCGCCTAGTTTTCAGTTCTAGTCAAATGGTACACATGCTGGTTTTTTTTATAGTTCTCGGGGTTTGCAACAAGGAGATACTCTATCTCCTCTTCTGTTTCTTATAGTTATGGAGGCCCTTAGTCGGATGGTGCAAGCTGCGGTGAGTGGAGGGCTCATATATGGTTTTTAGGTGGGTAATGCTTTTGGCGGTGGCGGCTCGATTATCATCTCACACCTTTTATTTGCAGACGATACATTATTGTTTTGTGAAGCGGATATTAGCCAGATTCAAACTCTATGTCCATTGTTACTTTGCTTTGAAGTAGTGTCGGGGGCTTAAGGTGAATCTTGGTAAATCTGAGTTGGTTTCGATGGGTGAGGTTTCAAACATACTCTATTTAGCAAGCCTATTGGATTGTAAGGTGTCCTCTTTGCCTTTGAAGTATCTGGGTGTCTCGTTGGGAGCAACTTTTAAGGTTAGAGCTATTTGGGACAGGGTGGTGGAGAAGATAGAAAAAAGATTGGCTAGTTGAAACGGGTATATTTATCGAAAGGGGGTCGTCTCACCCTTATTAAGAGCACTCTTACTAATCGTTCCACGTATTTTTTATCTTTGTTTCCTTTCCTGGTAGGGGTGGGGAATAGGATTGAGAAACTCTTCAGGGTGCTTTTATTGGGGGGGGGGGGCTTGGGGGGGAAGAAGAAATTCCACTTGGTTAGATGGAAGATAGTTTGTGATCCAGTGGCACATTGGGGGTTGGGAGTGTGTGACTTGAGAACTTTTAATAAAGCTTTACTAGGCAAATGGACATGGAGATATCATTTGGAAGGGGGATCATTGTGGAAGGAAGTTATCGATGCTAGATATGGAGCTGCTTGGGGTGGTTGGTGCTGCAACGAAGTGAGAAGGGGGGGGGGGGCATGGAGTGGGATTGTGGAAGTTTATAAGGAGGGGGTGGTCATGCTTTGAAAAACATATTTGTTTTGTAGCAGGAGAGGGCAATCGAAAAAGTTTTTGGTGGGATGTGTGGTGTGGAGAGCATTCCTTGGAAAGAGCCTTTCTGGTTCTCTATCGTATTGCTACTAATAGGGAGAGGCTTCAGTAGCGGATATGCGATTACTCTCTTATGGTTCTCATCAGTGGAATATTCTTTTTAATAAGGATTTCCATGATTGGGAAGTATCTATTGTTGCAGATTTTTTCAGCCTCTTATACTCCATGGGGTCTCCTTTGACGCAGCGTGATCAATTGAAGTGGAGGTCTAATAACCACAAGAAATGTACCGTTAGCGGGTACTATCAAATTCTGACAACACAAGATCATCCTCAGTTCCCTTGGAAGAACATTTGGAGGACCTGTATGCCTTTCAAAGTTGCGTTCTTTGTATGGAACGCCGCTCTTGGGAAGATCTTGACCGTGGACAATCTAAGGAAGAGGGGTTGTGTAGTTATGCATTGGTGTTATTTATGTAACAAAATGGAGAATTTGTGGATCACCTCTTATTGCATTGTGAGGTTACAAGGGAGTTGTGGGATGAGATCTTTCACTCAGTTGAAGTTGCTTGGGTTATGTCTACGAGGGTGGTGGATTTGTTGGGTTGTTGAAGGAAGATGCAAGGTTGTCATCAAGTGGCAGTTGTGTGGAAGATGATCCCGTTGTGTATCATGTGGTGTATTTGGTTGGAAAGGAATGCGCACTGCTTTGAAGAAAAGGAATGCACTAGTGTGGAGCTAAAGAACTTTTTTCTACACACTTTAATGCTTTGGTTTTCTGCTATTGTACTAAATGGGGACAACATTCATGATTTCCTGTCTTTAATTTATCGCTCTTAGAATGTATTTAGGTGTTCTATGTATACTTCTTGTGTACGCGGGCTATGCCTATTTCATTCAGATAAATAATATTTATCTCTTACTTATAAAAAAAAAAATATATCCATCAAAAGCTTCACTAGAGCAAGGGAGAAGCTCCGAATTTTGTCTTCCTTCTCTTTCCTTCCCTCCCTTTCTCCAATTCTTTCTTCCCTCTCCCTCTTTGTTTTCCCCGCACCCCCCTCATTCTTGCCTTTTATCCCCAAATCTGTCACCACACACCCACCTACGGCTACTAAGCACATTTTCTCTTTGGTTTGACTGCCCACTGATCCATCTCTCTGTGCCACTAGACCTAAATTTCAACTAACGGGCCCCGTGTGCCGCCACAGATGTGCATTAGGCCCACGTACCACTCCACCAGTGGCACCTTGATAGGTTTCCTTCCCTTTTCGAGATAGAACCCTCTGTTTTGTCTTTTGTTGGGAGCAAAATTTACTCTTGATTTCCTTGTCACCAAGATGCACTTGGGTTTGGGTCATTTATTGATTTCGTTGCCCCTTTTCTATTTCCTGTTAATGGGATATTTGCTGGGGCTCCCCATCTGCATCTTTTGTTCTCTTTTTAAAAAAATGATAGTATGTGATTATCTCCATAAGTAACTACACTGATTATATAGAGAGAAATTTGAGACTCATTTGGATGGCGGAACAATTTTGACAGAAATGTATATGTGCGACTATCTGGTGTACATCTCTCTTGGATCATCTGTTGTTCTCATACTTCTTACCCATTAACCAAGGAAAGGGGCACCAATTAAGTAGAGCAAAATTACACCGTTGTATTTCGAGCCTGTATAACTATTGATTTGCTCAGTATGCTTGATGTCCTTTTATTTCTTTTGCAGGAATGAAAGTGCCATGAACTTTGGATGGTTTTTCCTTTTTTATATGGTAAACTTATTACATAACTTCCTTAGTTCTTCTGTTACTTTCAATAAATAAAGAAATAAAAAGTTCTTCTATTTACTTGATCAAAGGGCAGCTAATCTCTCTTATTCTATTTTCTTCTGCCCACAGGTCCACATTGGATTCTGTGTTGTAGCTGCAGTTGCTCCCCCTATATTTTTCAAAGGAAAGTCTTTCACGTATGTTCCTTCCAAAATTCCAAGTTCATTAGAAAATCGCTGATTTTTTTGTTTTGTTTTGTTTTGTTTGTGGAAGTGGAAATACTGCAGGATATTGTGTCGTTGATCACATGTCCTTGGGTTTATTTGCTTATTTGTCCTATTATACCTTTTGAATTTAAAAATTGGTTGGTGGTTGTTTTTTCAATGCTGATGGCGAGATGTATATGCAGCAGAACATTCTTTATGTGATAGAAAGTGCAAAATATTTTTCCTCTTGTGCTGCTAATGGTTCTATGTTGTGTTTGGAACAGAGGCATTTTGTCTGCAATCGATGTTGTAGGAAACCATTCTTTAGCTGGGGTAAGGATGCTTGTGCGAGAAGATATTTTATATTGAATACTTGCTAACTCAAAAGGACCCTCATTTTTATTAAATTGAGCAGTCCATGAAATGGAGTTTTATGAGTTATACCATTTTACTCATTATTGCATTTCTGAACCTTGATGATGTTACGTTTTGGCATATTGTAGATCTTCTACTTCGTCGGATTTGGATTATTCTGTCTGGAAACATTAATCAGCATCTGGGTTATTCAGGTCGACTGTTCTCCTTGTCCAAAATCCGTAACGCACATGCCCAGTCACTGTGCAGCCCTCACTTCAGTTCCCTTCTTTTCTTCTCACATTTATTTTCCTCTTATTTTTGTTTTCAGCAAGTGTACATGTATTTCCGAGGCAGTGGTAAATCCACTGAGGCGAGGCGAGAGGCTGCAAGAGGAGCAATGAGGGCAGGACTATGAATCTATGATGATACCAAGCTGGTGGCAGAGAAGCAAAGATGGTGATGTCCTGTAGATTGTACATGTCCTTGGTCACAGAAAATGAGGATATAGAAACGAATGGCTCGAGTTTGCTTCTGCTTGAACCTGTTTTATTGGTTTGTTTTCTGTTTATAGTTTTGTAATGGGTGCTATAATTTGTTCATGCCGTTTCCCGGAGTTTCATCCGATGATTATGATAAATATGCTACACATATTTCTATATTTGATGACTTGAGCCTCTGTAGTTTTACTTCATGTTCATTCTTTCCCTTTTTTACTTGAAATTTCGGGAAAACTAGACTGCTCAAACCAGTATATGTGTATTTGCTAGGCATATTGTGGGGCTCTGATGAGGGTGGGGGGGATTGGGACGCCCATAGTCGTCTATGAGGAGCAGGGTAGATGCCAAATATTTAATATTTAATAAAGAATTGAGATCCCGATTTTGTTGCTATGGTGCTTTAGACAAAGTGAATCATGGGCTACTCCAGATCCAGTTTGGGGAACCTGGTTCCCAGCCAGTTGTGCAGCAAGTTCTTTTTTCATTTTAATTTAAAAATTCTGTATGCTGACTCATGGTGCGTTTCTATTGGTGATGACGTAGCTGCCGTTAGTGGGTTTGGGGATCTTAGACGGAATGGTCGTTTTAAAGAACAAGATGAAAAAAAAAATTATTCTTAAAAAGTCTGGAAGTAATTTGTCCAAAAGCCAATCCACAAGGACTATTTTTTTAGTATATAAACCCTATATTAATTAGAAAAACAGGCCTTTGAGGCCTATAACAAAAGTGATTGACGTAAATGCTAATATTAAAATAAAAATAAGGCCGTCTATCGACTTTAGGAGTAAAATCCTAAAGACAATAATATAGGTCTTCTATATTTTTCCTTTCTTCTATAAAATTGTAACACTTTCAAAGGTAGAATCTTAGTCCATAGCTTAAAGGGATTTCTAATAACCATTTATTTTTTAATAAAGTGGGGTGGGAGGGTTCGAACTCAAGTTTTTTCATTTAAAAAATTGGATTATGTGCCATAAGACTCTTGGCATATTTAAGAACCGTATATATTCTAGAGAGACATCCATGCATGTTTAAAACAAATAGTAGATATATATAATATATTATCAATCATGTGCTTGTGATCACCAATCATTTGCTAGCTTGTCAATACAAATACATATGACCACTTGTTTAGGATGAAAATGATGAAAAAAGTACATTCATTCCCATCACTACTATAATTAAGTGGCTACTTCATACATATATTCTCCACTTCATTATTTTTTATAATGCCCTAATGATCCCAAGACCATGGCATATATATCTAAAAACTCTATGATTACTTTATAGCTAGTAGTACTCAACATATAAATATATATATATATATATATATATATAGAAACTATTACAGGCAAGTAGAGCATGCCTATAACAATTAATGCATACATCTAGCAATAGGCAATACATTTCTTCTTGCAATCTATGGTGCATCCACCGCCTCCGCCGCCGCCTCCATAACCCTTCCCTGACCTGCTAGAGGAAGTGAAGCACTTGGCTGGACACGTCAGGTTCTTGTTGTAACATGGACCCGTTTCTTTGCACACAAGCGTTGGCCTTATTACACCGCCATTGGAATGCCCTCCACTCGGATCTCCATACCCGCCTCCATACCCTCCTCCGAACCCATTTCCTCCCCAACCTTTCCCAAACCCGGGTATGTCAAACCCACCTCCAGGACCAAAGTAGCCTCCCATGCCACCATTATTTTCAGCATCTTTTTTGCCTTTTTTGCCCTTGGAGTGGCTGACCTGGTTTGATAAGGATCCACCAGATCCGGGTCGGGTGGCTAGAGAGACCGAAGCAGTACTGATGATCAGTACTAGAATGGCCAAGACAAAGCAGGTTAAGGGTTTCATTGTGTAGGCTTTTTCAACAAGATGAGTGCAAGTATGATAAGATCAGTGTTTATGGGAGGGAATATTTAAGCAGGGCAGGCTGAAAAAGAGCATTTATGTGGAGGTTCTTGGACAGTTGAGGCCGGAGCCTCCATGAATGTTAGCAGGTAGGGGTGCAATTATTAGACTGTCCACCTCTTTATTTCCCATCTTAAATTTCTCTCTTACGTGTGGGGCATGCTTTTCAAACCGATTATACATGAGATTTTGTAGGTAACCCTGCCTGTATTGCATTGCTAGACTGGGACCCATATATATATTGGTTGGTTTTGAAGGGAATGAAGTGGGACGACGTTGTATATCTATGTATATATGTGGATATAAAACCAAAAGGCTATGGGGTATTAGCTGCTAGTTCTGATTAATGCATGCATGGTACCCTTGCTTTGATGCTGATGGTTTCCATTATGTGCAGGGTCAGCTGTTTTGGTTGATTGGTTTGGATAGGGTGGACGTTGCATCAGAGTGAAGGAATTTCTTGCAAGCAAGTGCATTTATGATAATTTAAGGAAAAATTTCCTACCGAGCACTTGTGCACCCTCAAGATTAGTCTGGATTTTGTTTTAGGATAATCGATGCCAAAAAAAATGTCAAAAGCTTTTTTTTATAGCTAGCAAACATTTCTCTATTATAAGTACTGTAAGATGACAACAACAATGAGGTCTACACTACGTCGGATGACAACAATAAATTCTTGAGATTCACATGATATTTAATCGGATCAACATCTTCTTAAGTTTTTAATTCAACCTTGAGATTCTGATCAACTGAGGGAGATAGACACAAAAAACTGGTTCTTACAAAGTATTTAATATTGATATTTGAAAAATTCACATACAGTTTTTGTTATTTACATATTGTAGGACTCACTTCATATATTAATATAAGGGAATTCTTTTTATCCTATGCAATATATTTCCTTTTTAATTGCACAAAATGAGTTTTTCTAAAATTAATTAGAGACGGAAAAAAATTCACTCAAATTCTTGACATCGAGTGGAAGAGAGATAGATATATAAAGTGGATCATATAATATTTATTATTATTTTTATAAATTTTCTAAACAACATCAATAAAAAATGAGTACTGTTACAGGGATGTAGCCCGAGAATCTACCGAATAAGGTAAAAAAAACTTTTTTTTATTTTTTTCCTTCATTTTTTTTATATTCTTAATTTTTTTTAAATAAAAAAATTTACAACATCATTAAAAAAAATATTTATTTAATTATTAAGTAAAATATATATATATATTCAAGATATAAATTCGGAACCCAAATTTGGATCTGAAAGCATTTCTCATCAAATATTCAATAAATATTATAATATGAATTTTATTTATATATTTCTCGTAATTAATTACATAAAACTCTCAAATTCGAACAATTAACTATAAAAAGAAATTATCACCGGCAACCATACAGTGAGGATTGATTATAGGAATTAATGAAGTAGTACAGCATTATGACAGCTGCTCTAATCAATTAATTGTAGGTGCATGTTGTCTGTACAGCATATCTATATAATATGTGCTTAATTTGTCAATGCACGGACGTAAACGTCGCATTAATGCGTCTCACAAACCGAATCTGGACTACATACTGTAGTTATATTATATTTTGTGAATAGTAAAATAATAAAAAAATATTAAATAATTACGAATAATAATAAAAAGTTATAATAATATTATATAATGAATAGGCCACCGTAATTGACGGTGATCCTATTTTAACGGCGTCACGCTACTCATGTGCGTAAGAGTAATGTTACATATAGTCGTAGAGTATGTAAATATCGTATAATCATTTTAAAAAATAGTAGAGTTCATGATTAAAAAAATTAATTTTTTTTTTATGTAGATTCCGTATTAATTCATTTTTTTCAAAAAAACTGCGCAGCATTTATACAACCACGACTTCAAATATCATTTCTCTTATCACAAAGCGTTACTTAGGTCATCAGTTGGACTTTCATGAAGGAAAATGATTATATGATTAACGTTAGATACAGTCTTAAAGATTTAGTGTATAAATTTTGTACATTTTTAAAAAAATTAATTTTTTCATATGAATTTCATATTTAACTATTTTTTTAAAAGAAAATATATGAAATTTACACTTTATTCTAATATTACAAATATCATTTCTTTGTAAGAAAAGTTTAATTGTTCGATTAAGTGCCTCTCAGAAAACAAATCTCATTTTTGCAGTTCGAGTAGTACTTGATCTCCTCCAGATCATGTCTATTTTCACTACTCCAACGGCCTACTCAGGTAATTAGAAAACCCCTCAGCCAGTGATTTTCTTTTTACTCATCCGGGGAGGAAATTAATTAAGGAGTTCCACCAGTACTCCCCACTTGATCCCAGGCACTCGCATGCTTCCCCTTCGTCCTACTGGCAATCATTCCAATCCATTCGCAACAGTTTTTTCTTTCTTGTACCTGTATATATATTAATGGTTTGTACCTGTATATATATTAATGGTTATAAAGACCGATATTGCAGGTAAATGTACTCAAGTTAATCTTAGAGTTCTATTTAGAGTGATCCTCTTGTTTATCAAGTTTGTTAAGATTTTATCTGTTATTAAACTTGAGTGTTAAGAGTTTTATTTTGACCAACTAGTAATAAATAAGCCTTATTCTATTCCTTGATGGGAGTATAGTTCAAGTCTAACTTAGTTAGAGTGTTCCTAGCCTAGCTTATAAATAGAGGGTCTGTGTACACCATTAGTACGACAATCAAAAGGTATATGCCAAAAGATTCTCTTCCTACTCGAATATTTCTTTATCTTTAAGTGAGTTTTCTTTTATGCACTTACTCGTTCTTGAACCACCATGACAGATGGTATGTAATTTATTATTTTTGCTACCATCTATTATGTATTTTATATTAATCTTACAGGTGATATTAGAGACAGCTTCTTGCTTGTTGATTCAGATTTTTGATATATATGTATTTTCTCGTTTGAACATAAAAATCTAATATTATTGTGTTTTTTATTTTTTATTTTTTTGTAAGATCAAATTTGGTTTGATATGAGAAATTTTATAGTTTTTTGCTGTGGAAGTGTGGATACGTACAGTTTAAGGCAGTTTTATCTAGGAGATTGTGTTGAAAAATGTTTTTTCAAACGGAATTGCTACATTATTTGTTGATGGCCCTGGTATGATAGGGAAAACATTTCTATATAAGACGCTTCTCGGCACAGTAAGATCAAGAAAATTAGTAGCATTTGCAACTGATTCATATAGTGTTGCTGCATCTATTCTTCTTGGAGGTCAAACAGCACACTTGCACTTTAAGATTCAACTGGATACTAACAAAAATAGCATGTGTTTTGTTGGTAAACAAAGTAGGGCTGTGCACCGCCTGTTCGGAGTCAGAATTGTGGTCCTCCGACTCTGACTCCGACTTTGTCCGAGGCCGAATCAGACCTCCGACTCCGGTTGCAAGTGACTCCGCTCCAACTCCGATCCGACTTGTTAGAGTGGAGTCGGAGTTGGGCTTTTTATTTTAGACTTTTTTCCTTAACCCTAGTTATCATTTCAATTTTAAAATTTGGGACTCTAATCGGATTTGGGCTTCTATATCAAATTTTTTTTTAAATATAATTTGAGATTTCTAATTTATCTAATCAAAATTATCAACACAATGAAGATCCTTACTCCTTAGAACCTGATACACATATTAAATCTATCACACTAGAAAATAAAACTAAATGCAAAATCCATCACACTATAAAAATAAAACTAAATTCAGAATCTATCACACTATAAAATAAAACTAAATTCAAAATCCATCACACAAAATAAAACTAAATTCAAATGTGCAACCAAAATTAAAAACTAAATACACACATTAAAAATACATAACCAAAATTACAACCTAAAATCATTCATTCAAAATTACAAATTAAAAATACATAACCAAAAATTACAAACTAAAATAATTCATACAAAATTACAAGTTAAAAAAACACAACCAAATCTAGCATCCCCATGCTATTGTCATTTTAACAACAACAACAACAAACAAAATAACGCAAAGCCAAAAACACCCATCATCTATCCTCACAAATTATTCAACCAACTCATGTCTCATTATCCATCAATAAGTTCTAATTCCATCAATAAGTTACCCATTAAAACTTGCAATAATAGAATCAATACAAACTACAACAAATGTTATTTTCCAACTTGTGCCTAAAAAAAAAGAACAAAATTAGTAAGGAAATAAGATACCATATAAATTTATAAAAATAAAGAAAACAAAATTGAAATAAGATACCATAAACAAGATTGTCAATCAACTTCACGAAGTATGCTAGCCATAGAATTGGCTAATTCTACATTAAGATGTTAAAGTATAGGAGATTAGTATTATAAAATGTCAAAATCAACTTATATAACAACTTAAAAAAATCTCTAAATACATTACCTGAGTCTAGCTTATAGCTCTCTGCATCATCAATAGCTTCCGAATAATTTTGACTCAAGCATATAGGAGTGGACTTCAACCAGTTTTACGAGCACACAAGAGCCTCTACAGTTCTAGGAGCCAAAGAAATCCTAAACGGATCCAGGACATGGCCTTCTATGCTAAATGATGACTCAGATGCAACGGTGGTGATTAGAATGGCCAAGATATCTCTGGCCATTAGAGCAAGAACTGGATACTTGGTGGAGTTGACTTTCCACCAAATTAACATTTTGAAACTCTCCGTAGGAATCTCAATGTTCTCTAACAAATACTGCTCTAACTCCGACTTACAATCCATCAAGGATGTTGTATGCTCTTTATGAAACTTTATCAAAAAATCTAAGGGATCATATTCTATAACAGTACTACTACTACTCCTCATTGATGCACTAGCTTCACCGCTCTGAGTTTTGTTAGAACCAGTTACTTACCCACCACCAAACTCTACATATTGTTCATACAAATATTCCATATCCCTCTTGAGAAGTGCAACAAATTCCTCATCCTTCTCCTTACCCAATGTTTTCTTGAACTAATCAGCTTGAGTAACCAATTTGAACCTCGGATCAAGAATAGCAGCAATAAACAACAACTGATTTATTTTTTCAAGATCACCCCAATATTTATTATACTTTGTCTTCATTCTGAAAGCCATTGAACTCAAACGTCGATTACTATTGTTACAAAAATTATTCAAGTGTTTGTGAATGACAATAAGCTCTTGGATATAAATATTTGATGTGACATATAATGTACCAGAAATACGCAATGTGACACCATAAAATATTTTAAGAAACTTTGAAAAGTTTCTTATGGTCTCCCAATCATCAGGCCCAGGAGCTCCTAGACCATTTTTCCCATGTCCATCATAAGACAAATAAACTCGTGAGTAGGGATCTTCATTAAGCAAAAGTTGGAAGGCTTTTTGATACTTCTCAGCCACGTCCAACATAAGAAAAGTTGAATTCCATCTAGTAGGCACGTCAAGAGTAAAAAAAAAACTAGAACATTGGACTTTTGATTTATCAACACAAGACTTGAAAATGGCAAGTCTTTGAGGAGAAGACTTCACATACTTGATCAAATTTTGGACCCTTACAATTGAGTCATCAACCTCTTTCAAACCTTCACTCACAATAAGGTTTAAATTGTGTGCCGTACACCTCATGTGAATAAACTCGTGAGCTGCAACACAATCCGCACTTCCTATTTCCCTTGTTCTCAACCAATCAATAACGGAGTCGTTAGAGGTAGCATTATCTGCCGTAATTGTGAGGATTTTGTCAATACCCCAATCAAGCATACACTCCTCCAACTCCTTCCCAATCGTTGCCCCCTTGTGGTTGCTAATCCGAACAAATGAAATGATCCACTTATGCAAATTCCAATTACTATCAATGAAGTGAGCGGTCACACACATATAATTAATATTTTGGATAGAAGTCCAAGTGTCGGTGGTCAGGCACACTCTTTGTTTGGTGGTCAAAAACATTTTCTTCAAGCTATCATTCTCTCTCAAGAATAGCCTCATACAGTCACGCATTACGGTAAATCGAGAAGGAATAGGAAACCTTGGATCAAGGGATTTAACAAATTCCCGAAACCCTTCTCCCTCAACACATCTAAATGGTAGCTCATCCACTATCACCATCCTAGAAAGGGTAGGATTTTTTTCTCATTGTATTTGGCCATCCCTAAGGTCTTCTCCCCTTCTCCTCTTTCACTTCTTGCTTTTGGGACCAAGAATGTTTGACTCTTGTCCAAATTACTCTTACGGTTTTTGGGGCAAAGTTGAATGTGTGTTTTCATGGCCGAAGTGCCTTGCCTTTTGGGATAGCATTTCCATTGCCAATGACAATGATTACAAGTAGCTACAAGCTCTTCGGGATCACAATCGGACACTCTTGTGAAGTGGGACCATACTTCAGACCTATTCTTAGGATTTCTACTACCAGGTGGAGGGTGAGGGGTAGAATGGAAGGCACTAGGAGTGCCTACCGAAGAGTTTATTGGTCCGCTAGACTTATCAACTATTAGACTGGGAGCATCAATCGGTTGTTCTGGGGTTGGGATGCAAGGACAAGATACATCTGTGGATGTAGGAGTGCTTGTGCCTTCCATATCCATGATTTAATAACTAGAATTGTAGAACACAACAAACAAGATAAACATAAACAAGATAAATTCATGAAGTAAAATCAGCAAACTAGAGCCCTAACTGTTAAGTAGATATGTAAAAATAACGCAAAATGATATTAATCAATGAAATATTAATATATATTATACACACACATATAAATCTAATCACTTCTTAAAGAAGCCGAAAGGAAAAGAGAAAAAGAAATAAGAGGTATTTCAAATCTTATCTGTAATTTCATTAAAAAAAATCCTCTTCTGTTCACTCTCTCTCCTTTTTCTACAGCACATGCATCAGCCTAAAATGGCATAAAGATCCTGCAATAATATCTAAATCCATACAAACATCTACTTCTGAACGATCTCCTCCAAATCAACATGAGAAGCACCCATAAAGAATCTATGCTCTGTTTATATTCAAACTAATCCTACATATCCGTTTGACCTCTACAATCCACAAATCCCATGGCAAGTTTTTAGATGAATAAACTTTAACAGATCTTTCAAAAAACCAAGATAGAGTATTGACAGAGTACATGTATGGCAAGACTTTATTCATTAGAGAAATTTAAAAGATGTACAAACATTGATTTCCGTTAGAGAGAGAGAGAGAGAGGAGATGATCGAAGAAGCAACGACGTTGTCAGAGGCTGGGGCTGGGCTGGGCTGCGGCTGAGATCATGGCGCCGTTTAATTCATAAGGGCTGAGCTAAGATTCCTTCAAGGAGTGAGCTATGAGAGGAATTATCAAGTGATTAAATGAATCTGAGTGAGCTGTGAGGGACTGAGGTTCCGGGGGTGGGGGGGGGGGGGGAATTGAATCTGAACTAAGTAAAACAGGGAATTGAATCTGAACTAAGTAAAACGGCGCCAACTAAGTAAAACGGCGCCATTTTACTTTGATTTTTAATTTACTCTATTTTTGTGACCAAAACAGAGTCCAACGACACTGTTTGGGCTCTGTTTTGGTCATTTTAATTTTGTTTTAATACTATATATATTAACTATACTATTATATATAATATAACTATATATTATATAAGTATAACTATATATAGTCTAATACTATACAATATATATATAGTTATATAGTATATTATATATATATAAACTATACTATATATATATATATAATATTATAATATATAAAATAAAAAAGATATTTTATATTATATATTAACTATATATAATATATTATATATATATAGTCTATAATTATACTAGTAAATTATATAATATATATTATATATAATAGTATAGTTAATATATATAGTATATATATAATCTATAATTATATATAATATAACTATATATTATATATTAACTTATAGTAAATTAGTAATGTTTAACTTATTCTTATTATAATATTATATATTAATTATTTGTTATTATACATTAGTAATTAGTATTGTATGTTAATATGTTCTTACACATTAGTGGGTTAGTGCTTATACATTATCAATATTACATGTTATTATAGATTGATTAGTAATTAATATACATTACTATTAAATATTATTATACTTTAAATATTTATATATTAGTGTTATATGTTATTATACATTACTAGTACATGTTATTATGTTATACAATAGTATTAAATGTTATTATACATTAATTATTATATATTAGTATTACATGTTAATATGTTATTATGCATTGCACCATTAGTGGCTTCTTGCTTAATACATTATTAGTTAGTATTACATGTTATTATAGTCTATGGATTGTATAGTATTACTATACATTACTAGCACTACACGGTATATTAGGTACATTAGTGTTACATATTATTATAGTATAAGACTATAAGTGTATTATTTTAGGTACATTTGTTCATACTAGTATTTAACTCACTATATAAGGTATAGTTATATAAATATATATGATTAATGTATCAAAAATACATATATTTTTATAAAAACATGTCAAATATAGGGGCCATGCTACTAGCCTACTATGCTAATATAAATAAATTATTTTATAATAATTAACCCTTGGGGCCTGCTAATGTATTATTGACTATTGAGTTTAACTAACTATATAAATATAGTTATATAAAATCTATATCATCAATAATTTAGTTATTAATACATTACTATTACATGTTATTATAAATTTTTTATTTATATAGTTGTGTTTATCCATTAGTTTTGCATATTATTTATACATTAGTATTATAATGTTATATGTTTTTATTCATTATAGTGTTTATACATTATGATTTATTAGATGTTAATATATTGAAACACATGTTTTTATAAAATATGCACAATATCAGAGTCAGAGTCAGAGTCGGATTGGAAGTCGGAGTTGGATCGGAGCGGAGGCGGAGTCGAAATACTTCCACCTCCGACTCCGACTTTCGATGAAAAAAAACTCCGACTCCGACTCCGACTCATCGGAATCGGAGCGAAGTCGGGATCAGAGTCGAATTTTCAGATTTCTGCTCAGCCATAAAACAAAGTTCCCTGGCAAAGCTACTACGTGTAGTAAGGTTAATTATATTGGATAAGGCCCCTATGTCAAGAAAATAACACATCAAAGCATTAGACAAAATGCTCCGAGATATCAAAGATTTAGACTTAACATTTGGTATAAAAGTTATTATTTTCGCTGGAGATTTTCGTCAGGTTTTACCTGTAGTTCGTAAAGGAACAAGACAAGAACAAGTTGGCCATAGTTTGGTTTCTTCCTATCAGTAGCCTACATTGATCAAGTTTCGTTTGACTGAAAAGATGCAAGCAAGGTTAGATCCAGTTTTTTCATATTATGTGTTAGAATTAGGCAACGGAATGTCACCAATCATAATTGATGAAACCATAAAAACTCCTGATAGCATGCTTGTTCCTTATGAAAATGACTGTATTTTTTTGGATCATTTAATAGATGCTATTTTTCATAATATTCATGAATATTCAATAAATATTTTCAGCTATGATGAATTGGGTCATATTAACACCAAAGAACAGTAATATTAATGAAATAAATGTATTACGAATTCATAAGTTTCCTTGTGAGCTTAGGCGATATTATAACTTTGATGAAGTAATAGATGCATCTGAACAATCAGTTATGGATGATGTTTTAAATACTTTAATTCCAAATGGAATTCCTCCTCATGAATTGTTATCGAAGAAAAACTGTCTCATCATGCTGCTTAGAAACATTAATCCTTCATAAGAACTATGCAACAGAACACATCTAATTTGTCAAGCTTTTGATCAAAATGTCATTGATGCAGAAATTGCAGTTGGGTACCATAGAGGAAAAAGAGTTTTTATTCCATAAATCCCATTCTTACCAAATGTTGATGAAAATAGATGCTTCTCATTCAAAAGAACTCAGTTCCCTATTAGATAAAGTTTTGTAATGACTATAAATAAGTCACAAGGGCAAACATTGGATTTTGTTAGAATATATTTACCTTTTCTAACATAGTCAATTATATGTGGCTTTATTGAGGGCTAAAATTGCATCTACAAAAAAGAATTTTAATACGGTCAGTGTCGACTGAACAATCTGAAAAGAATTGCACAAAAAATAATGTATACAAAATTATTAAGATTAGCATGTTCAGATTAATGTTATACGGGTAATTAGATTCAGTTGTGTTATTTAATTCTTTTTGCAATTTTTTAATTTAGTATTAGATTTACTACACTTACACATTTAATATCTTTGTATGTGAATAGCTTTAAAGATGCGGATAGTTTATATATCGATAAAAGATATCACTCCAAATACAAGGAATTGAAAAATCAAAATGATCGTGATAGACAAGTCACCTAAATGAACAGGCCAACGCTCACCAGTGAAGTACTAAAGTCTAACATTGATTGATCTAGGGGTAACGATTATACTAAATAATTTAAAATCAAACAAAATCATTATACTAAATAATTCATTACAATTTTTTATTGTAAATAATTCGTTACAACTTTTTGTACTAAACAGGAAAATCGACTACAAGTTACAATATTTACTCTTTAATTTAGAATATTTAATTATCAATACATTAAAAATTTAAATCTTATTTATCAGATGTTGTAGCTATTGTGCAATCCATATCAAGCCATGTAAAGAGATAACTTCAGCGCAATGACCAACAACCATTCAAGAAATATATGTTATTGATCAAAGGTCAAAATATTTTTTGGGTTGTTCCATCTTTAACAATTATGTTTCAATCTTAATTTCTTGCATATTTTCTTAATTCTTTTTTTACTCCAATTTTGTAGCTTAAACTCTATATGTTTAATTATGTGGAGTCGGTTTGTGTAAGATGAATGCAAAAAGATCTCGGAAATAATTGAGACAAAGCCAGTTATACTTGGAATAAGAATAAGAGTTAGTTCTTATAATGGTATTTTTAATAATTAACAATTTTATATTTTCTTTTATATCTTATATGCTTGCATTAATCATGATCTCTATTTCTAATGAAGGATTATCTCTTTCATCACGTCCAAAAAGTAAATTTACGATCAATCGTGTTGTTCCTGTGGCAACTTTATTGCAAGAGTGGTTGGTAATTATCACAAATAAGTCATTATTTCTTAATACATTTATATTATATTATATACTTAAAATATAAGTTTCATGTCACTTGAATATTGAAATCTCCATATTTTTCTTTCTTATGTTGCATTTATTTTTATGAATTTTAAATGCGGTAATTCATTAATTAAGAGTATTATTGCAAAATCATTTCAATACCCATTTGTATCACTGTCTTGTGTTGGTATTTAAGAAATAATCAAGAATAATGATATTGTTGAGTTGATCAAAATTTTGCAAACTATGGCGGTAAAACCCTATTTTTAATAGCAAATTCAAATATTTATACAATCACTTTATTTAAAATTTTGTTTTTAATATAATGTAGAAAGCAAAATTTTAGATAAAGGCGAAGATAATTGTGGTTGACTTTCGCCAGCTATTTTTTTACATGTCATTCATATATGACTGTAATAAAGGAACATGGCACGATTACAATAATAGTTTCCTTTGTTACCATTGCAAACACCAAAGCATTTCCCAACTACAGTATGTATCTTTCAAATTTTTTGTTTGATAATTTATGTGACAAATTTAATGTATAGTTTTTATTGATTCTAACTTAAAATTATATTTCGATCAAATTTATAGTTCTCGAGCATATGTTGAACTTGACGATGGTACAGGAAAACTATCTGCTATTATGTTTGGTGAAGTTGTAGAAGAAACATTCGGTTGTTCGGCAGTTAAGCTTATGAATCATACTGGTGAGGTATGTTTTCTTATTTTCTGTAACAGCCCGCTAAAATTATCAGTTTTGGATTCTTTCCAGACAGCAATTACATCTCTCTCGTCTTTACCCTCATCTGGAATCACGCGTATAGATTATCTTTTCCGTAAATCACGTAATTTATTCTTCACCGACAGCTGTAAAATCATGAACAGTTTTATCCTAAGCGTTGTACCTCGATGGCGTTTTCCCGGATCTTATCCATCGAATTTCAAAATATTAGATAAGCTTGTTTTTAAAGTAGCACAATTATAATAATTTAATGAGCTCACACTCTCCCGCACTCTCCAAGGCCAAAAATGGTTTCAAACGGCCGATCTGTCGCCGTTAGCCACCGTCCGACCACCACCTCGCCACCACAGCTCCACCACATGTTCCTCTACCTTTCCCTAGCTTTCCATGAAGTTCTATGGCTTTTCGCTACCTCGCGTCTCCTCCGCTCACCGTTCGGAGTTACTGTTCACGGCGTGATGCCGCCGTGCTCCGCCACCTTTGACCATCACAAGGCGACCGTGAGTCTTCCAAGACCACGCCTAGCCTTTCTCAAGCCCAAACTACCACTTTATGTGGTGGACAGACACCGTACCGCCACGTATGCTCCTCCGACGCATGTTCGTGACGAGCAGCGAGCGACGCACGGGTTATCCCGTCGATGGTATAACCCTCTATCTTTAGTTATTTATGTTTAACATAGTTGATTTGGTTGGCTGTAGACTGTGTAGTTAGTGTTTGTGGAGTTCGCTGCGTAGTTGTGAAACGAAGTGTGGTTGTGAAGTGTTAGGCTTGATTTTGTAGTTTTGTGGACTGTGCTGTGAAGTATAGGCGTGAGATGGATGCCGTAGATGTGATACGGCGGGTTGTGTGAAGAGAATACGCGTGTAGCGTATTCTGTGTAATGCAGCGACGCGCCGCGCGACGTGCGCTGTAGTGATGTGGGTCGTAGAAGGAAGGGAGTACGCATGTAGTGTACTCCGTGTGGTATGGCGATGCATCGTGTGATGTGCATCGTGTTGATGAGTGTTGTAGCGAAGGAAGTACGCGTAGCGCGTACTCCGTGTCGCGTAGCGATGCACCGTGAGACGTGTATCGCAGTGATGGGTTTTGTAGTGTGAATGGAAGAGAGTTCACGTGAGTGTACTCTGTACTAAGTCGTGATACACCGGATGGCGTGTCACGAAGGGTTGAATGGCGTAGCAGAGAAGTGTGGAGCGTATGGTGTAATGTTGGGAAACTGTATGACAGTGTCCCGAAGCAGTGATGATATGGATTATAGTCCGGGATGACTGGTGTCATCTTGTGGTTGACTATGGCTAAGAGTATATGGATTGAGAAATGAGTTGTTTGTTTGGTTGTTATTGATAATTTTAATGAACTTGTTTTAGTGCAAAGGCTTTCTGAAGTCAATTTATCTCTTCCGAGTATAGTGAAACCTCAAGTTGGCCGTGGTGTTGCAAGTGCTTACAATATGGCAATTGAGTTCAGAAGTGAAAATCTTAAGGACTTGAGTGTTCCTCTTCCAGCTGTTGTGCAGTTCCTCGTGTCTCGCGCTCTATTCTCATAGAACGCGACGATCGAGGTAAGTTAGCCTCTAACTTACTATCAGTTTATTGTGTATGTGTGATGGGTAAGAGAACTACAATTTATGTATGTATGTTATCGTATATGCCATGTCATGCTATGTCATTACATGTTTATCTGTTACGTATGATTTAATCTCTCATGAATAATTATCTGTTATATAATCTTTTCTGTCATACAATGATGTATGTTATAAGTATGCCATGTTAAGTATGCCATATGATACATGTATGCCATGAAATGTTTATGATTAAATCATATTATGCCATTTACAAGTATACGCCATGTTAGAAAAGTATATGATATTAAATAATATCACATGCATTAAGAAAGATAAGACATGTTATGTTATAATAATGCGTGGGGCCACAACAACTGTGGAGTACGTATTATATTTATGTTATTTATAATGCGTGGGGCCACAACAACTGTGGAGTACGTATTATATTTTATGTTATTTATAATGCGTGGGGCCACAACAACTGTGGAGTACGTATTATATTTTATGTTACTTATAATGCGTGGGGCCACAACAACTGTGGAGTACGTATTATATTTATGTTACTTATAATGCGTGGGGCCACAACAACTGTGGAGTACGTATTATATTTATGTTATGTTATTTATAATGCGTGGGGCCACAACAACTGTGGAGTACGTATTATATTTTATGTTATGTTACTTATAATGCGTGGGGCCACAACAACTGTGGAGTACGTATTATATTTATGTTACTTATAATGCGTGGGGCCACAACAACTGTGGAGTACGTATTATATTTATGTTATGTTACTTATAATGCGTGGGGCCACAACAACTGTGGAGTACGTATTATATTTATGTTATGTTATTTATAATGCGTGGGGCCACAACAACTGTGGAGTACGTATTATATCTTATGTTATGTTACTTATAATGCGTGGGGCCACAACAACTGTGGAGTACGTATTATATTTATGTTACTTATAATGCGTGGGGCCACAACAACTGTGGAGTACGTATTATATTTATGTTATGTTACTTATAATGCGTGGGGCCACAACAACTGTGGAGTACGTATTATATTTATGTTATGTTATTTATAATGCGTGGGGCCACAACAACTGTGGAGTACGTATTATATCTTATGTTATGTTACTTATAATGCGTGGGGCCACAACAACTGTGGAGTACGTATTATATTTATGTTACTTATAATGCGTGGGGCCACAACAACTGTGGAGTACGTATTATATTTATGTTATGTTACTTATAATGCGTGGGGCCACAACAACTGTGGAGTACGTATTATATTTATGTTATGTTATTTATAATGCGTGGGGCCACAACAACTGTGGAGTACGTATTATATCTTATGTTATGTTACTTATAATGCGTGGGGCCACAACAACTGTGGAGTACGTATTATATTTATGTTACTTATAATGCGTGGGGCCACAACAACTGTGGAGTACGTATTATATTTATGTTATGTTACTTATAATGCGTGGGGCCACAACAACTGTGGAGTACGTATTATATTTATGTTACTTATAATGCGTGGGGCCACAACAACTGTGGAGTACGTATTATATTTTATGTTACATGAAGTATGGGGCCACAACAACTGTGGAGCATACACTACATGAGACACAGCAATTGTGACATGTAGAATACGTGGGGCCACAACAACTGTGGAGTACGTATTATATTTTATGTTATGTGAATTCATGGGGCCACAACAACTGTGGAGCATGAAGTATGGGGCCACAACAACTGTGGAGCATACACTACATGAGACACAGCAATTGTGACATGTAGAATACGTGGGGCCACAACAACTGTGGAGTACGTATTATGTTTTATGTTACTTGAATACGTGGGGCCACAACAACTGTGGAGTACGTATTAATGCACGTTATTAATCAAGACAATTAAATAAGATTCCAAGTTTATGTTAAGTCAAGTTTCAGATCAAGTTCATGTTATGTTATGCTCACGTACATGTTATGTTCATGTTCATGTTATGTTCCAAGTTCATGTTCACATCATGTTATGTTCACGTTTATGATACGTTCAAGCTCACGTTCATGTTATGTTATGTTCATGTCCATGTTATGTTTCACGTTCATGTTATGTTGATTGTTCATGTTATGTTTTAAGCTTAAGTTCATGCCATGTTAAGTCAAGTTCAGTTCACGCTTAAGTTCTGGTTAAGTCATGCTATATGTCAAGTTATACTATGTTTATGTATGACTATAATTATGCATTTATGCTTTTACTGCCATGCATGCATTTTTAACCTGTGTATAAGTTTTATGTTAACTTACTGAGATTTGTAATCAAATCTCACTGTGGTAGTCCCAACTACCATTCCCCCCGAATGGTAGATCTTGTTACAGGACCCAAAGGAGAATTGGAATCTGACCAACTGAATACGGTCGACTAGGCCACGGTGCGATGTTGATGATGGTATAGTATTTAACTTAGGTTAATACTTGTACTTTTGGAGTTGTATCTCAAGTATTCTTTTGATCACAACCATTTTAGACTAGTGTGGTGATCACGGCTTTTTAGTATGCCTTTATGTATGAATTATGTTTCAAGTATTTGGGATATATTTAGTTGGTGCATAGTATTGCTAAAGAAAAAGATTATCCGCTGCGAATATTGCATAATGTTAGATGCATGTTAGGAACATTGCATCTTATATGTCATGAACGGGGGCAGGTAACCTTGTGTTGCATGTCTCGACGCTTCAAATGTCCGTTCAATCCTAAGCAGAATTTGGGGGCGTCACATTTTTTATTGTTTTATGGTTGCGAGTAAAGATGTCTGTTTTAGAATTTTTGACATATAACTACATTATCTATAAGTACATTGAGGTTTATATTAAAAATAAAACTAGTAAAAGCAAATTATAACAAAAATAATTTTAATTGATATTCATATATTTGCCTATTATGTCAATTTTATTTTTATTTATAATATGCATAGTAATTTAATTAAAAACACTGCATTATAAGATTTGTGTTTATTTACAAGATATCTATTTTCAGCATATAAGTTCTTGAAGTTTTTATTAATCATGCAAGGCTATTAAAAATTTATTTTGCAGGAACATTTGCCATGTATAGAAAATATTGTAGCAAAAGCTTTACAAAAAGAGTGGATGATTCAACTTTTTGTGAACCCTAACCGACTCAACCAACAGTAGCACAAGAATTTCAATGTTGTCTCTATTGATCCTGTACAAGATAACACAAAATGATGGATCATAGTAAAAACATCAAAGGACTCATATTTTGAACTAATATTTTTGTTGAATTTGTATTAAACTTATTGCATGCAACTTTGCTAAAACTATCGATATTATAAATATGTATTGAACTATGTTATATTTTGAACTAATGTTTTTATCTTTTAATCTATGCAAGCATGTAATTATTGCACTATACTTAACTATCATTACCCTGAAATATTTGCTAGAATTCATATTTTTTTCCTATGCCTTCAATTATTAATTGAAATCAACTTTTTTTTTATGAAATATATTATTTTAAAAAAAAATTATCATTTCACCTAATTAGGCAAACGTGTTTTGCACGTTGATCCTGTCTTAGTGTGTGTATATATATATTAGTATGGTTTTCATTTTGTGGGATCTATTATAGTCATAAAAGATTTAAAATACCAATGTCTTTTAATCATGAGGAGAGATCTACTGTAATGATGTGTTAGATGTTTCAAAAAATTAGACTTGCAAATAGATTTGATATTTTATGATTCTAGGCTGGAGCAAATTTGAAGACGTAATTCTTGTTCTCTTTGGTCCTCTCCATATATCTGCATGATAGAATTAGGGGCCTTTGGGTTTGGGTTTAGGGTACTATCCTGAACCCAAATGATAGTAAACTGGACCAGCTGGATATCATCATTTCCTTCTTTCTCCTCATTATTTTCTTTTCCTTTCAGCAAATCCAATGCTTTCAATCTGCAATTCTGGCCCAAATTAACCCGAAACAAATAGAAATAAAAACATCTAATTATATCGGGATTGGTTGTTGCCAGTTTCTCCATGCACATGATTGATCTTGTGAAATAGGGATTCAAATTGGTAGTAGAAATTGAGAGTTTTAAATAAAAAAGAAAATATATATGGAGAGACTTTTGTAACATTTATTGAATATATAATCTTTAAAAAATCTTCAAGAGCAATAATAAAATATTGTATGATCATATGATTATTTCATTCACCAACTTTTTCTTTTATCAAATAAGAAGCCTTTAGGCGGTGGCGGCCCGATGTCAATTTCGTGTTGCATGCGAGCTGTCATCCGCAAGATAGGATGATCAGTTTCGTTTACATTCCATTCCTGTTGAGTTTGTGGAGTTTGGTTTTGTAGGTGTGTCAGCCTGATTTGATGATTTGATTTGACAAAGAAGCATTGTGGTTTTTTGACAGATTTTCAATTGGGCTTTTTAGCACTATTTATGATCAGAAAAGCATTGGGTAGAAAGTTCACTTGACATTCGCTTAAGCGAAGTTTGGACAGAGAGTTTACTCGAGATTCGTTCGACACTCCACTTAAGCGAATAACGTAAAAAAGTAAAAATTAAAATTCCCACTGTGTGACATTGTAAATATGTACTTAATGAATGTTTGGAGCGTTCTAAACAATAAGATTTCGCTTCTAAGTATATTTTGTGATTTCTCAGCATAATAAAATTTTCTGCAGTTCTGAGAACATAGGCACGTTACCTAACTACATTAATTTTATGTAATGTGATTGTTTGATTATATTTTACTTTTGTTTGTTTGTCATCGTTTTCACAACAATTGCCTATCTGGAAGCCACGGTGGGAGGGGAAGTGGGGCGGAGTCAGCTCTCCAATAGTCATTTATCTCTCACTTTAAGTTATCAAAGTTTTGTCTGAACTTGAATACCGACGCTTAGTTAGATTTTGTAATCACTGATGAATTAGGTAGCCTGGTCACATATCCATTTGGAATACTTGGGAGTTGGCTTACTCTATAGGGAGTCCCTTTCAAAACTATTGAGTGCACCTAATTATAAGCTTTAATGGGTGGATATCACCTTATTTCGCTTCCCCACATGTTAAAAACTATTGAACTGCACTAATATCTAAGCTTTAGCTGGCAGATATTGCTGTCCATCGCTTTCACAATGTTGAGGTGTTTGGATTTTCATCTCTCTTATCAATCAGAAATATAAGAAAACTTCCAATATTCTCCATGGTGGCTGGCATTGAATTTGGAAATCTGAGGTCTCAAAAGATTCGTTGCAACCCCGGCCCACAATATCTTCATAATTAGGTAACTAGTGGAGAATATTAATTATGATCATCATCATCATCATTAACTATTATAAATTACTCTATAATGGAGTATTGATCACAAATATTATAGTTTCATCCTCTCATCACTCAGTTTTAATTTGTATGTACGATAATAGAAAGAGACTCGATTCAATGTACTTCCTCTTTTACTTTAAATTAGTTAAACTTTCTAAAATTAACTAGTTTTACTCTGTTCACAATATATATTCGTATTATCGACGTAATAAAATTTAATTTATAAAATAAATAAAAAATTCAATCGATCAATTTTAATAGTTCAACTAGCATTTTTCTATATATATGATTTACATAATTAGATTCTAAAGAAGTACCCATAATTACAATAAAATTATTAATCATTGTAATACTATAGCTATATTTACTTGACACGTACAATATTTGTGAGTGTCCGTGCGCATGCATGCTCGGATATCTGTACGCTTAACATCTTATTTAATATAATATTATTGTCACATATCTTAGGTATGTAATAATCTTTCAATTTTGTTATTAATTTTTTTTTAAAAAAAGGTTTAATAATTATTAGATATTATGGCGTCAACCCAATGAAAAATGAAATATGATAGAGAAAGGATCCAATATAAAGTCTAGAAATTAATTAAAGCATATAAGAAATATCTTGGAAACAAAAAGGAAAAATAAATAAATAATACAAGCTTAGCCGCCTAACCATGGTTTTGGTTAACAAAGACGGGCCGGGTCAAATCTTAGGATTCTAATTAAGATTGCCTAAAGATATTGACAAACGTGCTTGATTACAATATCATATTGAATTCAATAGTAATTAAGCACATTCACATGTTCAATTAACCTCACTTTAAAAATCAACACTCATCAACAAGCCGGCAATTGCACTCCTTTTCCTTCAATTTTATATATATATGCAAGGTGGATGCCACTTATTATTAGACAAAACCGAAAGAGTCTTAAACACTGTCACTCACATCTGCTGCAAACAACCAGCTTTGCTGCACCATCTTGATCTCCTACCTTGCTAAGCTATATACGAAGTAATATTAGATGGCAGGAGCTAGGACAGTTCCTATGATCAACGGTGGAAGCTTCTCAACGAGGTTTTCTGGGCGTCCGATTCCGAAGAGGGGTCGAGTGAAGCTGGGCATAGTAGTGGGATTGGCTCACTCTTTTGTTTCCATCTTCTCTGTCCATAGGCGATGCTAGCTCATGAGTTCTCTGGTCATCACCATCAGTATATCTAAACACAACCCGGCCAATGTTTTTTTAAGCTACGTAGAGACTTCTCTTTTTTTGGCCCCTAGCTAATGGGTTGAGACAAAGCTTTTGAGCGCTGTGTACAGAAAGAAAGTTTGCATTTAATGTGATATTTCTTTGTTCGTCTTTCTATCTATTTTCCTTTACCGGCTGAGCCACTTACAAGTTTAATTTTTTGGCAAAAGTTTGTGTTGTTTTATTATGTAATTGGAATTGTAGAAGATCATGAGCTGCATAAATTTGAACTCTCAGCTGATCAGCCACCAACATATGTAATACTGCTACAACGGTACACATCTCTTCCCTAGATATAAATTTGTGAAATTCATTAGGCTTCATAAAGATCCTAATCTCTCTTATATTGTCTACAAAATCATAGAGAAAATATCAGCTGACTTTGTTTATTAAGGGGGAAAAAATGCAAATCCAACTCAATATGAGGTCTTGTGCAACTTCTGTCGGCACCATTTTTCTTGCTTTAATTTTAGGCCACGAATTGAAGAAAAAACTCCAAAACAGTGAGCACTTCCATGCATTAAGCCTAAACCCTCTTTTCAGTTGCAAATAGCTAGTTGCCCATTAATTATGGGTATACGAAGTATTTTTTGAGCTTTTCTTTATGAGCCAAAAAGCACTTCCATGTATGGGAATCATGTATTTCTGGGATGTTGTCGATCAAGGTGATCAATTTGATGATACTATGACAGAAAGAAAAATTGACACTATATTTGCAACCTTTTAAGACGACATCTTCGAGCGTTCACAGAATTAAAAATCTTTATATATAGTATGTGCTCTAGTGTACAGCTTGTTGAGACATACTTTGTTGCGAGTAGTAATACTATATGCAGTTTTATGGTCTGCAAGTTTCGTGCACTGTTATTAAAAAATAATAGAATCTTGGTATTTAATTGGAGCTTATAAATAATCGTTATACACCACATGAATGTTTCAAGATTCTTTCTACTCGCACTCACTCTCTATATATGCCTATTCACCACAAATTAATTTTGTCACAAAGCATATTTACTATTAATCTAAATAGGTTATGTCTACTCGCTATACATGAATGATCCCTACCTTGATATTTAATATATATCAGAGCATAAATTTTTTTTATAACAAAAAAAATAAAGAGTTCCAATTAATTAACTTAATCACTTAATTGCTTAGGTACAATGATAAATTCTTATTATCTAAAGATCATTAAAAAAGAAATATGATTTCTCGGATTTCAGACAGTACTTTTGAGTAACAAATTCTTGTTGTCGGGATATTGTCTCAAAGAGCGGTGCTACAGTCACCGCTCGAGGCTCTCGCTGGGAGCCACCGCTTGGCAAAACATTTTTTTTGTTTTTTTATTTTTTTTTCAAATCAGTTTTTAATACTTTTAAATATTTTAAAAAAATATAAAAAATTTATAATAATATTAAACAATATTTTCTTAATCATTAAGAAATTTTTTTTTTTTTTTTTTTAGTCAGCAGTGGCCTCCAACGGAAGCCACCAGCAGTGGCTTTAGGATTTTCCATTCTCTCAAAAGTGGTCAACATATCTTTTATATAAATATATATATATATATTACCAAGAAGAATATATAATATACTATATACAAAGTCAGATTTGTAATTTTTGCGCAATTTTTATATTTTTATATTTTTGTAAAAAAATGTATCTTACAAAAAAATAATAATTATATATACTTTTTTATAATGGAGTCTGATTGACCTGCACGAGATGTACACATCTAAAACTTATATAAATTATTTTATTACCTTGTATATATTTATATATATTCAATTAAGCCGCCGCCTTAATATCTTAATTATAATTAGATTAGAATATATTCTTCTTTAAACACAATCCGACACATATAAATTTTTCAAGTGCCTAAAGTCGAAGGATGGCATGCAGCACATTGTACCTAGCCAGAGTTTTAGAAAATATATATAATATATGAAATTATAATTAGAACTTTAGGCCCTACTCATTTATGTCCCCATATATGCATGATTCTCTGAACATGATGTTCAGTTGAATTCATACTGCATGCCAATTCAAAAACTAATGAAAACCTCTCAACAATGGCCAATTGATAAGGAAAGCCAAGTCCTACCTGCCGTGCATAATTTTATTTTATAAATGTTACATGTCTGCGCTCAACTTGAGCCACTTCATTTCAATGGGTGGTCAAGATCAATTTGTTGAGTTCGAATAAACTATAGGTGGTCAAGATTTGTTCACGAGCTTGCTGACGAACGAGCTATTTAGTTTTGACTTTTGACAAAACAGATTTTTTTACATTATATATTAAAATTATTTTTATCTATTTTAAAATTTTTATTTTTTATATAATTTATACATGCATGCATAGTATTAGGAACGTTATCTCCTCTTATATTTTAAATATATACAAGAAGTTATTTAGGATGAAAACAGACTTATTTTAACAATAAATAATTATTTTTATAAAAAATAATTAGTCACAAATAAATAATTTTTTTGTAATAATAAATTTTTTTTAAAAAAATGATCGAAAAAAATGAATAATACAAGCTCGGCCTAATCAAGGTTTTTTTTGTTAACAAAAAGCCCATTTTCGTTCTTAGAGAAAGCAAAAGATATTTTCTTCATTTATTTTTTGTGTTTTGCCGGAAAGGAGGAGGCTAGATCGACTCCCTAATTCCAACATCCGTCTCCACCTTGTTCATGAGGTTTTCCAAATTTTTCTCTTTCTAGTTATTACTTGCTTTTCTCCTGCACAGACTTGATCTAGCTGGCTCCATCTGGCATCTAGTTTTCGGTAACCGACGGTTGACATGCACCTCACGACGCCTTTCCTACATAAACAAGCTAGAATTCTCAACAAATACTTAGTACTATATTATTTACAAATTTTTTATCTTATCTTAACATTTGCTTATAAACAATTTCATTACTAGTGATTTTACCATTCCCAAGTGTATAGATCTCTGACTCACTCCATCCCAACACTGTTCACGAGCCAAAATAGTCACATGCCACGGTTTTTGGCACTTGGCAACTTGGGCGAGTCAAAGTTATCTATCCAACTATATTACCACTTTTTCTAATTAAAAAGTTTTGAAAATAATAAAGTAGATCTCTCCTTCAAACAATTCAATGACAAACTCAATCACAGTCCCCTCGTGAGATATATTAATAAAATGCTAGTTGGATTCTTGAGATTGCGTCAACAGATAGACAAACGTGCCTGATTACAATATAATAATATGGCTTTCAATAATTGAGCCCGTGAACATGAACGTGGTCATTAAACGTCAATTTTCAAACAAACAGCAAAGACGAGCGGCAGCGCCTTTTGATTATTAATATTATATTATTATATAGCTCAATGCATGAAGGGCATTTCCTTTCAATTTTTTAATTCACCGATCCACGCCTATAAAACCAACAGTGGGTGCCTTGTCCACCACCACAACCAAACCAAAAAGAGTTCACTTTACTTTCACCCACATCTGCTGCAATCAACCTTTGCTCTTCTCGGCCTCCTCCTACGTTTTCATCTGAAAAAGATTTGGACGGGAAGAAAGAACTATTAGATGGCAGGAGCTAGGAGCGTTTCTATGATCAACGGTGGAAACTTCTCTCCGAAGTTTTCTGGGCGTCCGATTCCCAAGAGGGGTCGAGTGAAGCTTGGCATAGTGGTGGGATTGGCTCACTCTGTTACTTCCATCTTCTCTCTCAATAGGCGTCGGTGATGTGCTGGTGCTCATGAGTTCTCTCAGTATTTCGAAACACAACCCAGTCTTTCTATGAGGATTAGGGAAAGCTACATAGAGGCTTGCAGACAGGCACTTTTCTGTTCTGTTCTGTTCTGTTCTTTTCTTGTTTTTCTAATGGGTTGAGCGAGAGAGATTTTGAGTGCTCTGTACAGAGAGTGATTTTGTATTTAATCTGATATTTCTCTGTTTTTGATTCAGTCTTGAGTATTCCTTTTTTCCTCTAATTTTTCCCTCAGAATGGTAATTAGAACTTCCTTGCATTAAGATAAAGTGATAAAGCATTATACGCAACATAAAAATATATCTATGTGCTTTTCTTTATGAGCAAAAAGAGTGCACTCCCACTGCGAGTTGATAAAATTGGGTGAGGAGGACAAGTAGGGTGACAATATATGATACCGTCTGAACGAGTTAAATGCGTCGTATTTAATTAATCCAATAAAATTTAATTACTAATCTGGTTGATTTACAGATTGTCTCGTATCGTGTTACTCATTAATTAATTGGGTCGGATCTAAATGTTATGATCTAACCTATTTAATTAAATGGGTTTGATTTGAAATGACTCCTATAATCTAATATTCTACATTTGCTTGCATGAAAATTAATGGTCTCAATGACATTGTTGAAGATGACCTATTTGTCAATATATGGCAAAAATAAGTTATTCATTTCTTCAGTTTTTCCTATTGCAAGATGTGACTGTGTATGAATAATAATATTAGAGAAATTTTCTAAAAAGATTTTATAAAAATAAATTAATAAAATAATGTAAATTGATATAGTATATTTGATTGTAAACTATTTTTATTATAAAATAGATCTAACGTTTCATATGAAATTATATCAGTTTGTATGTTTATTTTTGTGAAATATTTTTGTAGTTGTCGCATTTCTTGACTTGTTCTATATTAGTTTAATGACAAGGAATCTCTTGTTGTTAAAAAAGAAAATAATTTATAAAGATTTAAAATGTCCAAGAATTGAATAATCATTTTTTTTTTTTTAAAAAAAAGAAAAACCTTAAAAAAAAGTGATTTTTATGATTAGGCATGCTAAAGTTTTTTTATGCCAATCTGTTATATAGTTTTAACAATCCACGATAAATTGTCGGTCAAATATATCAACTATATACTTTGAATGGTTATGGGACTCACTATCATTAATGATAACTTTATATTTAATATAAGGTATAATACTAAAATAAATAAATAAAGAATACCAAAGATAAATTCTTTTTATGTAAAATTAATAAAAAATTTGATTTTTTGGATTTCAGATCCACACATGCTTGTAATTGTCCAGACTTTTTGAGTAACAAATTGAAGGCTACAAGCTCCTGTACCGTTCTGTACAATCTAACGACATATGTACGATATATGCGTGATATTGTCCTTGAGAGTGGGGAACATATTTCATCCCTATAGATTTTACTATGTACAAATTAAGTCGCATATAAATTTACGTATATTTCTTTATATTTAAAAATTAAATTAATATTATTTTTAATAAAATTTACTTTTTAATCAATCACATTAAATTAATGTACATATTAATACGTAATAGTACTTGTAATTAGATTTTCCCATGTCCTAATGCAATTAGATTGGAATATATTCCTCTTTAAACACAATCCGACATGACTTGCATCATTTTAAGTGACTAGAGAACGTTATGATTGATTAATATATATTTTTTTAAGCAGAAAATCTATATTTATAAGTTGGCGTACGTGGAGTACAAATACTGGGTTTAATTTGTAAAAAGAGATTATAAATTTAAATTTTAAAAATAAAATCATGATGTCACATTAATTAATTATAGAAATAATATATTCTCCAAGATGATTTAAAAATAAAAAGATTCTTTTTAAGTATAATGTATAATATAATTAGAATAAGTTGCACGTTCTACTAATTAATATAATTAGAGGGTGGTGCATTGCACTTCCCTCTAATCCAACGGTTCACGTCATTTGAACCTAATTAATCTGGCAGTAGGATTGATTATTGGCACTTAGAGAAAAAACAAAGATAAATGATAATGTTATATACAATCGTGAAATATGTAAGTGTTGTATAATTTTGATTTATTATTAAAAATAATTTTTTTTAATGTGAGTATCGTATTGATTTATTTTTTAAAAAGTGATTGCACGGTAATTCTATATTCACGACTATAAGTTTTATTTCTTAAATTTAAAATTATAACAAGCACATTTTTCTTTTACTTATAGGTAGGTACGCAATTCTAAGCATGTGAGCTTTCTTTCTTTTACTCTAAACAAAACTTAGGCCAGGATCGAATTCAACTCATTTATAAATTGGTCACACACACTACTACATATCAAGACGCAGCCTTTCAGGTCTCGTATTTCTCTTTTCCTTTACAAGTTAGTCAACATCAAACTCAAAGGCTAGCCTCGAATGAATTCAAAATCAAAGAAATAGTTTCGGGTCAAATCCAACAAAAATGATAACGTTTGTGAACACGACAGACAAATTGCAATTAGGTCAATATCATCGCCAACCGAAAATCCAATAAATAATGAAGTATAAATAAATAAATAAATAAATAAAGCAAACTGGTAGCACTAACAGTATATGCATGCATTTGAATCATTCAACAGTACTCGCCCTAATCATGCATATAAATAAAGGCAGCAAACCACCCCAAGTTTGCATACCAATCTACAACGGTTCTTCAACTCTCTCTCTCATTATTCCTTTATTTTGCTTTCTCTTTAGACTCAGAGAGAGAGCGCAACGCTTTTGGATACTTATTGGAAGAGCTTTTTAAGCAACATAAATCATCGATCATCAAAGAAGAGATGGAGGCTACAAAGAGGAGGGAATTGATGATCAACGGAGGGAATTCGTGTCAGAGGTACTCTGGCCGTCTGATCCCGAAGCAGGGCAAGGTGAAGGTGGCAATCGGATTGGTTTTGATTCACACTGTCTCTTCCATCTTCTCTCTCAGTGGCCGTACTACCGGACACGGTGGTACTCACTTTTCTTGATTCGGCCGTCTCAGCCAACTTTGAGCGCTGTGTACAAAAAGAAAATTTTCATTTAATGTGATATTTTTTTGTTTGTCTTTCAATCAATTTTCCTTTACCGGCTGAGCCACTTACAAGTTTTTTTGGCAAAAGTTTGTGTTGTTTTATTATGTAATTGGAATTGTAGAAGATGATCAGCTGCATAAATATAAACTCTCAGATGACCAGCCTCCCATATATGTAATACTGCTACAACACACCTCTTCGCTAGATATAAATTTGTGAAATTCATTAGACTTTATAAAGATCCTCATCTCTCTATTGTCTGCAAAATCATAAAAGAAATATCAGCTGACTTTGTTTATTAAGGGGAAAAAAATGCAACTCCAACTCAAAAAACAAATCTTGTGCAACTTCTTTTGGCACCATTTTTCTTGCTTTAATTTTAGGCCACATATTGAAGAAAGAAACTCCAAAACAGCTTTTAAGCGCTGTGTACAGAAAGAAAGTTTGCATTTAATGTGATATTTCTTTGTTCGTCTTTCAATCTATTTTCCTTTACCGGCTGAGCCACTTCCAATTTTTTTTTTGGCAAAAGTTTGTGTTGTTTTATTATGTAATAGGAATTGTAGACGATGAGCTGCATAAATAGAACTACTCTCAGATGATCAGCCACCCATATATGTAATACTGCTACAACACACATCTCTTCCCTAGATATAAATTTGTGAAATTCATTAGGCTTCATAAAGATCCTAATCTCTCTTATATTGTCTGCAAAATCAGAGAGAAAATATCAGCTGACTTTGTTTATTAAGGGGAAAAAAATGCAAATCCAACTCAAAATGAAGTCTTGTGCAACTTCTGTTCGCACCATTTTTCTTGCTTTAATTTTAGGCCACATATTGAAGAAAGAAACTCCGAAACAGTGAGCACTTCCATGCATTAAGCCTAAACCCTCCTTTCAATTGCAAATAGCTAGCTAGCTGCCCATTAAAATATTTTTTGAGCTTTTCTTTATGAGCCAAAAAGCATTCCATGTATGGGAATCATGTTTTTCTTGGATATTGTTGTTGATCAAGGTGATCAATTTGATGATACTGTGACAGAAAGAAAAATTGACACTTTATATTTGCAGTCTTTTAAGACAAGACATCTTTGAGCGTTCACAGAATTAAAAAATCTTTATATATAGTATGTGCTCTAGTATACAGCTTGTGGAGACATACTTTTTTACGAGTAGTAATACTATATGCAGTTTTAAAGTCTGCAAGTTTCGTGCATTGCTATTAAAAAATAGTAGGATCTTAGTATTTAATTGGAGCTTATAAATAATCGTTATACACCACATGAATGTTTCAAGATTCTTTCTACTCGCACTCACTCTCTAAAGTCGAAGGATGGCATGCAGCACATTGTACCTAGCTAGAGTTTTAGAAAATATATATAATATATGAAATTATAATTAGAACTTTAGGCCCTACTCATTTATGTCCCCATATATGCATGATTCTCTGAACATGATGTTCAGTTGAATTCACACTGCCAATTCAAAAACTAATGAAAACCTCTAAACAATGGCCAATTGATAAGGAAAGCCAAGTCCTACCTGCCGATCGCATAATTTATTTTATAAATGTTACATGTCTGCGCTCAACTTGAGCCACTTCATTTCAATGGGTGGTCAAGATCAATTTGTTGAGTTCGAATAAACTATGGGTGGTCAAGATTTTTTCACGAGCTTGCTGACGAACGAGCTATTTAGTTTTGACTTTTGACAAATCAGATTTTTTTATATTATATATTAAAATTATTTTTTATCTATTTTTAAAATTTTTATTTTTTATAAGTATTTTTATATAATTTATACATGCATGCATAGTATTAGGAACCTTATCTCGTCTTATATTTTAAATACATACAAGAGGTTATTTACAAGAAAACAAACTTATTTTAATGATAAATAATTATTTTTATAAAAAATAACTTGTGACAAATAAATAACTTTTTTATAATAATAATTTTTTTAAAATAGAAAAGATTGAAGAAAATAAATAATACAAGCTGGGCCTAATGAAGGTTTTTTTTGTTAACAAAAGGCCCATTTTCGTTCTTAGAGAAAGCAAAAGATATTTTCTTCTTCTTCTTCTTTTTTTTTTTTTTTGTGTGTTTTGCCGGAGAGGAGGAGGGTAGATCGACTCCCTAATTCCTCCCTGTCAACATCCGTCTCCACCTTGTTCATGAGGTTTTCCAAATTTTTCTTGTTCTAGTTTTTACTTGCTTTTCTCCTCCACAGACTTGATCTAGCTGGCTCCATCTGGCATCTAGTTTTCGGTAACAGACTTTATCTCATCTTAATATTTACAAATAAACAATTTCATTACTAGTGATTTTACCTTTCCCAAGTCTATAGATCTCTGAATCACTCCATCTCAACACTGTTCACGAGCNTTGTAAATCTCTTAAAATTCGAAATTAGGATTAAGGCTCAAAATTAATATTTTATCATAAAGCATTAAAATACATTTTCCACATGTGCATGAATATTTTTGAAAATTAAATTTGAATATTTTGAAAGATAATTGATTGTCATCTTTCACATGTGCATGCCATGATTAAAGGTTTGAACTTTGAAAATATTAAAGATGATTGATTGTCATCTTTCACATGTGCATGTTTTATTTGAATAATTTCAAAAGTGATTGATGCTTTTCTTGACTTATGCAAAATGAAGATGTCTTTGTTTGAAAATTTTGAAAAGTAAAGTGTGCTCCTTTTGTCATATGCAAAAAGTAAAAGATTAGGTTTGAAAATTTTGAAAAGCAAAGTGTGCTCCTTTTGTCATATGCAAAAAGTAAAAGATTAGGTTTGATTTTTTTGAAAAGCAAAGTGTACTCCTTTCGTCATATGCAAAAAGTAAAAAGATTAGGTTTGAATTTTTGAAAAGTGAATGATGATGTCTTTGACATGTGAATCTTTTTAAATTTGAATATGAAGTCTCATATGCCTATAAATAGATCATTTGAGAGTTTCACATTTACAACACCAAGAGCATACAATATTCATTCAAAGTTTTCATTCTCTCTTCTCTAAACATTGAGCCTCAACCCTTGTTCATTTTGAGAGATATAGTTTGTGCTGTATTGTTCTTATTTCACTCATTGAGGAGTGTTTTCTGATATTCTACCCACTATCAATTCTTGTATTAGTAAAAGGGTGTGTATAACCCTTGTGCGTGTAGAAAGTGTTCTATACAGAGAATAGTTGAATCATCACGTGTGAGGTGATTGCAAGTGTAGAGGGTGTTCTACACGGATCCTTTGTAGCGGTGTTGTTCAAAGGTGTAATAAGTTTCTATCTCCACCTGAAGGAGGTTGAATAGTGAATTCGGGGATCCTCAAGGAGTAGCTTGAGGCGAGGACGTAGGCAGTGGGGCCGAATCTCGTTAACATACTGAGTTTGCTTCTCTTACCCTTACTATTTATATTTATTGCTATTTTATATTTTGTTTATATTTTATATTGTGTATTTGATTTATAATTGTTATTTTTTTTTAAATACAACTCAATTCACCCCCCCTCTTGTGTTAGTCATCTGGGCAACATTGATTATTTAATTTGCATATTCTTGTGTGAATTGATGAATAGGAATAAATTCCAATTGACTATCGAAAGAGGTTTTTGGATGAATTAGAGATTTTCTAATAGACAAATAGAATTAAATTAAATTAGTTGGATGAGAAAAGCATAGTGAAGAATTAGGTGAAATTGATTTCCTATAAGTTTTCTTTCCCGTTAATTTGATCTTCGAACGTCATTTTTATTTCCGTTGTGTAATTTCTCTTTGAGTCGATTTTAGTTTAAATTGCAACTACAAAATCTTAGTGATTCCTCTAAATAAAATCGAGATTATTATAATTTTAGTATTTGGCAAGAGTAAGGTACCAATCTCTAAGAACGATACTCTTCTTATTACTTTATTATAAAACTAAGATACTGTGCACTTGCAGTTTTGCACCGATTAGCTTGCTTCTCATACTCTGTTCCCAGACTGTAGATGGGTCTTAGATAATAGTTTTGAAAAGGTAAGCATAGAAAGGAAAGACAGGAAGGTTACTCTGATGTTTAGTTAAAGTGCATATGTGTCCTGAGGCTTATGTGTGCACTGTTCTGGACCCTCTCTTCTAACTTGATTATATATAGTTGGATGGATGTGAAAAGTATTAGGGCAGATACAGGATCAATCATAAAATTAATAATCAAGCTGCTGGAAGCTGATAGTGAAGAAAATAGTTGAGGTCATATGAAATTAGATCAAAAGTTGTGTCTATCACTAACTGTTGAATACTTGAACATGACTGATCATTTGATTAAGCTTCTAACTCTTAGGGTTATAACATCTGACACCATGCACAATTGAGTTAATTTTATAAACAAGAGATTTATCATATTGATTCTTATAACGTTATCTGATAATATTCTTACTTGCTGTAAGCTTTTTATGTTTATGTAAAATCATTAATTGTTTCAAAAGTTTAAACTTAAAATAGCTTTGATTATTTATATTTTATATTAATGCTCCCTCTCATGTGTTAATACTGAATAATTATTTTCAATACCGAATATAATTAAAATAATCATCAATTTCTTCTGCATGTGGTCTTGGAAGAAGTGAGTACCTACAAAATAATTTTAAAAACAAGAACAAAAAAGTGACACTGGGCAGGGCTGGGTCGTGCAATGACTAAGGTGGTAATGCTAGATTAGATATTCCAAGGAAAAGGGAATGTTTACATGTGCCAGTGAAATTTACATTCTTTCATTAATAATGAGTTTCTCTTTTGATGAACTGTAGGTGAATTTTGTTTGAGTATTCCATCATGTTTGTGTATCCCATTTTACATTTATGTTCATAAAAAACTATTTTCCGTCTTGAGTTTTCTTCATTTTGTAATGATTGTAAAAAAATATTTTTTATAATTTGTTGACATTATTTCTTTTTGAATGGACATGCGTGCTATAGGAAATTGCTATAGCTAATAGAAGGACCATATATATTTAATTTTCATGGGTCCTGTAGTAAAATAGGACCATTATATATTTAATTTTCATATATTGTAATTTTGTGTTTTATAATATAATGTATAAATACCAAATAATGTAATATGTAGGGAATTGCATTATGTGTTGTATGCATTTTACATGATAAATATCGATTTTTATTTTTATTTTTATTATGCATGGTAATTCGTTATTTCTAACTTTAGTTATTTTTTACATAAAATTTAGTTTTCCATTTTGATATATTTTATTATTATGGACAATGTTCAACAAGACTTTAACAAAATTTAACTATATTTTGGCTTTATATATTAAAAGCAATTATGCTTTCAATAATTTTTTTGAAAAAATTGTGGTAGAATATAGGCTTTTAGGTTAAAAATATATATATATATGCCTTCCAAGTTTTCAACATTATCCTTTTCTTTAAAAAATAATATGCATTTTTGTTATTGAAATTAAAAAAAAAAAACCGGGTTGATTCCGGAATCCGGATTGCTGGGTTGTAAAAATCCGGATTCACCCGGGTTTCGGCCCAGGTCATAACCCGGACTAATCCGGTCCGGAACTCAATCTAGATTTAAAACCTGAGTTCCGGGTTGGGTATACCTGGATTCCCGACTCGATACCCGATTGAACACCCCTACTAATATGAGTAGTCAGATGTATCACGAGCTCGATGTCAATAAGACTATTTTTTTAATTCAATTTTTTATATTCTTAAATATTTGTTTTATAAATAAAAAAATTCACAACATTACTAAAAGACAATTCCTTAATCACTAAGTACAAAAAAACAAAAAAAAAGTGAATCGGGATACAAGTTCGGTACGGGACTCACAGTCGGTGGGTTTAGTGTTTCTCTACTAGCATATTCATAATTATATATTCAATTAAGCCGCCGCCTTAATATCTTAATTATAATTAGATTAGAATATATTCTTCTTTAAACACAATCCGACATGACATATAAATATTTTAAGTGCCTAAAGTCGAAGGATGGCATGCAGCACATTGTACCTAGCTAGAGTTTTAGAAAATATATATAATATATGAAATTATAATTAGAACTTTAGGCCCTACTCATTTATGTCCCCCATATATGCATTATTCTCTGAACATCATGATGTTCAGTTGAATTCATACTGCCAATTCAAAAACTAATGAAAACCTCTAAACAATGGCCAATTGATAAGGAAAGCCAAGTCCTACCTGCCGTGCATAATTTTATTTTAAAAATGTTACATGTCTGCACTCAACTTGAGCCACTTCATTTCAATGGGTGGTCAAGATCAATTTGTTGAGTTCGAATAAACTATGGGTGGTCAAGATTTGTTCACGAGCTTGCTGACGAACGAGCTATTTAGTTTTGACTTTTGACAAATCAGATTTTTTTATATTATATATTAAAATTATTTTTTATCTATTTTTAAAATTTTTATTTTTTATAAGTATTTTTATATAATTTATACATGCATGCATAGTATTAGGAACCTTATCTCGTCTTATATTTTAAATACATACAAGAGGTTATTTACAAGAAAACAAACTTATTTTAATGATAAATAATTATTTTTATAAAAAATAACTTGTGACAAATAAATAACTTTTTTATAATAATAATTTTTTTAAAATAGAAAAGATTGAAGAAAATAAATAATACAAGCTGGGCCTAATGAAGGTTTTTTTTGTTAACAAAAGGCCCATTTTCGTTCTTAGAGAAAGCAAAAGATATTTTCTTCTTCTTCTTCTTTTTTTTTTTTTTTGTGTGTTTTGCCGGAGAGGAGGAGGGTAGATCGACTCCCTAATTCCTCCCTGTCAACATCCGTCTCCACCTTGTTCATGAGGTTTTCCAAATTTTTCTTGTTCTAGTTTTTACTTGCTTTTCTCCTCCACAGACTTGATCTAGCTGGCTCCATCTGGCATCTAGTTTTCGGTAACAGACTTTATCTCATCTTAATATTTACAAATAAACAATTTCATTACTAGTGATTTTACCTTTCCCAAGTCTATAGATCTCTGAATCACTCCATCTCAACACTGTTCACGAGCCAAAATAGTCACATGCCACGATTTTTGGCATTTGGCAACTTGGGCGAGTCGACAGATAGATATATTAATAAAATGGTAGTTGGATTCTTGAGATTGCGTCAACAGATAGACAAACGTGCCTGATTACAATATAATAATATGGCTTTCAATTATTGAGCCCGTGAACATGAACATGGGCCATGGCCAATAAACGTCAATGTTCAAACAAACAGCGAAGTCAAGCGGCAGCGCCTTTTGATTATTAATATTATATTATTATATAGCTCAACGCATGAAGGGCATTTCCTTTCCATTTTTAATACACCGATCCACGCCTATAAAACCAACCGTGGGTGTGTTGTCCATCACCACCACCAAACCGAAAGAGTTCACTTTACTCTCACCAGCATCTGCTGCAAACAACCTTTGCTCTTCTTGGCCTCCTCCTACGTTTTCATCTCAAAAAGATTTGGACGGAAAGAAAGAACTATTAGATGGCAGGAGCTAGGAGCGTTCCTATGATCAACGGTGGAAACTTCTCTACGAAGTTTTCTGGGCGTCCTATTCCCAAGAGGGGTCGAGTGAAGCTTGGCATAGTGGTGGGATTGGCTCACTCTGTTGCTTCCATCTTCTCTCTCAATAGGCGTCGGCGATGTGGTGGTGCTCATGAGTTCTCTCAGTAGATCCAAACAAAACCCAGTCTTTCTATGAGGATTGGGGAAAAGCTAAATAGAGGCTTGCAGACAGAGACTTTTCTGTTCTGTTCTTGTTTGTCTAATGGGTTGAGCGAGAGAGATTTTGAGTGCCCTGTACAGAGAGAGATTTTGTATTTAATCTGATATTTCTCTGTTCTTGATTCAATCTTGAGTATTCCTTTTTTCCTTTACCGGTTGATTCAATCAGACTTTGTAAACATCCCATCTCTCTGTTGTCTCACAGAAATATTTACTGCTAGTTTTCTGAGAAATACTATCCTGCGGCGCCAACTCAAAAAGAGTTGTCCTGCTCTGTTGGCAATTGGCATATCTTTTCATCTAATTTCTGGCCACAAGCTGAAAGAAAAAACCCTCAGAATGGTAATTAGAACTTCCTTGCATTAAGCCTAAAGTGATAAAGCATTATACGCAACATAAAAATATATCTTTGTGCGTTTCTTTATGAGCAAAAAGGGTGCGCTGCCACTGCGAGTTGATATAATTGGAGGAGGAGAAATTGGGTGAGGAGGACAAGTAGGGTGACAATATATGATACCGTCTAAACGAGTTAAATGCGTCGTATTTAATTAATCCAATAAAATTTAATTACTCAAGTTTGATTATTGATTAACAGGTTAGGTTGTGTAGTCTCGTGTTATCCATTATTTAAACGGGTCGGATCTGAATTTTATGATCCGACATATTTAATTAAATGGGTTTGATTTGAAATGACCCCTATAATCTAATATTCATTACCACATAAACACGAATTGCCATCCCCTACATTTGCTTGCATGAAAATTAACGGTTTCAACGATATTGTTGAACATGACCTATTTAACAATATACGGCAAAAAGAAGTTAGACATTTCTATCAGTTTTTCCTATTGCAAGATGTGACTTTATATGAATAATAATATAAGAGAAATGCTTTAGTTACAAAAGAAATTTGTAAAAATAAACTAATAAAATAATGTAAATTGATATAATGTATTAGATTAGACTATTTTTATTGTAAAGTAGATCTAACATTTCGTAAAAAAATTATATTAGTTTGTATGTTAATTTTTATGATTGTAGCATTTTTCGACTTGCTCCAATTAATATAAAATAATTTATAAAGATTTAAAATGTCCAATAATTGAATAATCATTAAGAAAAACCCTAAGAAAAAGTGATTTTTATGATTAGGCATGCCAAAGTCTTTTGGTGCCAATCTGTCAAATAAATCAACTACTTTGAATGGTTATGGGACTCACTATCATTAACGATAACTTGATATTTAATATAAGGTATAATACTTAAATAAATAAATAAAGAATACCAAAGATAATTTTTTTTAATGTAAAATTAATAAAAAAAATTTGATTTATTGGTATTCTTTATTTATTTTAATAAAGACCCACACATGCTTGTAATTGTCCAGACTTTTTGAGTAACAAATTGAAGGCTACAAGCTCCTGTACCGTTCTGTACAATCTAACAACATATGTACTATATATGTCGTGATATTGTCTTTAAGAGTGGGGAACATATCTCATATATATATATATATATATATATATATATATATATTCCTCTTTAAACACAATCTCTTTAAACACAATCCGACAGACTTGCATCATTTTAAGTGACTAGAGAACGATATGGTGGCAGTACATTGTATCTAGAGTTTCAGAAACCATATTGTTTCTATGATTTTTTTTTTTTTAAAGCAGAAAATCTATATTTATAAGTTGGCATGGAGTACAAATATTGCTAATATATCAAGATTTAATTAATTATAGAAATAATGTATTCTCCACGATGATTTAAAAATAAAAAGATTATTTTTAAGTATAATGTATAATATAACTAGAAGTTGCACGTTCTACTAATTTAATTATGTCCCCATTCAGAGAACATTCATGGTTGTCATTGAGACTTTTAAAAGTTGATTTGAATGCTGAAAACCCATGACTTTCACACTGCCAATTCAAAACGAATGAACACACCTCTTAACAATGGGACCAATGGATAAGGAAAGCTAAGTCCTCCCATGATATGTATATATAATTAATTTCTTTTTTATTTTTGTAGCTTTTGAATTAATTTGATGGAATTGATTGATAGTGAAATTATGCAAAATTAGATAGGTTGGAAGAAAATGGAAGAAAGTTAGGTTGGAGGAGTCATGTTGAAGTAAGAAGTGAGAGATAGGAAATCTAGGTGGGTACGTGGTGCATTGCACTTGCTTCTAATCCAACGGTTCACGTCATTTGGACCTAATCTGGCAGTAGGATTGATTATTGGCACTTAAAGAAAAAGCAAAAGAAAAAAAAAAGGATAATATTATATATAATCGTAAAGTGAATAAGTATCATTCGTTTTAAAAAATAGTGGGTCGTATAATCGTTTTAAAAAAGAGAAAGTCTGTTATTAAAAATAAATTTTCTTTTTATGTGAGTTGTACAATTATTTTGAAAAAAATAGGGTTCGTTATTAAAAATAATTTTTTTTTTCACGTAGATTTTATATTTATTCACTTTTTTTAAAGTGATTGCACGATATTTCTACACTCATAACTGCAAATTTCATTTTTAAAAGTTAAAATCATAACAAACACCTTTTTGTTTTACTTACAAGTAGGTACGCAATTGTTGGCATGTGACCTTCATGCAACACTTATCTTTCTTTCTTTTCTCTAAACAAAACTTAGATTGAATTCAACTCATTATAATACCATGCATGGACAAAGTAAGTTGGTCACACACACTACTACAGATCAAGACGTAGCCTTTCAGGTCTTGTATTACCATTTTCCCTCCAATTTAGTCAACATCAAACTCAAAGGCTTCAAATGAATGCAAAATCAGAGAAACAGTGTCGGGTCAAATCCAATAAAAATGATAACGTTTGTGAACACGACAGACAACTGGCAATTAGGTCAAGGTCATCGCCAACTGGCAATTTGATTCAACAGTACTCGCCCGGATCATGCATATAAATCAAGGCAGCAAACCACCCCAAGTTTGCATACCAAACTACAAGGTTTCTTCAACTCTCTCTCTCTCTCTCTCTCTCTCTCATTATTCCTCTCTTTTGATTTCTCTTTAGACTCACAGAGAGAGCGATCCTTTTGGGTATTTACTGGAAGAGTTTTTTAAGCAACATAGATCATTGATCATCGAAGAAAAGATGGAGCCTACAAAGAGGAGGGAATTGATGATCAACAGAGGGAATTTGTGTCGAAGGTACTCTGGCCATCCGATCCCAAAGCAGGGCAAGGTGAAGGTGGCAATTGGATTGGTTTTGATTCACACCGTCTCTTCCATCTTCTCTCTCAGTGGCCGTACTACCCGACACGGTGGTGCTCACTTTTCTTGATTCGGTTGTTTGAGCCAACTTTGATTTCTTATCGAAACAGATACAGAGCACCGACCGAGGTGGCCCATGTCGCCATTTACAAAAAAATGTACAAAGTTGTGTAGTTTCTACGTCTTTGTGGAATTTAATTAATTAATTTTGTTTTTTTTAAAAATTTTCTATGGGTCTCTATCTTTTTTTCTACTTTGGTTTGAGGATTTTAATTATTAGTATTAACCCAGTATAATTTTAAATTAATAAAAATTGATATTTTGGAATTTATATGCTTGTGATGAAATAAAATGAATTGAGATGAAATTTTGTAAATAAACAATTATCTTGAATATATTAACTATATCTTTCTTTTTCGGTTGCTCGGAAGGAACAAAAGAAACATCTTGTTGATTCTTCAACAATTTCTTATCTCTAATGGGACTCTTAAGTAGGATTAGTGACCATCTGTCAGAGAAAAGGAACAAATGGATCTTGTACAGTAATGGCATACATATGACTGCTCACATGTTGCGTTTGCTCTTTCACAGCCAACCCAACAAGCTGTGTTTCTAAATTAGCTTCTACTTCATTAGCATATATAAGCTTTGGTTGCACCAATCTATACCAACATCCAACATTTTCACAAGGTAAAACTAAATAGAATGATTCAAAAAAATAAAAACTAAATATTTTTAATATTTTAAAACTAAATAGAGTCTTAGTATTTAATTGGAGTGTATAAATAATCGTTATACACCACATGAATGTTTCAAGATTCTTTCTACTCGCACTCACTCTCTATATATGCCTATTCACCACAAATTAATTTTGTCACAAAGCATATTTACTATTAATCTAAATAGGTTATGTCTACTCGCTATACATGAATGATCCCTACCTTGATATTTAATATATATCAGATCATAATATGTTTTTTATTACAAAAAAAAAAATAATAAAGAGTTCCAATTAACTTAATCACTTAATTGCTTTGGCGTCCAACGATAAATTCTTATTATCTAAAGGTCATTAAAAAAGAAATATGATTTCTCGGATTTCAGACACTTTTGAGTAACAAATTCTTATTGTCGGGATATTGTCTCACATGTGGTCAACATATCTTTTATATAAATATATATATTACCAAGAAGAATATATAATATACCATATACAAGTCAGATTTGTAATATTTTTTGCGCAATTGATTTTGTAAAAATGTATCTTATCAAAAAATAATTATGTATACTTTTTATAATGGAGTATATGGACCTGCACGAGATCTTCACATCTAAAACTTATATAAATTATTACCTTATATATAGTGTTACTAATACGTAGGACTGTTCATCCGGAACCCGCACTACATAACCCGAACCTACATGGTCCGGATCCGGGTAAAAACACCTGGGTTCCGGATTTCTATATATACAAAATAAAATCTGAAGCCCTAGAATTGTTTCGCCGTCCTCTCTCACTTTTGTCGTCCTCTCTCTCTCCTAAATCCAAACCTTCAAACCATTCCTCCTAATACCACGACTTCTCTACTGCCATTCTCTTCCTATGACCTCGAAGACAGCTAACCACAAGACTGCTCCTCCAATCAAAGAAAGTGAGTGACCTCTCTCTCTCTCTCTGTTTGGTTCCTAAGAAAACGGAGCGAGAAAGTGGATGTTTTAACAAATATTTTTGTTTTATACTAAGTTGGGTGGAGGTTTTTCGTTTTCTCGGATTTGCATTTTGTGGAAAAATGCATTTGAGCTTTTGAGTTTCGTTCTTATCTCTACTTGTTTGTAGCGAATGGAGCCCTAGTGTTAGTCGTCAGTTCTAAGTTTTGTCTCTAAATCCCAATATTGTGTTGTGCGAGTTTGATAAATCAGATGTTGCAGATCCTCCTACTGAGAAAAGTTTTTTTTTTGGGGGGGGGGGGTTTACTTTATTGATTTGGGTCTGTTTTGATGACAATGTTTAAATGAAAGAATATTTGAGGAATATTTTTTGGGGTTGGATTTGGATTTATAGAATCTTTGAGGAGTAGTTTTATGGGTTAGATCTAGGTTTATAGAATCTTTAAGGAGTATATATTTATGTTTTATGGAAGAGAGGCGCTTTGGAACAGCTGTGTTTCTGTTGGGTGAAAAACAGCCCACCAACGAGCTGGCTCCACGTAAGATAAACTGGTCTAGAGAGTGTAGAATGGAAAGCAGCTGATTTATCCTCTAATAACACAATTTACCATTTCGTACCCTTTCCCTTTGAATCTAGCAAAAAACCCACTGCACCGAAAATCCTCCTTCTCTTTCAAATCTGATTTTTCCTTTGAATGGTTTGATTTTTGAACAAAGATTATAGAGCAAAGCTTTCTCCCAATAGTTGCCACCAATGGTATGATTTTTTAACTTTATTTATCTCTTTTGCTTGGCGAATATTTCCTCTTTTTACTTACTGAGATCTTCCCGTTAGTTATCAAAGATTGAAAAAATGGGTTAGCTGTGTGGGGTCTATATTTATGATTTCTAGCCCCACATTTTGGAAATCTCAGTTATCTTTGAATTCACATTCAACAATTCCATTGAAGGTGCCACAGAGATCCCCATGGGATTGTAAACCCAGTAGAAATTTAATTTCTCACCAAGAAGCAAACAACCAACATTGGCCTCAAAGTTGAATGGTGAGCGATGCACTGGTAATTCGTCTCAGGTCTTGCAATTTTCGTAAATTCCCCTCCTAAATTCCATTTCTAAACCTAGTGCTTGCTGCACATCTTTTCTCCTCACAAGGATGCATGATGCTCTTCTCAGCGCTCTTCTTATTTGAGTATTCTGCAGCCTGCGCCTTAACTGACATTGAGACAGAATTTACAGTGATCAAATTGCAGCATCCTTGGGTAGCAAGTTTTTGGGTAGCACGGATGAGTGAGGGGAAATTTGTGATCTGGTGTAGGCAAGTGTATAAACAACCTACCAATAAGCTGATGTGGTGAAATGGGATTGGGGGGCTGTTTATGGCTTAAGACCAGACCGACTGGTCACCAGGTTTTCCCTTTATGGAATATGTATCCATGGGTTTGTTTGTTTGCTTTGTAGAGGTGTATAGAGAATGCACCCTCGTGTCTGTAGCATATTTATAGCTTTAGATAGCAGAGCATAGCTCTTTGTTTCTTTTACTTGCATTGTTGTGTCTGTCTTTGTGGTTATGCTTTGTGCAAGCAACAAGTTACAGCCTTTGCTTTGTACTTCTAATCCTTTACTCAATAAAATCTTGTATGTTTTTTAAGGCTATTGCACATATGTGTATGTCGTTATTTTTATTTCTTGGTGTGGATTGGTTTTGGAGCAAATTATACCTACCCACGAGAGATATTGGTGATATTTAGTGTTTGTTTAGATGGATGTTGTGTGCTTGTGATGACTTGCAAAATTTCATGTTGCAGATTTACATCATCGCTCGAGTGGAGGCTTTTGGCCGCTCGAACGAACTCAGGCAGATTCAAACGCTCGACTTCAGCTCGACAGTGAGCTCGAGCGGGATGCGGGAAAACAAGTTCGCTCGAGCGGAGGCTTTTGGCCGCTCGAGCGAATTCAGGCATAGTTAAACGCTCGAGGTGCGCTCGACAAGCCGCTCGAGCGAAGTTAGGTAGAGTCGACCGCTCGATGTTCGCTCGACACCCCGCTCGAGCGAACATCGTATTTTGACAGATCTAGGATTTTCTGCCGTCACACCATATAAAAGTGATTTTTCACTTTATGGCCGTACCTTTTGACTGGAGAACACTTTTTGAGACAGAAAAACACAGCTAGGAGGATTCAATTCATCTGTTTTGGAGAAAGAATTTACACATATTGCACGTACGTTAGAATCATACACGAGCACAGATGGGAGAAAAGTATTGAATCATTTCCTTGAGTTTTTTAAGACGATTTGCGGCTGCAATGAGTATTTTTCAGCGTTTATTTTCTTCCAATATTCTCAGAACAATTATGGTGAATTCGTTTATGTTGAATTCCATTTCTAGCATGAGCTAAATTTCCTTTATTTTAGGAAAACGATGTAACCTAGTTCCGAACTATGCTTGATTGTCTATGCTAATTTAATGCAATTCTATCTTTGTTTATTTGATTTATTCTGAATTTATTGCTTCTAATTAACTGGCCATTAATTAGATGATATTTAATCTTGTGATTTGCTATCGAAAGAGGGAATCATAGGGTAGAACTTGAATATTTCAGCATAGGTAAGTATAGAGATCGAAAGACTTGTATGAACCTATGTAGTAATTAAATCATTGGTCTTATTGTTTTCTTGATTGTTAAACCTAAGGTTTCAAGTTTTGTGTAATTATATATTTACACATGGATTTTGATGATAACAAATGAATTCAAAGAATAAAGGAGTCTCAAGCTCAAGTTATCTACACAATGGAGTCAAGCACATCAAGAAACCAAGCATGAGCAAGAAGGGAACAAGCTCACATTAAAGTCATAGAGTAATGTTGTAAATCTCTTAAAATTCGAAATTAGGATTAAGGCTCAAAATTAATATTTTATCATAAAGCATTAAAATACATTTTCCACATGTGCATGAATATTTTTGAAAATTAAATTTGAATATTTTGAAAGATAATTGATTGTCATCTTTCACATGTGCATGCCATGATTAAAGGTTTGAACTTTGAAAATATTAAAGATGATTGATTGTCATCTTTCACATGTGCATGTTTTATTTGAATAATTTCAAAAGTGATTGATGCTTTTCTTGACTTATGCAAAAGGAAGATGTCTTTGTTTGAAAATTTTGAAAAGTAAAGTGTGCTCCTTTTGTCATATGCAAAAAGTAAAAGATTAGGTTTGAAATTTTTGAAAAGCAAAGTGTGCTCCTTTTGTCATATGCAAAAAGTAAAAGATTAGGTTTGATTTTTTTGAAAAGCAAAGTGTGCTCCTTTTGTCATATGCAAAAAGTAAAAAGATTAGGTTTGAATTTTTGAAAAGTGAATGATGATGTCTTTGACATGTGAATCTTTTTAAATTTGAATATGAAGTCTCATATGCCTATAAATAGATCATTTGAGAGCTTCACATTTACAACACCAAGAGCATACAATATTCATTCAAAGCTTTCATTCTCTCTTCTCTAAACATTGAGCCTAACCCTTGTTCATTTTGAGAGATATAGTTTGTGCTGTATTGTTCTTATTTCACTCATTGAGGAGTGTTTTCTGATATTCTCCCACTATCAATTCTTGTATTAGTAAAAGGGTGTGTATAACTGTAACAGCCCACTAGAAATTCAATGGTGAAATTTCTATAGACTTTAGAAATCTCGTGAAAACTCCGTAAGTTTTCACGAATCGACTAATGCATAGGTTTTAGTCAGTGAAACCCTCAATGATTGGAATCTATTTGAAACTCCAAAAACTTGGTTGAAACCGAAACCCTAAACGGTTTCCCCAAACCCTAAAGTTGGCCTTCAAGCCCTTTTGATCCAATTTCTAGCATTGTGTTTAATCACTTGATGAAATCACTTCCACATGCTATTAAT